>VXBT01008835.1:110582-172199 GCA_013400235.1 Oriolus oriolus | reverse complement strand
CCTGCCTCCCGCCTAACCCGCGATCGCTCCCCCCCTTCCCCCGCCGAGGCGAAGCTGGAGCCGCAGGAGATCCGCCGGGCACAGGGAGGGGACAGGGATGGGTTGTTTTCTCTCCCCCGCCCGCCCCGAGACCTGAGGAGATGCAGCCCAAGTTCGCCGCGATGACTCTGCTGCTGGCACCGGGGTTTCTCCGCGGCACCGCAGCCTCCGGACCGCCTGAATCCTGCTCCCTCTGAATCCTCGGCGCCGGGTTAAAGCTCAGTTCTCATGTTGTGGTTGCTGGGCTGCCACGGTCCCCTGTTTTGCGATGGGAGGTGGAGGAAAAGGGATTGTCCGTGAGTCAACACCGAAAACGTGATTAGGAGGAACTGCTTACACTAATCTGTTTCTAACCTTTCAGTCCATGTTGGCCTGTGACCCTTCTCAGCTTTCACATCCAGCCTGATCAGGTAGGTGTGAATTATTCACTTGGGGTGAGGGAAGGCGGATGGAAACGTTTCAGAGACTTACCTACGATCCTGGCCTCTCTGAGGATGAGAAATGATGAGAAAGTTGAAGCTGTAAACTAATTCTGAGCCAGGCAGCATTTGTTTACTTGTTGAAATGTGTCCGTGCAAGACGTCTGCAGTCTGATTTCCAGGATGGAGGCGAGCGCCTGTGAGTTGCTGTGGGACATTTCAGCTGCTGTAGCAAAATATAGTGCTCTTATTTATGATCTGGGGAGAACTTTTATATACATATATATACACATGCATTTGTTTCGAGAGCTTCCTCATCAAACTCCAACAGATTCTCACAATTGTTTCACATTTCCTCAGATACGAGTTACTTTGTTTGCTGCTTTTTTTTCCCCTAAATGCCTACAAATCTGCAGTGTTGCAACCTACCTGTAGCGTTAGGTGGGGAGATTCTCTGCTCTGTAGATAAGTAAAGCAGCTGCATCTGCCTGAATCGCTGGATTCCCAAACAGCATGTTACAGCAGATAGTGCTGATAGGAGTAACAAGAGGATGCATAGTCCTTGTGATGGAAACACAGCTAGTTCTTCAATTAAGAAGATATCTGTTCGAATTTGATAAAGCTTGTGTAATATCCGGTGTCTCCCTCTGTTGTGGCTTCGGAAAAACTGCTTTGTCAACAGGATCCTTTAGCTGCTTCTCTGGGATTAATGCTTTTGCCTCCTGCTGCTGCTTTTTTCCTTCAGTTAAGGGAGAATTAATTGCTGGGCATCTGCAGTCCACCAGAAATGCCAATATAAAAAAAAATGTCTCCCCGAGGGGTGGAGGGGAGTGCGTGTTTGCCTGTGTGTGTAGGTTAATGCATGTTTGTGTAGACTCCGTGTGCCTGTGTGTGCATGCTCTGGGAATGGAGGAAAAGACGGGATGACATGCACACCCCAACAGTCCTTTTTTTTTCCTTTGGTTTGTGCCAGAATCTACCTCTGTAGTTCTGCAGTCCGTATCATGCTGATATTTCCTCTCGTTTAAAAGTTTTCTGTAATACTTTACCCAGGTTTTTTAAGAGAGGTCAGAAACCAGTTTGCTGCCAGGGTTGCACGGGCTGCTGGCTGGTGTGTGGGCGGGTTGGTGGCAGTGATGTGGCACCGTGGGCAGCCAGAAGTGCCCCCAAGACGCCGGCACGGAGCCTTCGCCTGGCGCCGACTCTCCCGGCGGTCACTCAAACCCCTTCTCCCTCCCGGGGTCCGTCCTCACTCCACCACTTCAGCACAGCTCACCGAAGGTCGGGCCGTGCTGCATCGCTCTCGAAGTTTTAGAAAGGCTCCAGCTTTATCAGGCAGACACATTTCAGCGGCTCCATGCATTATGCAGGCATTTAACATCCTGCGCTCCACGTTTTTTGCTGGGAATTACTGAAATGCTGAATAATGGAGAAGGTGGATTGCGTCTTTGCTTCTGTCGGGATTAGACGTACCTGCTGCAGGCTGGGCTGTGTTGGTAGTCCAGGAAGTCCCTCTTCAGGAATGCTGTAAATAAGATTCCATACTAGTCCACCTCTCGCAGCCCAAGTTTAACCCAGCACCGTCTTTCAGATCAGACACAGAGCTGACAACAGATTGTGTTCAACTCCTTTTTTAAGCTCAGGTTTCCCACCTCGATTTAATGAAGTGGGTTGTGCTCCATACGTAGCACCAAGGGACAGTGGCCACCACAGGAGGTTTAGACCATTCTTAAACGTGGCTTCAAAACCCTCCGAGCTGCCCATCACCATGCGATTTCAGGCAGCTGGTTTAATTTCTGGTGCATCCAAAAACTCAACTGCAAAAATGAAGAAAGTGAAAATTAGATAATTCTGTGAGCCACCATTCCTTCAGAGATATTTTGTGGTCATATGTGTCCAGGCATGTGTGTCTAATTCAAGTATTTCACATGCTTTGTTCTCTTTAGCAGTAATTAAGAAGAGGTTTAATTCAAATGAAACAGTGATAATTATCTGTGCAGTTTAAAAACTTGGATTTATTCTTCGGTGCTGGTTGAAACAATGACTTTTATAAGTCAATATTGCTTGAATTTTGAGTTTGTTCTCATTTAAAACTTTGTTTTCAGACCACAGCACTGGTCTCCCTATGGAAGCAACTGTCTGCACCTGGCAGTGAGGTCCCATGGAGAAGCTGAGGAGGGGGATGGCTCTTCATATCCATGAAGCCTGGATACTTCTGTTTGTGCTCCCTGGTTTGGTCACTCCAGCTGCCATCAATCATGAAGACTACCCTGCTGATGAAGGGGACCAGACCTCCAGTAATGACAATCTGATCTTTGATGATTACCGGGGGAAGGGCTGTGTGGATGACAGTGGCTTTGTGTACAAACTGGGAGAACGTTTTTTCCCAGGACATTCCAACTGTCCTTGTATCTGTACGGAGGATGGACCTGTTTGCGATCAACCAGAATGCCCTAAAATCCACCCAAAGTGCACAAAAGTGGAACACAATGGATGCTGTCCAGAATGCAAAGAAGTGAAAAACTTCTGTGAATATCATGGGAAAAATTACAAAATCTTGGAGGAATTCAAGGTATGGAACCCTTTCTCCAGTATTTCATATTACTATGCTTTAGGAATTGTATTTTTGTTGGGAGCTCTCAAAGGCACTCAGTGTTTGCTTACTGCCATTGATGAATGCTGAAGTTGAAGTCATTTTAGCTGTGATGCAGGTCTGGCTCATGAAAAAGCTGTCACCTCCCCCTTATGTACACTCCCTGAGGGCTGGTGGTTAGTCCAAGCCCCTGTGGGAATTGCCAGTCCTCTGCATCTGCCTCCTTTGCTCATAGCATGGATCGTGCTGGACTACCAAGGGTGTGTAAACCAGTACTGAGTGCTTTTTGAGAACCCCTTTTGCAATTTGGATAGCAAAAAATTGATGGCGTGGTGCTGAGAGTTGTTACTCATAGCTGTATGAGCATGCAAGTAAGTAGATGGTAAATTCCATTTAATTTTTTCATTTCAGCTGTGATAAGGCTGTCTAGAATGGAGAAGACGAACTGCTAGGCAGATAAGCATCTCAAGCAGTGAGAAGCATGGGGTTTCATTGTAATGCTTGAGTTCATGTAAGGAATGTCGTAAAGAAATCCTGAAATGTATCTTAAAAACAAGACTGTATTTTCCAAAACCATTACACAACCTGCAATTCTCATTCTGATGAGTTTGATCACGTGCTTTCAATTCTGCTGAGGAAAACAGCATTTCACAATGGAGAACAAGGGCTGTAAGAGCTGTAGGCACACAAGTTTGTTCTTCCAGCTCACGTGGCTTTAAGAGTTGAACCTCCGTAATTAACAACAGCCTGTAACTCTTCATGGCTGTGTGTCTGATCTTATTATACACTTGGCCAGTTTATTGTCCTTCCTGCAATGAAAATAATTTCATATAGGTCTGTGCACTCCACCAGTTCTTGATAATGTAGGTGGCAATTCCCTTTTTCACAGGAATTGTCATTTGCAGGGAAGGTAGCAGCTAGTAGCTCCTTTCTTCTATCATGTGTGGTGTGTGCTTATCTTCTTCTATCCATCTGAAACTGCAGTCACTGAGTCTGGGCAAGACAGTTTAATGTCACAAACGCAAGGTAAAGCAGATGTGTGAGGAACATCTCCTTGAGGGCCACCCTGATCAACCTGCTTTACTTCGCTGAGGGATGTGAAGATGCTGATCCTGTGAACTGCTCAGATAAGAGTTTCTTCTTGCCCTGGGAAGGCCTAGCCCAAGTTCATCCCATGATCACACTTCAGAGGGCCCATTTTGACTGCTGTGTTGTCAGGTGGTGAGATATCCCACCTAGGTGGTCAGGTTTTTATGTGAGAGGTATAACGACGTGTTTTTAGGAAGCAGAAATTTGTAAGGACTCTTTGAAGAGACTTCAGTGGGAGAGATAGATCTTGTCATTAAAGTATCTCTTGCGTGTGAATTAAGTGGAAAACTAGTAATCGCTTTTCCTGAAAGAAATAATTTCATCCTGATAACAGCTTAAACTCTAGGGAAGCAGAATCCAAGGGAGAAAGGCTGTTGGAGAGGGTTAGGAGCCATCTGGTTCATTGCTTGCTGTATTCCAATACTTGGGGTGTTGTGTGGAAAGCAAAGTTCCAGTACCCTCTGAGAAGCACAAAGTAGATGGTGTCACGCCACTCTCACACACAGTAACCTTCTGTCCAGGACTAATGTGAGATCCTTCACACTTAATTTAGCTGACAGTCAGACTTTTGACCTAGACCTGTGTTTTGCTGAGAGCTCAGTGTGTTGTGGAATAGGGCAGAAACCAATGTTTTGGAAATCTCTGTGTTTACTTAGAGTAAACAGTGAATTGCTTTTTTGCTCAAAGTACTGTAGGAGAGTCAGACAATGGAAGATCACTCCCAGGTGTGTTTGGTGAGGAAAAAAAGAAGCACCTGTGAACTATGACTTTATAAATTCTGTAGGAAAGACAGAACTTCAAGATTCAGGAAGCTGCTGCTCTGAAGTCTTGACTTTATGAGGCACCCAAGCATTTTGTTGTTTATTTCAACAGAATAAAGATTTTACCTGCTATCTCTGCAGATGAAATCCTGAGCAGTTCGTAGGTTTTACAGGCTCTGAGTTCTTCTCTTCCCTCATTCTGCTGAATTTATTAGGTCTGCAAACTTTCTCACATCCATTGCGCACACACTGAAGTCAAAGACGAGAGGCTGTTCTGACTCAAACCCGGGCTGCTTTCAGTGGAAACAGAGGCACTGTTTTATGTGGTCTCAGAACCCTTTCACCCACTTGATTTACTTTTGCTGGTATGTAGGTTCCAAATCATCATCTATAGAAGTGCTTGTCACTGCGGAGTTTCAGCTGAAATTAGCCTCTATTTAAAAATCTTTTGCAAGTGTGTGTCTGTGTGTGTGTGCCAGGACTGACTCATCTTGTGGAAATTTCAGCTGCCTGATCTTTCACAAATTTGGATTAATTTTTTTCTCTCAGAATTTTTTTTTCTAGAATATCAAAATCTGTGAGACGTTTCCAGTTGGGTGAATTTTCCTGTATTGTTTCTAAATTTTTTCTTAGGTTTGGGATGAGAAATCCAAATGTGATTTAATCTTTTTTCTTACCACTGGCACTAACTGTGATGCTCTCAGGGTAAAGGAGTAGTTACAAAGGCCCATTTCTTGAATATTTAGCTTTCTTCTAGTGAACAGATCTTGTACATCTGATTTTTTAAGTCATAACAGTCATAAGCACAAAATACAAACATGGCAACAAGCCATGTAGCTTAGACAGCTGTCCAAATATTTATGCTTGTGCCCCTCAATCATTAACATGTACAGCTGAAATGCTGAACTGAAGTTCAATTGTAGATCTAAACCCATTAAGAGTTTTTCTTGTATCCTTTTGTAAAATTTTCTGTCCCTGACAGATGGCTTAGTAACTTCATGTAGCATCTTCATAGGTCTCTTATGGGTCCTGGGAGATGTTGGTGGGTTTGGGGTCCCAGCTGCCCATACAGAGCCTGCCCCACGCCCTGGTTTCAGTGGGAGTTATCCCCAGCTTTGGCTGAGGCTGTGGTTCCACCTGGAAACCCCTGCAGAAAAGGCCAGCCCAGTCTCTCCCAGTCATGTTAATCATGATCTGATTCAAATGTGTCTAAAATACAGATTGATGCCCTGTGGTCAGGATTTTGATACCTGTGGAGCAGGAGAGAGGGCAGGTCTGGTGGGTTTTACTGGGATCCATCTCTCTCTTTCCTATCTTGTTTTCCGTTTTTCTCTTTGTTGGACTCCAGTGTGGTCTCTCAGGTCCCCTCTCAGAGCAGGGATGAAGGCAGCTGTGGTGGCTGCAGGGAAGGTGTGAAGGGTGCTGCAGGTCTCAGGCTATCTTCTCCAGAGGGATCTGGCAGGGACTCTCGGGGTCACTTGGCAGCTGCTTTTTCTCTCACACATCATCCTTGCTTTGATTTCAGCCCTGGAGGGTAAGGTCTGAGTCCCGAGTGCTCTGCGCTTGCCTGTAGGAGCAGAGATCTTTCAGGGGAGTTGTTAACCCTCCCCTTTCGTCTCAGAGAGAAAACGAGCAAATGGAGATTGGTCTTGGGTATTGTAAGCACACATGGTTGTGCTTTAAATGAATATTCCCAGCCAGCAGCTGATGCAAAGTTAAGGAGACAGTGTTCCGCCAGCGTGACGGATGTTCATTGGCAGCTGATGGAGAAATCCTGCAAATGTCACTGAGGCAACAGTTTCCATAAGTGCTGATTAGTTTTTGCTCTCTTGCACGGCTTACTGACAGAAAAGCACACACCTACCCACCTACCCACCTTTGGGAAATGGAATTATGGAGTGGTTACGGTGTATTTGTGAGGAGCCACTAGAAGAGGATTGGGTTGTCGGTTTGGAAAGTCCATAATCAGCTTTGAACTTCCTAGGTCTCTCATCACCCAACAGAGGCACATCCAGAATAACCTTCTGCAGACTTCTGGGTATGTAGCAAAATGCCATTGCTGGGAGATAAATGGTCAGCTCACAAGAGATTGTCAAACTGACATGTTGAAATATTCTCTCCATTTTAGACTGACAGGCGGGGACTGCTCCCTGTCCCTGCAGGAGGGTAAGCGTGGTGCCATCCTCCTCCAAGGCAGTGGCAGAAATTTCCTAAGGACAGACATGAAAATACCTGTGTTAGCCTGGCAGAACACTGGGTGAGTTATCCTTTGGATGAGAACACAAGAGGTTTTGGTCTTCCTGAGGATGTTCAAGTGAGAAGAGCAGCTTCACCCTGCAGTTGTGAACTTGAGCTTGGAAAACACTGTGGACATTTTTTGGATGATCTTCAGTGGCTGTCTGCCTTTCTGCCAAGCACAGAGCTGCAATTTCTTCTAGCCATTGGCTCTGCCAGTGCTTATCCTCTGCTGCTGCCTTTATTTACCTGCCCTTCCCAATGACTTCTCCCCTTCCTTGTCCTCTCCCCTTCCACCTTTCCTCCTCCCAAACCCATCCTCACTGAAAACGCCCCTAGATGATGCCCCAATATTTGTCCCTTGCATCAGCGCAAGTGTGGAGAGATGGGAACACAGCCCTTGCTCTTGCCCTTGCCCTTTTCCTCCCCACTGGAAAAAAAAAATATCCTGACAAAAAAAGCAGGAAGAGTGAAATTTTTGCTTCTAGGGCAAAAGATCTGCTGACTTGAAAAAAGCCAGGATTTCATTGCTAAAGTTCTATTTTATTTTTCTTTCACCTGTTCCCTGCCACTATATCTTAAGTTCATTGCTTTGTTTTGTCCACAAATCACCTGTAATTCTTTAGTGAAGGTTTTTGTATCTTGCTGACTTTATGTCTTCTTGAGCAGTGCTCTGCACAGTAGGGACACCGCTCTAGCAGAGTTCTTCAGGGTGTAATCAGAACCCAAAATATATGAGGGACTGTATAAGCATAGCATTATCATACACTTAATTCTCAGCTCATTATGGAAACCTTTACTTCAGAGTAGTGGCACCTCCTTCTCCTTTGTTAATGCTCTTTAAAATGTTTTATTAATGCAATTATCTGAATATAACTGAACAAAGCAAGGCCTCTCATCAAAAGGCACATGCAGGCAGGTATGCAGCTGCTATCCCAGCAGCTCTCAGCCCCTGAAACGCAGTGTGTCCATCCTGGTGCTGGAGAAGAGGAGGCAGTGAAACCGAAAAGTGATTCCCCACCCCCAGAACTGTGCCAGAAATAGAAATTAAGTGGTGTAAACAACAGCCTGGCTCAGACCACCGGGTACCCAGCCTAGGAGTGCAGGCTTATCAAATATGAATGGAGCACTTGGGATGTTCCTGAGTGTTGCTGATGGGCTGGTGCTCCTGACGGGAGCGAGGGGAGGCGGGGTGAGAAACAGGAGTGCGGCAGCTCTGGGAGGAGAGGGCCAGCATGGGGCCCCATTTGAATATTGGCATTTTTCTCTCCAAGATGTGTGCAGCAGGGTTTTTTTTTTTCTACTATGACTCAAACAGGTGGGGCTTTTTTTTCCCTTCTTCTTCTTGTGTGTTCTGCAATTTCACATATGGCTAGAAAGTCATAATACAAAAGAAATTTCAGTAACGTGCCTGTGCTTTAATAAAAGGAGGCATGAACAATGCCAGCTCTGAAGATAGCATACAGCCATTGAAATCAGACAGGGGAAACAGAACATCACTCAGATGGAAAAGTATGATTTATTATCTCCCTCCTGGCAAAATTACAGTGACAATGTCTATGCAAAGGAATCTAAAATTACTGACTTACTGTATTTCTGTCATAATTTGTACCAAGAAAACATACTTAAATAGATAGGCCTGTCACATATTGATCTATAGTGAAACCTATTTTTTAAATTATGCTATGTACTTAGCTACTGATTCTGTAACATATATATCACATTATGCACAAATATGTTATTACAATAGGTGAAAGAAGATGGCTTTATTCAGAATTCAGCTAAAAAAGTCCATGGAATTTTCTTGCCTGGATCACAGTAATACATGGGAGGCCCCAAAAGCTCAGAGCTCAGTGGCACTGGAATGGGTGAGACCCAAAACTTGAGCATGCCCACAGTTCAGAATCAGCAGGAACTGAGCACAAGCGCCCTGTTTTAGTCATGGTGCAGCAGCCCAGTGCAGAGCTCAGCCTGTACGTGCAATCCCAAGGGATTGGTGTTTTTCCAGTAAATATGACACGGGAATTAATGTGCGCCTAGCGTTTGTACTGCCAGAGCCGTGGCTGGGCTTTCAGTTATTCACTCCAGGAAACAGCCCATCAGCTCTGCTTGCTTCTAGAACAGGGGCTGTCCAGAGAGCTGCTGAAGGAGAGGGGATATCTGTGCACAGCCAGAGGAGAAGCTCTGGCACTTCCCCTGCCCTCCCCCCATTGCTGCTGGAGCCTTGCTGTTAAGAAAATGGAATGTGTAGGACATGCAGGTGTTACCAGCCCCTTCCAAGAGTTGTAAAATCAAGTCTGAGGCTTTATTATTGTGCCAGACAATGCTCAGTGGGGCCAAGGAGAGAACTGCTCATCCCTTGGCTCTCCGAAGTTGTTCATCTGTGTCACCCAGGGTGTGTTTCTGTGGGGCTGGTGAGCAGGTGATCCTCAGGTCATCAGCTTAGGAAGAAGGATGTCATCCTTAGAAACATTCACAGCTCACTGGTGAGAAGGTTTTTTAGGAAACTCTTTCCTACCAGAGCGAGGGGAAGTGCAGGTATGTGTTTATTGCCACTAGAATGTGCTCTATGCAGAGTTGTATTCATTAGAAATAGTGCTCAATCAGCCAATTATTCTAGTTACTGTTTTAAAAACTATAATTAGATAAGTTATGTAGAGACAATGCTCAGTCTAGTTGCAAAATAAGGATACATGAGGCTTCCTTACTCTGTTCTGTGGTAATTTCAGAGGTAATTCTTCGGGAATTACAGTAAAATTGGTATGCTTGGAGAAGCAAGAGGGTTTGAAACAGCTCCTGAAAGCAGGGAATCTCTCAGTCTGTTAAGTGTGGTCATCCCAGTCAGCAAAACCTTTCTGAGTGAGGGTTAGCCCTGTGTGCTCCCTGTGTAAGCAGACCCCAGTGTGTTCTCTCATCACAGATAACACATTCAAACCCATTTTCAGTTCACATCCTTCCCAGCTTGTGCTCACAACCAAATGATGACATCCCCTGAGGGACAAAAACCTCCCAGACCCTGCTGGCTCCTCTTCCTGAGGGTTTAAGCATTGAAATCAAGCACTGGATGCAAGGGGGCAGACAGGATAATTTGGAAAATGCCTTCTTAGTGCCAGCTAGTAGAGAGCTGCAGGTTCTTTGCTGCTCTGAACTGCTGCATCTCCATGGATCCCAAGTGACCCTCTGGGATGTTACACTGGTGTGAACTTTAGTACCAGTGAGATGCCTCTCTGTGGAGTTTGCATGCTGCTGAGCTGAGGCAGGCATTCAGGAGGGAGCTGCTCCTCTGAGGGGAGGGAGGCAGCGTCTTGGGATGCCAGTGGGATGCAGGAGCTCCTGCTGTAGTAGCAGGGAGCAGCTTCCCTTAGGGCACAAGAAGTGCAACACCACAGCTGTTTGCAAGGCCAAAGCTGAGGGTGACAGAACCCTGCAGTCTGCAGTGTGGGGCAGGAGGAGCTCCCACGTGCCTTTGGCTGCTGCTCCAGCCAGGAGTTGCCCACCAGGCCATCACCCTGCTGATTCCCAGCTGCCCGAGCTGCGCGGGGACACGGAGCTTGTCTTGAGGCAAAGCACAGTGGCTCAAGGTTTGTGTTCAGCTGGGCTGAATAACCATCACCTGGGTATCTTGGGAGTAGAACAGTCCAAACCCATCACCATTGTAAATCTGTAGCCTGGCCAGTACTGTGGCTATCTGACAATCCAGGCGGGAAACTGCGGGAGAAGGAACAGGACCAAGGTCCAGATCTCCTCTCCAGTGGTGACTGGGTGTGTTATACCTACCTCCATAATGGAAATTCAGTGTTTTATCAGTACACAGAGCTGATCTCGCCACCTTCTCCCATCTCTCAGTGTGGACAAAGGAGGAAACAGCAGACTCAGGTATAGGGCAAACACATGTAAAAGGGATCACCTTTCTGACCAGGTCCTAGGTTCCTTTCTCCCTGATCCAGGAGGCTATCTGCTAGATACGGCTCCTTCACTGCGAAAGCCAACCAGGAGGGAGTGGAGAGCAGAAAGCTGCCAGCTGGGTTCATTTTCCCTGCTGACTTTAAAAGGAGCTTAGCAAATGTGAAGAGCACACAGACATTTTGTCTGTGTCCGAATGGGGCTGCACTTCACATGTTGGAGCCACAGTCCCATCTGTCATATCCATACCCTTTCAAAAGGAGTCCCCTTCCCTGGGCACTGGGCGTCTCTGAACTAAAAACCTGTTGTAATCAAGTCATAAAAATTATCACCAAAGTATAATAGAGACCTTCAGTCCCCTCAGCCCTAGGGTAGGTGAGGTGCAACCATTGTAAGGAATAAAATGAGACATATATCAAAGCAAAGAGAGAGTTCTTATGGAAGAAGTGCAAAGTCATGTTTTTACAGAAAGCTTTGCTACTGCTCTCGGGAGAGAAGAGCAACCACGAGACTGCAGATACACAGCTCTGGTGGAAAAGGGGCCAGAACTTGGCTCAAGGTTGTCTCTCTCATCAGCTAATGGAAGAGTAACTCTTCAGATCCAGACATGGTTCCAGGAGCCTTTTAAACTCATCAAATTGTGTGGCACAGAGCAAATCTGTGAGTACAAAGCTCCTAAAGCCATCACAATCCTGACTCATCAGCTGTGGGCCCAGGATACCAAGGATGAGGCACATCTTCTGTGCCCCTCGTCTTCCTCACTGATCTGTAGAGCTCCCAGGGATGTTTACAAAAGAATGGCAAGGACAGTGTTGTTTCTGGTTATGGACAGGCATGGCCTGGGAATGAGGGGAGGAGAGGAATACACGACCCGGGGCTATTAGAGCATCCCTGTGCCTTTCCACCTCCAGAATCCAAGCCTGGTGACCAGCATGCTGGAAAGGCTTTTATGTTAGTAACATTTGTGTGTGTGTTGAGGGCTCCCTTAAAAACAGGATCTCGGCATCTACTTCTGCTGCTTCTTGGAAGCCAGGTCCTTGGTTTAGCCAATCTGCAGTGTGGTGCAAGCATTTTTCAATTTTTGGATGGCAAAGTTCATTTGTATTGCTAGTGCTCCATATAAGTCGGATACAGCTCCAATTTTTTCACTGCAGATAAATTATCTAATCACTTAGTAGTTTGTTCCTGTTGCAAAGTCATTTGCAAACTGATGGTGTTTTCAGTGAGCGTGCTTGTCTACAATTACTCAACAGATTGTTTATTTGAGCAACTTTCCACCTATGGAAAACCCAAGTGGTTACGGTTTCTGTCGTATAATTGATATTGTATCTCCACTAGCTGGCTGGATGATTTTTGTTTTATTAAGTGACAAAAATGAGAGAAATTTTTGCCCCTTGTGGGTTTTTGTGTTGGCACATACAGAAGAGCCATTTACCAAATTTTTAACACAAATTAGATGGTTATTTATGTGCTGCTAGTAGTGAAAGCCAAGTGAGCAGCCCAAAAGAGAAGTGGGCAGGTTTCAGTCTCACCTTCAGGTGGGACTTGTTCACCAGCTCCTTCTCCACAAGTTTGGCACCTGCAAAATTTCTCGGCTGAAAGCTCTCTGAATTTTCCTGCAATCTTCTGCTAATCTGCCTGAGATCACAGGCAATTTCAATAACAATGAAAATGATTCTAATTTCTCCTCCAGGAGTATCTCTGATGAATGCTATCCCAGTTCCTTTTTTATTTCTCTCCCCTGGTTTATGACTTCCCACCTCAACCATAATGTGGAAGCCATTTTTGCCTCCAAATTTATTCATCAGGTCCTTTCAAACTTTCTTCCCTTTCTTGCTTCCTGCCAGTAAATTCCCCACCTGAAGCTGTAGCTGCAGAGATAATTTCCACCAGAATTGCCATTGTCCTTAGCGTCATTAAAAGTTACCAGCTCCTCTTAAGATGTAAGTGCCCAATTTGACAGACGTCACTCTGCATCGCTCTGCTTTTCCTGCTGTTTTGTCTGCATCAAGCAGGATGCCATCAGTCCAGCCTGTCTGAGGGGATTATCTCTGTGAGTCTCTTGAAATCTAAAAGAGGGAGAGATTGACGGCAGTGATGGTTTTCAGTTTTCCTTTCCTTGGAGCCCAGCACTTGCAGGGGATGGGACACATCCAGACATGTAGGCAGGAGGTGCATGTGGATGCAGCTCGTGGATCTGAATCTATGGCAGGGCATGCAGAAGTGCCAGGTGAGATCCACTGCATCCCAAACCACCTTGGCATCAGCAGAAATGCAGAGGATCGCACCTCCTTTTTAAGGTGTTGACACTTCTTTTTCTAACGTGTTCTCAAAGGGGGAGAAAGCATTTCAGTTCCACATTCAGTGAAACTGCCACGAAAAGCACTTCTTCCCTTTGCAGTATCACCTAGAAGTGGCACATCCTTACACACCACGTCCTTTTTGGTGTTTGGAGGAGCTGGGAGCTGACATGCCTGATTTTGGTTTGCAGTGGTACTGAGAGTCCCGGCATCTCCTCTGCCTTTGCTCTGATGTGATGGCTCCTTGGGTTTCCCCAGGGCTCGGAAAACAAGCCCACTGGCTTAATTTTGTGCTTATACCCCTCTTCAAGTGCCTGTCAACCAAGCAGATTTCTCCTGTCATCCTGGCCATGTTGTAAATTCACCTGTTTGACTCTGAAAAGCCACCAATAACAGGTGCAGTCAGTTCAGTGGAAATACTTGGATTGTCTTCCACTGGCTTGAACAGCCCCTGCATGATGATCAGTAGGTGCATTGCAACGTGATTGTGAACACTTACACGGAGCTTTTCTCTTCCATTCCCCAGAAGAAAAGTCACATATTCCTGATGCAAGAGTTGTGAGTCTGAATTGCTCTGTACCTGTCTGCCAGAGCTGTGTGTGACTGCTGAAGGGCTGTTGTGTGTCAGGCAGCACGAGAACCTGGTCCTTGTGTACCACCTCATGGGACCTTGTCCATGAGATGAAGCCTTCCAGGATGGGATTATGGGACATTCTGGTACAAAAACCCTCTTCAGGCTTAGCTGTAGGAAGGACGGAGAAGAGAGCGGCACAACAAATCCTGATAACTGGATCTCAGGCTTTGAGCAGCCTGGCTCCAGCAAAGATGTAAACCTTCTTCCATGAGGCTGAAAACCCAGGTACCGAGAAAATGCCACACAATTCAAGGCCTTTTCTTGGAAAAGTGAGGAGAGGTCCAAAGTGTTAGGAAGTGGCTGTGCTAAGCATGCCTGGAGGAGCTGGCCTCTAAATTCATGGAGTGGAAAGTCTCCAGGAGTAACAGGTCTCTGTACAGTCAGTTTTAATGATGCAAGATCCACTGGCTCTTGAAGTACTCCGGTGCCAAATAGCACTTTAGTCGTGGAAGGCTGTTTGGAAAATGAGCAGCATTTTCCCAGCTCCTGGAGGGGTATGAGCCTCAAACCCCAAATATGAGTGAAGCCAGCTGGCAGAATCCCAACTGATCACAGGGAGCTGCAGCCTTAAAACTTGGTCTGAGACATCTGCTGAGCTGGGTGACATGCAAACCAGTTAGCCTGGTGAGTGTGGCAGCAGAGCAAAAAATGAGGAAAACTACTTCTTGCTGATTGACAGAACAAACGGGGAAAAAAAAGGTATCAGTCAGATGTCATCTCCAGGGTTTTTAGTTTGTCTTAGGTAGATCCCTCCCTTTCCCCCTCTCCAGAGTGTAGAAGCAGCTAAGAGTGATGGATGAGCAGACATATAGACAGAGAAATCCTGATTGCAGGCAGGCAAGAGGAGGGCTGAAAAATGATGTTTTATAGATACAGAAGTGCTTCCTCCAATCACTCAGGGAGAATATTCACCACTCCGTGGTGAGCGTTTGCAGGGCAGTGTACATGTTATAGGAAAGCCTTTCACGTGTTGGGGGCAGCAGAGGGGTGCTGTAGTTGTGGGCAAGGCATGAGCTAAGGGAGGAATATGAAGATGAGGTTCAGTAAGTACTTGCAACTAGAGAATTCCTGTGGCTAAATGAGATGACTGAGGTGCTTCTTACAGAAGCTTCTTGCAAGATCTTGCCAAAAATCTTGAAGTTTTGTGTGTCAGTTATTGGTGTGATGGTACCAGCTGCCTTGATCTAAAAAAATATGTTGGATTCAGATCTCTTCAGCTGTAGAAAAGCATAAAAGAGTAGATTTAAACATTCTGAGTTCTGAATTCAGATTTCCATTTTCTTTTCTCCACCTCTCCCTTAGGTTTGGGAATAATCAGTTTTATAGGCTATTTCCTCAAGAACTGTTAGATCATGTGATCTCTCTGGCCATCCACCAGTCTCTTCAGAGGACTTGAGGGCCTGCTTACAAAATAGACCTCTCAGAGGTATGAAATTTCTGTGGGCTTTTGGAACCTTGTAGCTGACTAGAGAAGGACCCACTTGGTGCCCAGCCCTGTAAGAGAGGAGTAGCTTATCACTGAGAGGAGTAGCTGGATGATGTGAGCAGTCACAGTTCCTTCGTGTGCTGGCATTTGCTTCCAAAAAGAGGGTGAAAGCGGTGGGGAGCTGGTGTGTATGGGTGTGAGAGTGAAGATTAGGAGGTAGGGCACCCATATTCTGTTTGGCTTCCCAATTTCTCCTGCTCAGGGTGTATCTTGTTTTTCATTCTGTTTCCTTTGCTACCTTTTTCGTGTGTTTGTTTATATCGTCTATCAAGTTTATCATTATGTGCTCGCGCACATAAAATCTTTATTAGCCGTGTGTATTTTCTATTCTCTGTTCTAATTTTCCTTCCTTCTTCTTTTGTTAACAAACTCTGCTGATTGCAGATGTTTCCCATTTGACAGCACCTGAGTCTCAGGTTTTCCAGCCACGCAACAGAACGAGTGCTGGCTCCGTCCTCCGGCCATCGTGAGCTGTGTGATGGGGCCATCCTACACAGAAGCAGGGGCTGAACCTGCCCTCCCAGCTGAGCATGGGCTCACAGTCCTCCTTGAGATCAGTAGAACAGAAGAGAAATAGAAACTGGGCTGTGATCTCAGGGGTGGTTCTGAACGGGTTGTGCTGCTCCGGTCTTTTTGAAGTGACTGGCTGAAGGAGAGGGGGATCAGGGTCAGTGCTGAGGCTGAGAAGGTCCTTTGTGCTCCGTGTCCCATTTCAGCTGCTGTTAAAAGCCCTTGAATGGTGGATAGATGTTGGCCACATCTGCTTCCCATCAGCTTGGCTTGACTTGGCCCCTACGCTGACAGCAACATCCAAGAACATACCACCCCACTGGCTCTGAGGGTCAGCGCTCTCGGCCCCATTAGAAGTGGAGATGGGGTAAAAAGAATTTCAGTGCTTTGCACTGGTTTGGCCAAGTCAAACTGCTCTGCTGACTGATACCTTCTGCAGAAGGACCCAGTTTGCTCCTGATTGAGCCATTTCTGAAATCATACCTTGAGCAGTACAGGACCATGGAATGGTGCAGACGTGTATCCGTGTTGTGGCTGGGCATCATGAGCACCCTTTCCTTTTGGGCAATGGTCAGAAGAACGTTTCTTCACCAATGCCTCTTGAAATCCTGCCTAATAAATCCTTCTCTAGGGGGTTTTTGAAGATATTATTCTGCCTTGAACAGGGGAGTGAATAAATTATCACCTTTTGTGATCCTTTAATCTTAGCACTTTTTCCAAAATATCCAGTTTAAGGGGCACGGATAAAACACTTGCACTGTCCATGTGGGACAGTGTCCTTTCTCCTTCCTACTCCAGAAAATGCCCTGTGTTTTTTCAGTAGCCTTCTTTGGTAGGGATGAGAGTTCCTTTTCTGGAACTGCTGTTTGACCTTCAGTGACTATGGAAGTGTAAACTACCCCTCTTTCATGGGGGATAAATCTTTAAATCAGGAAACAGGAGACAAAAATTTGGGGCATCTTCTGCTGGTTCCCTGTTCTTCACTGGTTCCCAGTTTGTCATTTTGCTGCTTGGTCTTCCTGCTGCCCGTACTGACAGATAGAGGACTTTTTGGCCAGTGTCCCAGAACTGTTCCACAAGAAGGGTAGCACTGGGGAAAGTAATAGCTGGGATGCAGAGCCTGCAGACCAGAGTTTCCAAGTGCTCAATCAGTGTGCTTGAGGTAAAGTCCTTTCTGAACAGGCAGGGATTTGCAGATCGGATCCCAAAGCACATCCCATGGGAGAAAAGTGCCAAGACACTCCTAAACCAAGCGGACAGGAGGGCTGGAGTCCCCTGTGGTAAGTGGTACTGACCAGAGAGCAGAGTGGCCAGAGAGAGGAAGATCCTGGTGGCAAGACCAAGTGGCTTGACCTTGATACAGTGGGGAGGAGGAGGTGGCAGAGAAAGGTGTGGCTCCTGCCAAAGCAGCCTTTCCATTGGTGGCTGCTCACTCCGTGTTCCGCCGGGGTGTGCTTTCCTTCTCTAATTGCGTGCGGCTCTTCCCGCTTGGAAAGCTGCTCCCAGCATCAGGCAACATCCTGGTTTATTACAGTGTCATTTTCAGGCTACACCACCAACGCTGAGGCAGAAGATGTGTGTGTCATGTCTCATTTGCTCAGTCGCAGAGTCATTCAGGGGCAGCTTCTGCTTGTGCTGATCCTCTTGGAGCCGTAGATTGGGCTGCAGCCCTGGAAAAGCATCACATATTTCTTAGTGTTGCAGCCACTGGAGTAGTGAGGATGGGTGCAAGCCCTGGAGGAGACGTCAGTGAAAGCTGCCACAAATCACAGGATCTAGTTCTGCTGCTCCATATAATTAGTGATTAAAATGAGTAAAAACAAAGCAGCAATTTTCTTATTGATCCCTCAGCAAATAGCTCTGTCTATTTTCTTCTGTATTGTTTCTTCTTATTAAATAGCCTTGAATAAGAAATGTCAGTCAAATGAATTTAGATTCCTGGTGCTTCAGACAGAAATCAAAGCAGGATTGAAAGAGGAACGATAATTAGAGAGAGGAATTCCACCTCCACACACTTCTTCCCTTGCTCAAGGAGTGCTGATTTTATCTAAATTGCCAAAGCCGTGAGCAAATGAGAGGTGATGGGAATTATAGACTGCAGATGCTGAGACAAAGCAAGGGAAGCTTTAATTAGTGCATTTTAAGGTAGCAGCGAATTTCCTGGGAATAAAATATTAGACTCAAGACATATGGAGCTTCTTGGAGGTGAACTGAAAAGCTTTTTGCACACCAGAACCAGGGCTCACAGGTTGTATCTGTCTTGTAGAAATAAGTGACCCATCACTGGCATCTGAAACACATCAGGATGAATCCTTCTTTCTTTGCATCCCACTTTATTTTTTAATATTGAGGAATTCCCACAGCTGCAGGTTCACATGAAGCAGAATTTTTTTCCAATACCCACATTTACTCATTGAAATGTTAGTGATGGACGCTGAGAAACTGGGAGTTCCATATTGAACCTACTGGTACTGAAAGGAAGTTATTTTCCTTTCAATTCTCCTCTTCCTCTCCTTTCTTAGCTCTGTTGCCATGCCTTCATGACACTTGCACACTCATAAGTCACTGGGAACCTTAAAACACTGACCTTTCTATGTTTTCAACAGATTTTCACAGCTTTTTAAAGGTTGAGACAGTAACAACTCTGTGCAATTTGGAGGTGGATAGAGATTCCTGGTTGAATTGATGGTGCTGAAACAAAACCATTTAGCTGGGTGCTTTAACCCAGAATTCCCTGACTCAGCAGAATTACTCGTATTTTATGTGAGCCTTTTGCTCACAAACCTTGCTGAAGCAAGCAGGAGAGGGGCCAGGTTGAGATCTCATGGTTGTGTTATGGGAGTGCTCACAGACCCCTGATTGCAGGTGCTGCACAAATACAGGATAAAATGGGTTTGCCCCTCCAAGAGCAACGTTATTCTCCTCTGCCCTCAAGAGTGGGAATGAAAACACCCCAAGAGGCTGGGGGATGGACAGGTCATCCCAGCAGCACCTTTCCAACAGCTTGGGGGTGGCTGGCAGTGGTGGTCTGCATGAGAGATGGGTATGGCCTGGAAGATTGGCCTGTCCTCCCTTCCTGGAATGAACCACCACTCGTGACCTTCCACAAATCCTGCTCTTCTTCTGGCCACATGTGTAAGATAAAACAGATGGGTAGAGAAAGGTACAACCTAGTGACTTTAGCTCAGCTTTTTTGGCAAAGGGGCCTAAAGCCCTAGAAGATCCCTCACTACGTGTGGGAAAAGAAGGCTGACGCTCACTTGTTTTTCTGATGCTGTGGTTGCCTATTTCAGCTGGTGCTCTTTGGAGCCAGAGGTTAACTTGTATCACCCGTGATGAATGACTCAGTCAGGGGGTATTGAACGCTGATGTGTTTGTCTTGTGGCAAGATGGGAATGTTGCAAACTTGTGAGCTGCGGGAGGCAATGGGCTAATTTGAGATTTGTTCCTAGCCCTCGCCATGCGAATGGTGTCGCTGCGAGCCCAGCAATGAAGTTCACTGTGTTGTAGCAGACTGCGCAGTCCCCGAGTGTGTCAACCCAGTCTATGAACCAGAGCAGTGTTGTCCTGTCTGCAAAAATGGTAAGAAAGAACTGTGTTGGCTTTAACAGAGATATAAAGGAAACATTTTATTGAAATGCTGTTACTGAGGTTTGCTTCCATCAGCACGGGCTGGCATTGGGGCTGGTCCTTCTCCTGGTGCTTCAGTCATGGGGTGAAAATTGAAGCTGCCCTTCCTGGCCTGTGTCTTCTCCTTGAAGCAGATGGAATGGCTGACTTGACAAAGGTTTTATAGGACTGAGTCCTGATATCAGTGATTGTTGTTTCATGTCTTTGCTTTTTTCTCAAAATTAGTCTAACAGAAAATCAAATACATGAGGAAAGAGAGGGTCTTTGTCGCTACATTAAGAAACCAATGGTTATTATCTAATGCCAAGGGAAATCTCTCCAAAATCAATGGCAGAACTTTTCCCATGGCCAGTAAGACGCCCACCAAGCCCAGAACATCATTAGCTGTGTGCTGGAGTCGGTGTGTAGCACTGGCCCTCATTGTCCTGCTGAGGTGATTTCATGAAACAGAGTCTGATTTATCAATACTTTCAAGAAATGTTTTGGAATGACTGAAAGTACCTCTTTGGAAAATAAATCTGTTTCCAAAAAGGTCTCACCGGTCTTGTGCCACAGCCTGTACTCACATATGTCTCTGAAAAAGCACCTTTCTCCTAATGTAGATGTGAAGACAGATTAAAAGGTAAGGCAGCTGCACATAAACCTCTTCACAGCTTTCTAAACATGTAAGAAATGGCTACTTGGATTCATCTCCTCGTGTTTAGAATTCACTATCCGTATATATTTGCTCTTACATACATCACTGCTGCTGGATAAGAGTAATGGTTGCTTTTGTACCTAAATGAAAATGTTGGTAAAGAAATAACATTTTCAACACATTTTCTGCTCTTTAAGACAGAGTAAAGGCAAAGAGTTGGAAACATAAAATACTTTTACTGAAAGGACTTGAAAAATTAAAAAAGGTTTGGAAAATTATGCCATAAATATTACTTGAAATCCTGAGGCTTATATCTGTATTTTTGTTCAAAAATATTTTGTCAGATCCTCACTGAGTTTTGTGTTTCTGTTGAAAAGCAGAAAATGTACGTAGGAGATCTCATTGGTTTGTTTTTATTGAAGCAGTTCAGAGGAGAGGTTTGTAACCCAGCTCTGTGCACCACCTTTGTGTACAGCCCGCTGTGCTTGGGTGTGAGGTTTCCTGTCACACTCACCAAGATTGGTGTCCTGGGTTGGTGACTCGGGGGTACCACTGGCTGTCACTGGGCCTGTCACCAAGCTCGGACTCATTCACACCCCAGCAAACACCTCTGGAGCGTGTGTGGCCTCTGTGTTCCCATCATGTGTAGGGCACCATCCCAAATCCCCTCATTTACAGTGGCAGCACATCCCATCCGGTTTGCATCGCATGAATCCAACCTGTGGGCAATCCCTCAGGCTTCCCAGGAGTGCAGGCTCAGAGGGGCCTTCACACAGGTCCAGGAGCTGCTGGATTTTCCTTCCTTCACCACCATGAGCATTTCCCCCAGGAACCACACTGCTCCTTTGGGGGTTGGTGGCTTTCTGTGTTGCAGTCCCCGACATCCCTGGTGACCAGGGCTGAGAAGCATCTTTGTTCCCAGAACAGAGTGCCCAAAACACCAGGGGGAAGGGGAGAGAGCAGCTTCTGCTGGTGGGGACAAGGACAGGAGGAGAGAAAGAAGGCAGCTGCGTGCTGGACACACTGTGGGACACAGTGAAGTGATTGGAACCCTCAAGGAGAAGCCAGGAGGCTTCATCCACGGTTTTACCAAATCTCTCCGCTCCTCTCTTTGCTCATCTGTTGGGGATAGACATAGAGCTCTGCAGCTTAAACACGTTTTAGGCACCCCATTTTAGGGGTGTATTTCTCACCTCTCCTTCAGAGCAGCCGGGATGCCTTGGGGATCCTGGTCTCTGGAGCTTGCAGCACAGCTCAGCCAGTGGAGGGTCGTGGCTGTTCCTTGGGACTGAGGAGCATATCTGCACAGGAGTGCTGTGAGGGGAGCTGAACCCCTCCTGGTGTCCCAGCCTGGCTGCAGGGATGGAGACCCGTCAGCTGGAAGGGCTTTCTGCTCTCCTGCTGCAGCTGGGACTGACTGGCTTACAGCTGGCCCAAGCTTGCAGTTTGGGCTGTGTCCTTCACAAATGGAATGAAGTAATTCCCACAGGGATAGAAATTAGCAGGCACCGAGGCAGTCTCCTGTGTCATGGGGAATCTGATGATCAGAGTTTGTCACTGCTCTGGGACATGCTGAGTGTGGCACACACCGTTCACCTTCCTCTTACAGTTTGGGAGATTCAAGTGGAAGTAGCAGCCATTCCTGTGGCTCTTCCCATCCGAATCCCTCTGACACATCCTAAGGAATGACGAGCACAGCGTTTTCAGCTCTGTGTACATCTTGAGACCAAAGTTTTGTCTTTCAGCTCTCCACTTCAGCCAGTCAATTAAAGCTCAGTGTCACAAATGCATGAAGATAACACAAGCTGACAGACCCACTTAAATGACTGAAACACCCTCTTTTTAATTTATTTGTTCTTTTCCTTCCATTCAGTAGCTTTTGTTTTCTGCCGAAGTGGTGAAGACACAGTGCCATGTTCTGGTGTGATGAAAAGATTTTAGTCCCTGTGGTCATAATTTTAGACTGACAAACAGAAGAGCTCAAGGGATACAGTTGTCAGGGGGGAAGTTAATCTCTGTGGTGCAAATCCTCAATTCAAAAGCTATCCCTTAAAATTTTGGTAAGGAAAGTCCTCATTTTAGGTAAAACACAGCCCTGCATCATTTGCTGCACTCCGCTAGGAGCATGGCTTGCCTGCTTGTTTAGATGTTGCTGCTATTAATGAGAGAATAATTTTCTTTCAATACAGTCAGGTAGATTTTCGTAACTTTATTAATTACGTCTTGCCAATGGCAGAAGTGCTGGGATTCACTGAGCACTGGAACAGCCTGCTCAGAGAAGCTGTGGCTGCCCCATCCCTGGAAGTGTCCAAGGCCAGGATGGATGGGACTTGGAGAAACATGGGATAGTGGAAGATGTCCCTGCCCATGGCAGGGGGTGAAAAGGGATGATCTTTAAGATCCCTTCCAATCCAAACTAGTCTGGAATTCTGTCATTCTGTGATAATGCAAAAATCTGTTGATTCTAACATTCCTGACCTGAAGATTCATAGAAAGCCAATACCAATTTCCCTCTCATCATTTAAGAGCAGTCTGAACAAATGGCTTTGGAGTTTTGTTCCTTCTTGGCCAAAGAAATGAAATCGTTATCTCATGCTTCACTAAACACAGCAGCTCATGCGAGGCTGGCTGTTCCTGGCAAGGGATACCACATTCCACACGGAGCATGCGGACTTCACTGGGAGGCTCAGATTTGGGGGTGAGGGAGGGAGAGGACGTTTTCTCCTTTGTGTCCTATCATCCAATTTGTCAGAGTGGATTTTAAGGGCAATGGCTCCAGGTGCTACGCAGCATTTCTGTCACAGAGATGAAAGGTCACTGGATTTCACGTTTCCTGGTAGTGACAGACCGTGGAATTATGGCCCCGAGTTGTTATTTCCACTCACTGTGACTTCTCCAGACAAAAGTGTGTCACTGTTGTTAACTCTCTCCTCTGCGGGATCTCAAAGTTGCCTGTCACTGTTAGAGTCCAGCTCGTGGTGCCACCACTGTGTCCCTCCTGTGCCAGGTGCTGCTGCAGCTCGGTGGGAACATCCACCCACTCCGCCTGTGCCGGAGCCTTTCCAAGCAAAGATTCCCAGCAAGCTCTGCCTGCTCCTGTAGAGGTGCCTGTGTGGTGTTACTGGGCCCTTCTCTCCTGACCCTGCACTCTTCCTTCCCAGACCTCTGCTTGCCCCTCCCCATAAACCCATCCACTGCTGTGGGGTGAGCCCTGGTATTGGTGGGATGTGTGTGTGTTTTAACTCCCATTCTATGCATCACTTGGAGGTTGCTCTTCCCATTTCCCTCAACCCTTTGGATGTAGTCTGGGAACGGTGCAGGATGCTGGGATGGGGGGCATCCCCACTGTGCCATCCTTCACATCACTTAATCTGGTTTAATCTGTGATCCAGATTAAATGGGTTCCTCTGCTTTGCCAGCTCCAAGCAGCTCTCACCTACTGCAGTGCACAAAGGGAGAAATTCCCTGCGTTTCATTTTCTTGAGGTATGAACTAAACAAATATTATAAATTTCTGGGTTGAGGTCTGGTTTTGCCTCTAATTTAATTTTTGTTGTCACCAATCCTCAACAAAAGAATTTGTTACCCAGTGAGCCAGATAAAAGCTAACATGTCCACAGTGAAATATTTCCTGGCAAGTGTGCTTACTCAGCCTGGGCTTCTGGAGACATTTGTGATGGAATACAGGGCAGCAGGAAGACATTTCGTAGATAATCTGTCACTGAGTCTTTAATTAAAAAGTTTTAAATTATCACAGTTGATACAGATTTCCAAGTAAAGAGGCTGATCCTGCCATCCACACACAAGTAAAAGATCCTTTTGACCTTCAACAGATTTTACATTGGTGAAATAGCGTGTCTTCAGGCAAAGCTCTTGTGGGTATTTATTATAATGTGCTATAAATATTAATAAATCCCTACAAATGTCTTCATATTTGAGGCATGAGCACAAAATTGAGTAAATAATAATTTATTTCTGTGCATATAAACCCACATTTTACCTAAGCTTCTCTCTTAATTTACTGAAATATAAACTCGTTGCTCATTATTTCTCTGTTGGAGTTAATTTGAAATAAGCATTCTGCACCCCAGCCTGATCCTGCTGTAACACAGTGTGTCTTGCTCAGGAAACCCCCAAGGATTTTCCCAGCCAGTTGAAGCCTTTCCTTTGGCAAACAAATCCGTGTTACACGTGTCCCTGAGTGAGTTCTGCGTGTTTCTGTGTAGAATAACCCCTGGGGGCAGACCTTCGAGGCTGCCTTTTCTTAGCAAGCGCTGGGAAGAAGTGCATTTATTCTAAGTGGGAGACTTCTGGGAGTCCCCAGGGAGTGTCCCTTTGGAAAAGCTGTGCTGTGGGCAGTGGGGCAGTTGGTGTCTGGACATGGGCCAGGCTGTTCCTGTCCTGCCCAGCCAGTTCAGACTTGGTCCATGAACTTCATTTCCGTTCCCAAAGTGAGCAGGGCAGGAACGTGTGGATGCCACAGAAAGAGGCACTGGCGATGCAGTCGGGGAGCAGGGGGCTCTTCCTTCCCAAGCAGGGACACAGCCAAACCCCTGCCCAGGTATTGCCCTGGGAGGGCAAAGGGAGCTGTTCATTTTGCAAAACCCTTTGGGATTTTGCAGGACAAAAGGCTCCATCTCAATGTAAATTCTTTTAGGTGAAGGTAGTGGATTCATGATGCGTGTTGGTAACCAATACTGACAAAAACCCTTTCCCACATGGTTTCTGTTGTTCCAAATTATCCCTGTCTTGAAAAGTGCCAAGATTTGAATATGGAATCATCCAGTGCCGGTGCTTTTTTGCATAAATGTAGCTTGTTATTTATCTGCAAGATGTGGATCGCTGAAGCTCCAGGTCATTGTTTTGGAAAGCTTCTGCTTCCAACTTGATCAGTGACAAAAAAATCAAGGAAGCATGGAAAAAAATTGCTAAAAGTTTGAGGGGAAAAAAAGGGAAGGATTTGGGGACAGGATGTTTTGTCTGCCATTTGATTATATACAACTTTTGGAGGATAAAGGTGACACAGAAAATGTGGCAAGAGGATGAGAGAAGACTTCATGTTCATTTACTTTGTGGAAAACAGTGATTTGGAGCCATGGGGAGATCCCTTTAGAGAAAAAAAAACCCCAAACCAACAACTAAATAAAATTCCTCTTCTAATTTATTTCAGGAATTCCTGAAATGGCCAGATTTTAAGATTGCACTTAAACCCCCTTCAGTCACAGTCTATGCAATGTGCTGGTTGGTTGTGCAGATGCAAGGAAAGGTGCCCAGCCAAGGAGAAGAAGTGTTGCCCACGCCGGATTTTGCTGGACTCCACCATCTTCTCCCCAGGTCCTGGCAGCTGAAGGCAGTAGCATAGCGTAGCCACCTCACCCTCCATGGTTGGGAATTACTGATGGCAGCCAACTTTTGGGGCACCTGGTCACCCCCATGGCCACCACCCCCTTCAGGCGTCAGCCCGAGGGGCCACAGGAAGGACTGGATAATGTTCTTTGTGATGACCAGCAGGAGTGTGAGCTGTGGTGCCCTATTAGCTCAATAAAAGCAGTGATTTGATTGCCAGCAGAGGAAAGAAAGGATTGATTTGAAAGCTGGTAGAAGATCAAGACTGAGAACAAGATGTATTTGGGCCAGGCAGACACCAAGCTGACAAAATACTCCAGTACTTGCTTTACTGTTCCTTGAGAAGTCATTTCCCTGAAACTGATGTTCAGTGGAGCTCATTCCTCTGATCGCTTCAGGCCAAGGGGTTAAAGGCACATAGATGCTGAACTTGCTGCTGAGAATTATTACACACACAAGCATCTGTCAAGAGCTAGATCCTCCATTGCTTTGGAAATCTCCAGCACTCGGATTATCCAGATGCTTAAATGCCCTGCTGACTCAAGGTTGATCTGCTCCCCATGGTCACAGCTGTTGGAAGAGGCCTCTGTAACAGTGAAAAGCTTTGGAAAAGTTGAAACTTGCAAAATCAGCCATTGTGGTGCTGGACAGCATCAGGGAGGGCTGAGATGGATCTGCCGCCTCCTCACGTTTCAGAGGAAGTGAGACTGAGAGCGACAAGGGAGAGGAAAAGCCTTTAGAGAACAAAAAAGCCCAGGACTGAGCAGCACTTTCTGTGATTCGCTCCATCGCACAGCTCAGCGCTCACACAAAGCCGGGGTGCTGGGCTGTGCAGTGACAGGGATGCTGCTGGAAGAGTTCCATTCCCAGGGAGCTGCAGCCTGGAACCAGCGGGACAGCAGCCCCTGAACCCGGCGTGTTCACCCGCATGCGTCACCTGCTGCTTCCCGAGCCTCTGTGCGCTCTGCTTCTGCCCAGCAGGCAAGAAAGGGATAATTCACAAATTCAACACGGCACAAAAAGGCTCTGCCTGACTGCTGAAGGCCAGGCAGGAGCTGAAAGCTGCTACCCTGAATTTGTACCCCAGGTCCTAACCGTGCTTCTGTGCTTCAAATGAAGCAGAGTTCAAATGGATGTAACAGGCATCCTGAAGAGAAGGGTCAGGGAGGATCATGAGAAGCCATTTGTGGGATGGGACCAGCTCCAAAGCTCTCTTTCAGCGGACACGGCTCTCAGAGATGTGGGAAGCGCGTTACCTGGTCTGCATTACTCTTCCAACTCAGAAATATTTATGAAGAAGCTTTTGCTCATAGTGATTGTTTCTCCTTGGGGAAATGTTGCTGAACTTTGTGTGCACTGGCCTGTGAGAGTGGTAGTTCAAGATTCACTATCATCATGGTATTACCTTGTAGAGAAGGGGCGGGTTAGGGGTGTTTTGGAGGGGAAGAGTTCCTAGGTTCAGGTTGGGAAGCCAGGTTCCTTTGCCGAATGCAAAGAGCGTGGGCAGTACTGAAGTTAAAGCAGGCATCAGTGTTGCTGTTCCCCACCTGATTCTTGGTGTGACTTTTAAAATACCAAAAGTGACATTTGGATCCAGTGACATTGCTGGAAACCGTTTTGCTGCAAGAGAAGCCTGAAGCCAAATCCTGTGTCGGTGTCACTTGGTGTAACACACAGCAGTGTTTTACTCTGATTTACTCCAGCTGAGGATCTGACCTGCTGATACCTCTGGGTGGCTCAGAGGCACATTGCAGGGGGCTGGGATTTCTGAAAGGATTAGAGAGGGCTTGCTTTGACTGCTCTAGAAGGTTGTGATTGTGAGGCATATCTGTATGAGAAGAGGGGCAGACACTGTCTTCATGTATTTCTAATTTAATGAATGTTTAATGCTTCTTTATTGGAGCCTGCACATATGTAGAGTAGAGGACTTTAACAAGGGGTTGACTTATGTCAAATAATTTATGTTTGAGCTGCTCCTTTTACATGAAATGCAGACTTTATAGAGCAAAGAGACTGTAATGAAAATATGAATTAAAGATTAGAGCTAAGCAAGTCTGAGAACACTTAGAATTAAGAAAGGCGCTTAGCAGTTTTCCTGCCTCCTTTCCTTCCCTCCACCTTTCCTACATCTTCATCCCCTCTCCTTTGGCAGGGTGCTGCATTTCAGGGCAGCCTTCTGTCCCTCCCACACGGGCACAGCTCTGGGAAGGACAGCAGGGCAGTAATCTCAGCCTGGGTGTTCCTGGGTGGCCATACACAACCCCAACCTGTCACTTGCCAACTCACCCATCACTTTGGCTGGAGAGACTGAAAAGTGGGTGGAAGGTGTGTTTTCTTCATCTTTCTCCCTGATTTGCTGGTGAAGTGCATCACGTGGGCAGAACAAAAATAAGTGCAGTTTTGGTGGAGCCTTTTTTCAGAGGCACTCGCAGTTTGGCGCAGTACAACCAGGTGAGGGTTCAAGGACATTGTTCGTGGGTGGCAGCGGTGCTGCTGTGGGACAGTGGTGGAGCTGTGCTGCCTGTGGGAGGTTCCTGTGGGATGGGGAGAGACTAGGACAGTGCCAACCATCACGTAACTCCCTGCTGTGCAAGGTGTTCTTCTGTCCACAAACATCAGCATCCATTTCCTCCCACCCCCTTGGGCCACCCCCTCACTCTCAGCTGCCTCCCTTCATGCTCTGGCTTTGCACAAGCACTTTCAGCTCTCAGTGCAGGTCACCAGGCCCAGCACCAGGACGCTGCTCCTGCAGCACGAGGCTTCCCTTGGCTCCGTCCCTGCAGCACAGGCTGCAAAGAGCTTGGCTGCTGCAGGGGTTCCTTTCTTGCTCTCCTTGTTGGTGTTTCGAAAACCCTTCTGCAGTGTTGACCTGAATTACTGCCTAAGGCTGAAGAGCTTAGGCTTGGTCATGGGCAAATAAAAGCCTGGTGGGAACGAGGAGAGGATGTTGCTTTCTTTGCTGTGGCTGGTGGGGTTGGCCTGGGTCAGTTGTTTGCAGCTCTGGCCGTGTTGATGCAGCGCAAGGAAAGAGGCTGGGCAGAGGAGCTAGTCACCCATGGGACCCTGTCAGCACTTTGTAATGGAAGGTGAACTCCAGGATGTCCATTTACCACTTGTACCCACTTCTGAAATCGTCATCCCCTCAAGGAATTCACTGAGGAGTTCAAAGAAAAAGGAGTAGTTGTAGACCAGTACCACGATTGATGCAAACTGGTGTAACTCATTTTACATCAACTAAGCCACAGTTTGTCCCAGTTACAAATGTTCTGTGCCAGGTAGTGCTGGTAGAGAAGCAGTTTGTTAGAATAAATGGAGCAGGAGCTGAGGTACCAAAAAGAGAAGTGCTGATGTCCTGCCCAGGGATCTGTTGAGAGCAGTGGATCTGTGTGAAGATGAGCACACAAAGTTCTCCCCAGCCTGACAAAGTTCAGGCTTTTTTCACTGCAGCCGCCTGAAAGTATTTGAAGAAGGTGGGAATATGCTGGTCAGAAAATGCTGACTCACTGAAACCTGCCTGGGAAAAAGGCCAATTACAGCAAACTTGCTGTTTGTACATTAAAAAGGGTTGGGGAAAAAACTGGAAGTGATGAGATGCCCCATTTAATGCTCTCAGAACAAACTCCCTCAAATCTGGGAGGGTAAAAGGGGTGACATGGTTTTAGATGTAGATCTTTATTTTATGCTTTGGAATATTTCAGTGGGGAAGACAGAAACGAAGGGGCTTTTTGCCATATTAATTATTTCAGAACGCCTGTTCTGATTTTTACTAAAAGCAGAAAGTGTTCTAGCCTTTGAGTTTCCCTCCCCCTGTGAGTGGGAGAGGAATAAGAGAAATAGCTCCAACTGTGATAGGAAATGTCCTTCCTGCTTGGCTCTCTCTCTCACCTGGGTAAGTAACCAGGTCCAGGATTGACAGAAGCCGACAAGAAGAATGGAAAGGGACTATTTACAAGGGGCTGGAGTGGCAGGACAAGGAGCAATGGCTTCCCACTGACAGAAAGTAGGTTTAGACATTCGGAAGAAGTTCCTCCCTGTGAGAGTGGGGAGGCCCTGGCACAGACCGCCTGGGGAAGCTGTGGCTGCCGCATCCCTTGAAGCTCTCACCACGTACAGAAAAGGCTGCAACACCCGGGCAGCGGCTGATGCCCCGGAACACCCAGGCAGTGACCGGTCCCCGTCAGCCGCTCGGGCACAGCGCGTCCGTGCCGAGCCAGCCCGCTTTGCCAAAGGCTCCGATTTCCCGAGGCTGAGCCACCGCTGGGTTTCATCCCAGCGCAGCCTCGCTCGCTGGTCTCTGACTCATCCCGCCCCCGCTGACGGCCGAGGGGCTCCTCCCGCAGGAGGATGATCGCTGTGCCCGGGCTGCGTCATCCCCGATCCCGCCGGGAGCCGGCCCTTCCCAAGGCGCGGCTCTCGCAGCCCTTCCCGCGAGGTCACGGACCGGGGCAGCGGCTGCCGGCTGCCGAGGGAGGCATTTAGCTCGCTTTCCTTCTCTTGGTGCCCCTAAGGCTCCGGGACCCTCGCTGCGCTACAAGGAAAGCGGCAAGAGGGAATTTCTGGTTACTTCTCAAGCTGTGCCAAACAAAACAGAAATGTATTACAGGCAACCTCAAACTGTAATTATTAAATCGGAAATTAAATGGGAAACTGTGATAAAAAATGAAAACCTGCCCACGATAGAAACAATTAGATACATTTGCTATGTTTTGTACAGAAACCACTTTTTGTCTTGGCTACATCATGCGCCCCTCTGCAGGGAGTGAATACGCTGTGATCCAGTTCCTGAGGCTGGCGCTAACTGGCCCGGCTGCCTTGCTCCAGGGGTGCATCCGTGCTTGCTGTGCAGCTGAGGATCTGCCCCCTCTCCCATTCCCCAGCAGCTCGACAGTGAAGGTTTCACATGCAAAACGGAGTCAGGACCAGTCCCTGTGCCTGTATAAGCCCCTTCTTGGACAGTTTCACCCAGGCTTGAGAGACATCCCTGCCCAAGTGCTTATTTGGGTTTCCCAGTTGGGTCAACCCCGGAAATAAAGGTGGCTACTTTTCTTTACAGATTTAGCCTAACTTGTATCTATGGATCTAAAGGCTGGAGGAGAGCTGCTGAAAGGGGAGTGGCCTCCACGGAAGGCGTTACAAGCCCCCAGCAAAAAACACCCAGGGCCTCCCTTGCTCCTCAGTTGCGTGCGTAAGTGTACTTGCAGTTTGCACTGCCCCTTCTCTCCTCCGCTTGTTTTCTCCATCTCAGGGAAGTGCTGCCTGCGCTCTCCCTCTTGGGTCCGTGTGCCCAAGCTCCTCTTCTAACCGAGGGTGAAAGCAGCCGGAGATGAGAGGAGAGGAAAGGAAAGGAAAGCACCAGCTGGTTAAGAGCAGTGCCGGTGTCGGTGCTTGACAGGTTCATGTGGGATGCTGACAGCCCACCGATGCCTGGGACAACCTGTGCCAAACAGGCTGGGCACTTCCACCCATGGGTGCACCAGCGTTCCAAAGCCCTGTGGGAAAGCTTTTCCTTGCTGGGATAGGATTTGCCAGAGGTGGAGGTGAGGCTCAAAGTGCATAGAGGAAATGTGTGCACTTGGTTCTCCTGACTGAGGTTTGGGCCTTCTAGACACGACATGCTCTGGTACAGAAGTGTTGGCACAGGGAAGGCTGCAGCAGCCCGGGAATTGCACGGGCTCGTTGAATGTTGGCTCCGAGGTGGGGCCAGCCTAATGGTTCTCATCACTGTGTGCATTAAGAGGTCACGGCCATGGGGGTCAGCAAGACATCACTGACTTTTTGTTTTCCACTAATTTTTTGGGCAAAAAAAATTAAATCCCCCACATAAGCTCATCATGTCACAAACTTCCCCAGCTGGTGAGGTGGAAGCAGCAGTGGGTCTGGCACTGCTGGCAGGCCTGGCACCCGGCAGCATCAAGTAGGAATCCTGACAAATGCCATGGGCACTGCATCCCAGTGATGTGTCCCATGTGCTGCCGTGTCTCCTCGTGCATTTCACCGCACGGCGGCTGAGTTTCTGCATTTCTCAGCTGAAGTCAGCTGCTGCGTTGAGGATTTTGGCAGTGCACCCCAGGAGGGGATCTCTGAGGCAGGACAACATCCCACACCTGGACATCAGCACCCACAAATCATCACAGAACGGTTTGGGTTGGAAGGGACCTTAAAGATCATCCAGTTCCAGCCGCTGCCATGGGCAGGGATGCAGTAGCAATGTGCCACATTGCTGCTCTGACTTAAGGCAGGCCGGCAGCCCAAGTGTTAGGGATGACATTTTCCTTCTTTTAGTGTCTCCAATCTGTGCCAGACATACATTTGTCCCCCTCATGTCATCCTGCCCCTAATGTTTCACAAGACCTGTCCTAATTTTTCTCCCAGAATTTGCCAGCTGAGAAATAAAGACAAGAGAGTTTATTCCCTGAGTTTGGCAATCACCTCATGGCCCAGGGAGGAAGGATGCGAAGTAAGAGTCAGGGAGGGGATCTGTCTCAGAGGCACTGGGGCAACGCTGTCTTCAAAACAAGCATTTCCCAGGCTTTCTTCTGCAGCTAAAACTCTGAGACAGGAAGAAACCAACAGCGTAACTTCTGCCATTGGCAGATTTTCCTCTTCCAAGGTCAGCTCTGATTACGTTTGGAGAGTGCCGTGCTCTTTTTGGCAGTTTTGGCTATTGCTGCCATATGTACAAGGGACCATCTGGAAATCTGTTCCCAGCTTTAGCAAGTGTTGACAGGGAGTTCTGTTCCCTGGGCCCATGTTTGCTTGCTGGCTGTAGCAGCTCCGCGTTGAGCACACTTGGGCTCCCCTTCCTATCCCCAGCAAGGCAAGGTCGGGGTCCAACCCAGTGTCGGGGCGTGCACAAAGCCTCTGAGCCTCCCCAGGAATTCCCACCCTCTTTTAGTTGCAGAGTTTGGGGTGGTTCTGGGTTTTGGGGTGTTTGTTTTCCCATATTTTCTTACTTCCTGTGGCTCTTGAGCTCAGCTTTTGTTTTATGGGTTCAGGAGTACAGGAGTGTGTTTCATTTTCCACATTAGAAAATGCTCAGAGGTATAATCAGGTCCTTCCACAGTATTTAATTATCCATAATTAAAGGCATCTACACAAAGCAGCAGATTTTCAAAGACTATTCTTGTGTTACATTGCTAATGAATTAAGTAATTAATTGGCATTGAAAAAATACAATAAGAAACATCAATCTTTTAAAGTAAAGCATTTTTTAGGGGTTTTATAAAATCATTAACTCGTATCAGGTCAGTAGCTGTTCTAATGTCTAAATCCCCCTTCTGGCTTTCAAAAAAATTTCTAAAGCACAAAATGAACGCAGGAAAAACGAGGCAGGGAATACTGGCTGAAGAGTGTGGTAACAGTCAGAAATGGGGAATATTTGGAAGTCATTGTCCATCCCTTTGCCACTCTGTCCCACAGTTCCTTCGCTCTGCCAATAAGGTGTGAACCAATTCCCATCGCACTTGGGAAGGCAGTTTGCAGCCTCACACCTTCCTGTTGCTGCCAGTAAAATACAGTTTCCTGCTGGGTTTAGTTTGAATAACCTGCATCCCCTCACGAGTCCCCGCTGCCCCTGTGCCTCAGTTTCCCCAGTGCACTTCCCTGTCCCAGGGGAAGGATAATGGGTTGTGAGCCCTTCAGATCCTGTGCTGCCACTGAGACCAGAGGGTGAGCAAGAGTTTAATCCAGGACTTAAGTAATAAAAGCAGACTGCAGAGAGGGTAATTAAGCATTTGGGAAGTTTGGGCAGGAGGGATGCAGAACCACGTATATCCACCATAATTTTTCCCCAGCCTTTCGTCATTCCCAGCTGTTACCTCACAGAATAACTGTCCTGTCCCAGCACATCAGCACAATATCACATCTGCCAGAGTATAAAGCCCATGTGCACTGGGGTTATGCCTTTAGTGGTGACACCCGGAATCATTAGCAGAGGAAAGGACCATCCTTTTTCCATTGGATGATTTCATTAAATGCAACTGTCCCCATGCAAAACCAGCACCTCCCATTTTATTTCTATCACCAGCCAGACTCCTTGCACGGCACCATATGAAAGCATCCTGGAAATGCCGTGGATAATGTTAAATTCGAGAAGTGGAATGGGAAGAGCAAAACCTGGGACAAAACATGGATTACAGCTGCTTCTGCAGCTGCTGGAGAAATCAGGATAGGTCCCAGCAGAAGTGTTCAGCAGCCTGTTAATTCCAGAAGCACCAACCTCTGCTTGTCTCTTCCGTCCATCAGACCGAGGTGTGCCTGTCCTTGCAGTGCTTTGCTCTGCTCTCCCCATGTGTGTCCTCGAGATCCATCCACCCATCCTGCCCTGCCCCTTCCAGCCCCTTCTCCTCCTCCTCCTCCTCCTCCTCCTCCTCCTGCTTCCTCAGGAGATGCAGATTTTGGCACCAGCAGTGCCATGTCCTGTCTCTCCAACACTAGGCTTTATGGTTGGGGTGGGGTCAGGGACAATGTTTTCCTGATTTTCCTTTTCTGTGCCAAAGGCAGGTAAGCAAATTCCCCAAATAAACTAAGAAGTTCTGTTTCTGCCATTGTGGTTATTCCCTTTCAACAGGTAATCAGTCATTTATATGGATTTGCATAGAAATGGGAGCTTTGCCACTGCAGCCCGATCTAAATGTATAGGGACAAAAACAGGCAAATCCAAAGGCTGATACTGTTAAACACCCTCCAGAAGATCCATCCTTTGACTGGACTGACTTTGCTGACTTAGAGTTTTAACAATAATTTCCCCTTTTGCTTGGGTCTTACCTGCCCATGGGCATCATTCCTGTGTCCGTCATCACGGAGGCCAGGAGGAGGATGGGAACAGTGGCGGAGACTGTGGGGGCCAGGGAGATAGGAATGGTGGTAAAGGCAGCAGGAGATGGGTTCTGCTCAAAGTCAGCAGCTGAAAACCTACAACTCAAACACAAGCAGAGCAGAAAGAAGTGGGTTCCACAGCAGCTCCTTCCTTACAGGGAAGGTTTCATCTTTGCTTTGAAATCCCGTTTCTAACACAATCCCACATTCCAAACCATCATCAGAAAAACCTGCCACCAGGCAGGAAACACAGGTGGGACGGTGCTGGTGCCCTCAGAGCATCACCTTCATACCGTGATGGCAGAAAGGCATGAGGGCATTTTTCCATCAGTTGAGCCCATCCCACATGGACCTGGACTGCAGTGAAGCTGTTTTCCAGACAGGAGCTGGAGTTTCATCCCGAGCATGTGGTTCCCACAGCTCAGGAAACCCCCGTTCCCCTGGCAGGGGCTTTGTGCCAACAGGCACCGATCGCCGCTGCAGCATCGTCCGGTGCTGGGTTGGGTTTGCAGGACACTCCACCTCTAAAGGAGCAACTCAGACAAATGTGTAGCAATCCTGGTTCTTCCCTACATTTTTTTGCTCTTGTTTGATACAAAATGAGCCCGGTCACAGTTTCCATTTCATTTATGACTGATCTGAAAAAACCCCTCACCCCATAAAACATCGCACAGCTGTAGTGACCAAGTTAGATTCAATTCTGGCTTTATATTGAGTTGACATGCAGCCAGCTCTCTTCCATACATCATCTGTGATTGCAGTTAAGCATGAAATACTGTTTTAATTCTTACACCAAATGTGGGGGTTTTTTCCTGAAGAAAAAAAGACATAAAAATGTTAAAGTGGGCCATAAAAATCATTATATTTTCACATGAATCGCAACCAACAGGCGAATAAGTTGGCTAAAAGCTCACAAGACCCAGAGAAAAAGTCCTGCTTGTTATTCTTTTGTTGTTAACCTTTGCCTTTGAAAGGGGTTACCTGGGCAGGGACCACAGGCCTGGTGCTTTTGGGCCCTTACTTCCCTGGATCAGGGTGTCCTCCCTCACCTGCAGGGACCGGGAGCTGTGGCTGCCTGTGGGAGCTGCTGCTCCCTGACAGTGTCCCAGTGTCCCCAGGAGGTGCCCAGACCGCTGCAGGGTGAATACCCAGCCCAGGCCCTGGATGAGTTTGCTGCTCTGCATCCCAGTTCCTTTCCTGGGAAACAGTGGCCACAAGGGCACAGCCAGTGGGACCGAGCCGGTGCCATGGCACGCATTGCTCCGTGGCTGCTCTTGGGACCTGAGCCAGCCCGGTGAAGGCACCACAAACACAACAGCACATTATACATGCATTTGTATGGTAATTTTTTTTCTTCACTTGAAGGTTTAGTCTCTGGAAGGTCCAACTTTTCCTCCCTTTGGCTGTTGATTTTACTGGTAACATTGTAAGCTGATGCAGTAGTTTAATGGTAGTTTTATTAACTTATTTCTTTTAAATTAATCTCTTCAATACCAGCTCAAAAAGAAACACCTCACCTTATTTGCCATGTTTGAACCATTAAAAAATGAATGTGCCTTCAGTGCTGTTGGAATTCATTTCAGGAAATACCTATTTAGACAACTTTTTGAAAGCCTATTACTTACCTGAAAGGTTAAAATTACCTCAGAGTAGCTTTCATTGCCCACAATTACAATCTACATATATTTTTTAAAAAATCTATGGTAATCTCCCAAAGCTTTATGCTGTCTGCAAAAAGACTTTTAAGAGCTAATCCTGTTTGTTTGCTCAGGTAAATGTTGAATCACATATTTCTCCCTTAATAGATGGTTAGTGCTGGCTTTGAGGTGTTACTGTTTTCCTTCTCCAGCCCAGTGTGTGCACAGTGAAATCTGATTCAGAAAACCTGCTTTGGATGCACAGTTCCTGCCTGTGCAATGCTGGACCCTTTGCTTTTGCAGGTTTTTTACCATATGCTAAACTTTCCAGTGCTGATCAAGGTATTTGCACACACAGATCCTTCTAAAATGAAGAGGAATTTGGTATGTAAATCCCATAGGTGGCTTTGAAAATGCCAACCTTCATTTTACAGTAAAAGAAGGGGGGAAAGCCCTGGATTTACAGCTGAGTCTGAAGCACTGGGAGTTGCTCTTCTGCTGTCTGGGAGCTGGTCCATGTGCTGGCTCCTCCAGCCAGGTGAAACCTCCTTGGTTTCACTTCAAGGCTGCCCCCATTCGGGTGTTTGAGTTAGCAGAGTGAATAAAGGGTTATGAATTTGATACTTAATTTGCACTGCAGCAGTGCCTAACCCTGCTGGCCAACAGTCCATAACCCACAAATGGGTTAGAAACCCGGTAAAATAGGCAAACTGGGGCTGGAGGCTCTGCAGAGAGCTCAAAGTGCACTTGGATATGCTCCCAGCTTTGATTTTGGTGCACTTGGGATCAGAAAGAGATGGGCTGGATGCACAGGACTGGGGGAAATGCCCATGTGGGGAGGCAGATACCGTCATCTAAAGCAGTGGGAAACGTACGTGTGTCTGTAGTGTGCACAGATCGGGAGCTTTGCTCCACCATCTCCGTGCTGCCTTCCCCGAGTGAGCTGTGCCAAAGGTCCGATCCAGAGCTCTGCTGCCCTGGCACGGGCAGTGCCCAGGGAAGGGCCTTGGAGCAGTCTGGTCCAGCAGAAGGTGTCCCTGCCCATGACAGAGGGTGGAGCTGGATGAGCTTTAAGGTCCCTTCCAACCCAAACCATTCTGGGACTCAGTGCTCAGCCTTGGGCTTGGTCCCCTGTTGTCTTGCTCATCCCTCAAGCACAGAGGATGAAGAGTGGAGCGGGGCTGTAAATTTCAGCTGGTACATTTTAGCTGTGGAAGGGCCACTGTCGTCATTTGTCTTGGTGAGGGATGGCGTCCGGCCGGAGCGCGGCGCTGGGGTCGGTATTGGCACCCATGGACGTCACTGCTCCCAAACAGACGGCTTTTAAATTGCACCCATAGATCTTCCCTGCATCAAAACGTCCCTGCTGCAGTATTTAGTGATGCCTGAAGTTATGTCTCCACATCAAATTAAGTAACTGTGCTATCAATAAGGAGGAGTAATGCGGTGTATTCCCTTCTGGATGTCTCCCTGTCCCTCATTTGTTTGCTGCTGCTGATTAAGACGGATAACGAGCCATCAGTATTTTTCTAACTGCGGTGCAAAACAGTGAGGCCTAAATCAGTCTCTGTCACTGGGTGCCAGCTCGTAATTTAGGGAACTCGAGTGGAGCCCCTGCATGCGTTAGACTCCAAGGCAGCAGATACTTGGGATTGTCTGAGCAAAGCCCAGATGATGGGACCATCTTGATGTGAGGAGAGCCAGGAGGGGATGTGGGGCCACCAGGGCTGGCTGGGAGCTGCTGGTGTGTAATTCCTTTGTTGTGTGGCTGCATTGCTGGCAGAAATCAGTGGAACAGCTCCCATTGCCCTGAACTGAGCTTTTCACGTCCCCCTCACCTTTTTAATGCATTCCTTCTAATGATGGAGGGCTGGCTTGGAGTGAGCAACTTGGATTTAATTTGGGCAAGGATACTGCAGAGATATATATATATATATATATATTAATGCACAGATAAAATAACTTTCAGGCATCTTCAGGCCCCCAGTAATGTGAATTATGGCTGAGAAAATCTCTCCTGTAAATAGGCAGTACTTGAGAAGGGCTGTTAACATTGTCTTGTGAGCAGTGAAAAATGCAGGAAGGATGGAAAAGAGCTGCAGATCAGCTTCAGAGGAGAGTAATTCTTCGGGGCAGTGGTGCACATGATTGAAAGCTCATGGATGTCTAGAAGGTACCACCAGATGACTCCAGGAGCTGTTAGCCAGAGCCAGCAGGGTTTGTCCACAATGAAAATAGAAGAGGCTCTGATTTTGCAACATTTTACAGAATAAAGTGAAACTGAGGGCATTTATTGGAGGTGCCATCTCTCCATGGGTGGCTAGACAAGGTGGCAAAGGAAGAGTGAACCTTCCATCTTGGGGGTCACCTCGAGGAGGAGACACTTGTTACCACAGCTGGGAGCCACAGACTGAAAGGACAAGGGGAGATTGTGTTAAACTGACCAAGGGAAAGACTTCCTTTTGGTATTTTAGAATATCAACAGCAATGCAAAAAATGGGAAGAGAGTGGTTCCTGAACTTTTGAATGGCAGGGCGTTGGAAGGCTTCTGGAGCCACCACTGGCCCGCTGGAGGGAGGTTTAATTTGTGGCACTCGGGCTGGCGTGGGTTGGTAGATTCGGTTCCTAGTCCCTCCTGAAAATGGAGCAGCATCCAGGTTTTATTCAGGGGGCAGATGATGCATTGATGCAGCCTCTGCATCACAGGAGAGCTCTCTGCTGCCTGAGAGGGTGAGCAGGCTGACTTGGTGGTGACTGGGATGGGGACACTGACCTGAAGCAGTCCCATTTCCAGCCCTGCAAGAGTCCCTGTGCAGGTTGGGTGTTTGGGTGGCGATGGACTTTGGAGTCCAGGGGGTTCTTTTCCCCTGGTGTTTGCACTGGGAGGAGCTTTGTCCTCCGGAGGCTGGAGGACATGGACATCACCTGCAGGAGTAGGGAGCAGCAGAGCCACAGCACAGAGCTGTCCCTCCTGCCACCGCCGAGAAGTGGCAGACAGGGACCAGTGCTGGGTGTTACCGGCGCGTGAACTCACCGCCCCACATCCCAGGGTCATGGCAGCCCCGTTTCCAGTGTGCCCTCAGCCATACTCCGAGCCAGGATCTCCAGCTCTGGCCTCTTTCTAACACAGTAAAGCTCAAGGCTTGTTTTCTTTGGGTGGGGTTTTCAGATTCCCCTGCAGAGCGTCGCCAAATTTAATTTGCAGCAAGGCAAAGCTCAGCATCACCAGCTGATTTCTTTATGTCTCACCTCCGGTTTCACCCGCTGCCTCCTCCTTCCCCCAGAGAGAGGGGGGCTGGCACTCTCCATACCAGGTAGTGAAAACAAGACTTCTTCCCTCCCCAACTCGTTAATTAAAGCCACAAATTGAGCTCTTTTCTTGCAATCTGAAGAGATCACATTAATAGCATTGGCAGAGGTAAATGAACATTTGAAAAGATCCCGCAGGATCAGCAGAGAGGAGTGGCGTTAACCTCCAGAAACAGAGGCCATCATTAAAAACAAGATGCTGGTTTTCCTTCCCTTCTGAGCACAGAGTTCAGCCTAGACATGGAAACAGTCCCAAGATGCAGGCAACAGGCAATTTCTTGCCTCTGTGACAGAGCCTGGGGATTCTGCTGTGTTTTTCCTCTTTTTCTGTTGGGGATCCATGAGCATCCTTGGGTGGATTCCAAGTGTCATCCTCATTTGGCTGCTGCTTTGCAAGCAAAGGGGTTGTTTCGGCACCAGACACCAGTGCTGGAGACTGCATGGCTTGTGGTGTGGGATGGCCATGTGAAACCTGGGAGAGGCCTGTTTTGTGGAGACATGCAGAGGAAGATCTGCCTGCCCTGGGAAGACACTTGGCCATGCTCAGTAGAAACACCTCCCCCAGGCCAGCACACACTGCCAGCAGAAAACCCCCACACCCAGTTGTGCTCATGGTCAAGCTCCAAAAGCAAAGTCATCGAGGTTCATTCAGCTGAGTGAGCATCCAGGGGGATGTTTCAGGCTGTATGCATTCCTAAATACTGTCAGGAAACACCACAGTTTTCCACTTATCCCTTGCAACTTTAATTGTGGGGCACACCACTTGGGAGCCTGAGGGATGGCTGCTGAATTGAGCTGCTGTTTAGAAGCTGTCTTAACTAGAAAGATAAGCGTAGCCATCAGCACCTCTCTCCTTGATGGAATCCATTGACTGAATAAGCTAAATTCTCCTGGAGTCAGCTTTAATATTTCCTAAAGGGATGGGGAGGCTCTCAAAGAAGTGGCAGGAGACATATTTAACTGAGGGGAAGCTACCACTCTTGCTGAAATCAGAGGTTGCACAGTGAGAAGTTCTGGTGGAGATGATGAGCTTTGTCTGGGGCAAGACGCTATTCAGGGCACATCTGAGTATCACAGTTGGCCTGAAGTGATCCGTGCTTGCCGTTTGATTAACATTTGATTTCCTTTTATTGCTTCTCTGCACACACAAAGCTAAATTCAGAGCTGCTGAAAGCCATGGGCAGAGCTGCTGAGTTCAGTAAATCCCATCTGAGGAGTCACAGGGAGCTGGAGGGACGCTGCTGTTCGGCACCGAGTGGCTCCAAGGCATCAGCTCATGGTGTTGGAGAGAGCCTGATCCCCAAATTCCCTCCAGAACAAGGGTGCAGAGGAGCAGGGGCATCACCCAAGTACATGATCTTCAGTGGATGGTTGCAGAATTTTCCATCATTCTCCCCAAACAACAAAAGAAATATGATTTTTTTACATCTCTCCCATCAAACCAGCATCTGAATGTCCCTAATATATCTCCATAAAAATCTTCACAGCTGTTCTAGCAAACAGCCTGGAGTGCTGTGGGCTTTTATGAGTATTAACTATGTTAAGCAAAGCAAATCTCACAATTACACTGTCTGTGGGAGCAGCAAACTTCTCCCATCAGTCTCCCTGAGCAAGGAAAAAGGGTGATTAGTGTCCTGTTATCATCACAGTTGTGGTTTAAGATGCTTTTACCAAGAGCAGGACGACAGCCCTTGCCCAAAGCAGCTTCTTGTTCCTGCTGCTAGTATCATAAGTTACCTGATGTGCTTGACATGTCATCAAATGCTTCTGAGCAGCATCTTCCTTTGAATAATGATTAAAAACCCCCACACTGCTGTTCTGTGTCATTCTTTGGGGGTTTGTTTTAGCAGTGATTTGGCAGACCCTGGTCTCATCCAGTTCCTCCAAGCAGCTGCGGTGGGAAGAGCTCAGGCCAGTCCTCAGCAGCGCTGGGTTGGGGCCCTGAGCTTTTGAAATGTTGGGAGGGAAAAAGAATATTAGAAAATTTAAAAGAGTCTGTTGAGCTCTGCTGCAGAGCTAAACAGTAGGACTTGACTTCTTGCTGTGGGCTCTGGTTGTGGCTTTAGGGGCTGCAGCCCCTCCAAGGCACATGGCACATCCATGCAGATCCCCAGGTGCTGGAGCTTATCTCCACCGGTAGCTGCCAGCTCTATAAATCCCAAAGTTTCTGGAAAACTCCCTGGTGACGGGTGCCATGGCACAGAAAATGCCACTTGGCTGGAGCATATTTTCACCTAAATCCCAGCAATGCAGCGTCCCTCTCTGAGTGCCTCTCTCATGCCTCCTCCGTGGGTGCAGTGCTCGCTGCATCCCAGTTTGGACAAACAGGATCCAGTTTTCCAGTGTGAAGGTGGGAGAAGTTTAAATGGGGGGAAAAAAAGGGTGGGGGGAGAGGCTCATTGATAGTGATTGTGCTGGAAAACTGGATTTCAGGCAATGGGAATTTAAGTTGAATTACCACAAATGCAGTGTGGAAATTTTGCCTTCCGTTAGCAATCCATGTTTCTATAGGGATGGGGATAGCAGTGGGAGAGAGAGGACGCAGTAAAGCTCCATCCAGCTCACTGTGGTGCGCAAAAGAAACCATTTCACTCAGGCAGTGCAGAGGGGGCTATTTTGAGAGAGTGCTGGGAAAGAAAAGGTCTGGAGCAGTGGCAGTGTTGGCCCAAATTAAAAGTACTGAAGTCTGATAGGAGAGAGGGGGAACATCCCACAGGGGGGCAGATGGCTGTAAAGCCCCAAGCCATGTTTTCCTCCATTTTGCTAAAAGCCAAGAAGAAAGAAAACCAACCCAATTGCTGTGATTTTTCCCTCAGTTCAGCCTCTGACTACAGCTCCTTCCTTAGGTATGCCCAGGTGACCCTGGCCAGCCCAGGGATGCTTGGTGCTGCTCCAGCAAGGGCTGGTTTGGCAATCCCTCTGATTTATCCCAAATAGCTGTCATTTTCCCCCCTTCCCTTGCCCAGCCCCTTTGGGGCGGTGGCAGTATCCCAAGGATTTTCTGTTAGACACAGGGGTGCTTGCCAGGTCCTTCCAGGCTCAACAGGGATCAGAGGGGCAGATCATTAGTGCTTAATTACAGAGGGGCAGATCATTAGTGTTTAATTACAGATTTGCAGAGTTGCCCCATGTCCTTGGCTGGGGCAGGGACGTTGCTGTGCTGCTGTCCTTGGAATAAGGGATCCCCTCTCCTGGGGGGACCTCAGAGGCGCAGGTGATGTTTTTAGCACATCCCCCTCATCCATCCCCTTGTTTCATCACAGTGTCTGCTTTCTGCTCCTCCCTGTCCTGGGACAGGGACATTAATGAGGGGTATTTATTGATTATTTTATTTCCATATGACTCCCTGGGGAAGCTCAGAAGGGAGAAGAGACCTGGGGCTGCTGGGAGGAGGAAGGGCAGCCAAGGAATGGACAGATAAGCAGGATGAAGGAAAAATAAGCTTTTGCCCAGTTGGCAGCACCCCATCAGCCAGTCCCAACACCATCACCCGTGGCTGATCATGATCCCTGCACACTGGGGTGCCAAAATCCCATGAGGGAGGTGTTGGGTCCCCAAACCCTGTCTGGGAGGCAAAGTTGACTCACCTGTGAGTGAGCAAACCTGCTGGCTCCGTCACTGCCAGCCTCCCACCTGTTCTCAGCCCCCGGAATGGGCTGGCAGTGCTGTAAATCCAGACAAAGCTGTGTCTGGAGACATGTGTGGGTGTTGAGGCAGCACTGGCCTCTCAAATGAGGTGCTTAACAGGCAGGGCAACAAGAGGGAAGGTGATTTACCCCTTTCCTTGCCACCCTAATCTCCAGAGGAAGCTTTTTGTTTATATTACAATGAAAAGGAGTTTTTTTGCTCTGGGAGCGCAGAGCAGGCTGTTGTGTGGAGGCTGCCCACCCTGGGCATCCCTGACATCGGCAGGCAGTCAGAGCATCCCATTAACGTGCCATCCCAGAAATTTATTTCAACTTCAAATACAGCTAGCTGCAGTTATGGGAATTTCCATGGCATTTGAACCCTGAGCATTTAACAGCAGCAGATGACCCGACAGCGACGCCCACGCTGGGTCATAAAACACCCCCACATTCACTGGGCTCTGGGAAACAGAGAATGAAGCCAGGGGTGAAGAGCACAGGCAGTGGTACAGGCAGCACAGGGACTCAAAGACTCTGGGAAAGTGTGACAACTTCAGTGGGTTGCCAGAGACATACCACAGTTGGGATCACAGCCTTTCCAACCGAGGTGGTGTCTTGCAGGCAGCCATCAACTTGGGAAATCTTCAGCTCGTGACCAAAACAGGCCATGACTTCTTTAACCTCGTGCCTGCAAGGAAAAACACAGATACCACGTGTGCATATGTAGAGTTTGGCTGTTCTGTTCATGCTCTTGGCTGGTAGCTCCTGGATTTAAAGTTCTTTGCAGTTTGGAATGGCTGAGGTTGGAGGGGCTCTTTGGAGCTTGCCCAGCTCAAAGCCCAGCTCAAAGCAGCCTTAAAACATCCCCACTCACAAGGCTCCTCCACTGCCAGCAGCCCTGTGTCACCTGTGCTCTGGCTCAAAGAGTGCAGCTGAATCTCCTTGTCTGGAGTACAAGCCTGCTTCTTCCTGGAATCCTGATGGAATTCACGTGCTGGCTGGGCCAAGGAGGAGGCAGCATGGAGTGGCCCAGACCTTCCCAGTGCTGCAGCCTGCCTTCCCAGGCACTGCCCATGGAAGGAAGCAGCAGCCCTGGGGTACACCCTGTCACCCCAAACTCTTTCCAGGAGCCACCCAAGGAATCTTTCTCAGGCCCTTGTGTCGTGGCCTCATGAAGATGGATGTGGAATGGTGCTGTAGAGCCACGTGTTGAGGGCCTTTAATGAAGGCAGGAGGGGGTTTAAATACAAGGGACACTCAGGCACCCTGAATTGTCTGGTTAAGCCCAGCCCTGCTAAACTCGTGTATGGTTCAACAGAGGATCCTGAGGAGCACCTTACTGAAGCCAGGGCACTCATAAATAGCTTTCAGAGACTATAAAACGTGGGACCCTGGCACTGGGCTGGCTACAGCTCATCCTGTTTCCAGGCTCATAGGAACCCTGTTTCCCTTTCAAACGGCCTTAAGCCTAAGACTTAAGGAACAACTTGCCCATAATTCCATGTCTGTACACGCTCCTCACCTTTGGAATGCACCTCATGCACTGGAGGCATAGATTAAAACCGGTGGCCAGCCGAGGGGTGACATTTCGGAGCAGCACTCGAGCCACAAAACACTTTTCAAATGTCTTTATGCTTCCCCAATGCCCCCAATGTGACTGCCTTGAATTCTTTGTGTGTGCTGCTGGCTCTGACATTAATTCCTGGCACTAAGCGGTGAAGGAGTAGGAGGGGAAGAGGAGAGAGCTTGCAGAGGGACAGATAGGCAGTGGATATTTGTGGGGCTTTTATGAGGAGGAGGAAAGGGCTTTAAGATCCCCTGCAACCCAAACCATTCTGTGACTGGGAAATAAGATCCTTGCTGACTTGCTGCTCAGCTTTGATATTATGTAATAAAGAAGCCCAAAAAAAAAGGATCCAAAGCAATAATAAGCAGATTAAAGGAATTATCTTTGAGGAAAAAAGACCCAGCTTTTATCAGAAAGCTTATTTGAGAGGTGATGCAATAAATCATTTATGGTTAATAGCTCCAAGCTGGTGGGGGTCCTCGGGGTTACCTGGTGGTGGAGCGTGGCTGCCAGTGGCCCTTAGGGGATGAATTGGCTCTGGTCCCTGCAGCTCCCTGCAGGCTCACCAGGATGGAGCAGTGAAGGCTGGGCTGTGTCCTCATGCTTGTCCTCATGGTCTTGTCCATCTTGCAGCCAAGATTTAAGGAGAAAGAGGTACTAAATTAGTGGTCAACTGAGTAGAAAAAGCTGAGTGCAAATGCCATTTGTTCTAGGGGCTGGGTGCAGAAACAGAGAGGAAAGTTTCAAGGCCTTTTTTTTTCCTTTTAGTGTTGGAAGGCAACCAAAAAATGAGAGAAGGGATTGCTGTGGGTCCAAGGCTCAGCACGGAGCAAGGTGGGAGCATTGCTGCAGATTTCAGCAGCGGCAGTGGCGTGGCCAGAGCGCAGCAAGGGGCTGGCGCCGGGTGCGTGCGTGTCCCAGGCTTTGAGCAGAGCTGCTGCCCCCAATCCAGACACAGAGTATTTATCCTGTCACCCCCGTGTGTTTCTGCAGGTCCCAACTGCTTCGCGGGCACCACGATAATTCCCGCGGGCATCGAGGTGAAGGTGGACGACTGCAACATCTGCCACTGCCACAACGGGGACTGGTGGAAGCCGGCGCAGTGCTCCAAGCGCGAGTGCCAGGGCAAGCAGGCTCTGTAGCAGCACCCCTGGCCCACAACCTGCTCGAGGTGATGGTGATGATGGTGATGGTGACGAAGGAATGGCTTCGATGCTGCCCACGTGTCCGACCTCCCGCCAGCTGCAGCAGGGCCACAGCAAGCCCTGCGAGGGTGCCACACGAGCAGAGATCGGTACCTGCGGGGAAGGGGCTCCCTGTGCCCCCTGCAGCTCCTCTCCCGCTTTACTCACTCCATACCCGGTGTCCAGGTGCCTGCTCTGCTGCTGCCATCACCAGTGCTTGGTGGGGACGCGCTGCTGGGACTGGGGGAGGACGGCAGCAAACAGCCCGCGCACGTTCCTGGCCTGGCGGTGCCTCCGAGGCGCCGATCGATTCACCGCTCTCACTTTCTGCAGTGTGGATCGTGGGGTTTTTCACATTTATTTATTTGAGGGTTTTTTGCTATTGTGATTTTTTTTTTTTTAAAGCCTCTTCCTAAGCTGGGATCATCGGGACAATACAGCTATGAGTGGAGCAGTAGATGGAGCATTTTTATTGTGTCTGTAAGCGCAGGTGGCACTAAGGACAGGAGGGAGGCAGAAATTAAAAGGGATGGGGGGGGGGGGTTAAAAAATAACCCAACTGGAATGTAACCTGCAGCAGGACCGAGGTAGATGCACAGGTATAGACCAGACAGCCAAGACACAAAGCTGTATCTGTGTTACACTTTCTCCACTGAGTGGGGACAATAAAGTTGAAGACACCTACACAGCCACCGTGACCTTGATGGGAGCAGAGCCCACAGCAGCCGCGTGGGCAGGCTGGGGCAGCCAACCAGAAGGTGCTCCATGAAAGCAGCATCTGACCTGGCTTGTCTGTGTGTGATTCCTGGCTGGGGCAGCAGTGGTGGAGCAGACGGAAGAGGGCCCCACGTGTTCCTGGTTCTCAGGCTGAGCATGTACTCACCTGCCTTGTCCCATCCCGAGGCTGCTCTCGCTGGAGCCAGGGGCAGTGTTTCATTGCCTTCAGTGACAGCAAGTCACAATTAAAATATGGGATCACCCCACTCTGGAGGTTTCCAGGAATGTTCCGTGGCTGTGGCAGCACTAAACTGGCTCAGCTGGCAGGTCAGACCCTTTGCTACAGCGGGAGGGAGCTGCCCTGGCTGTCCACGGGAGCACCCATGCTGCCAGGGATAAAGCAAGCCACGGTGCAGCTGGGCTGGGCTGGGCTCCTGGTGAGCACTCTCTCTCGAAAGCAGCTGCTCTCTGTGCCTGCCTGCCAGGAGCAGAGGTCCCCATGGACCCCCAGCAGCCAAGGGTCCCCGTCGGGCTCTCCAGCACTGGTACCTCCTGCTTTCTCAGGCTGCAGCTTCCAAGCGATACTGTGAAAGAAAAGCCACCAATGTCATCCCCCTGCCCTGCCTGCCCAGGCGAGCGCAGGGGCCTTTCCCATCACTGTCCACGCTTGGTTCCCTGCTTTTTGGTCAAGGCCTTGAGGGTGGTGGTGCTTACTTTGTTCAGCTCAGACTCCGGTCCAGCACCTGCTCTGGACAGCGACGGCAGCAAATCCTCCCCCCGGCATCCTCGCCGAAGCGGATCAGCACACCGGGCTCGGTTTATACACACTGTTGCCTTTACACTTTTATTTCTTCCCCGTTTTGGTGTTTTCCTGGAGGGCAGGGGTGGTAGGAGCACTTAGCACAGCAACTGCTGTCCTGTGGCTGAGCATTGGCTCCCTGCAGGCCGAGCTGGTGCCATTAGAGACGTCATCGCCACATTTCTTCCTAAGCTGTTGCCTGTCAATGACTATCCAGTTTCAAACCTTTCAAACAATAGTGTGCCTGAAACTAGTGAGAAAAAAATCTGTAAAAATGGGAGGGAGGGGTCCTAGAAACAATATTTGATGTGTAAAAGACTATATTATTAAAAAATTATTTTGTTAAATATAAAGTGTGTGAACCAGCAAAAAAACCCCAAAATTATACATTTGTGGTGTATTTACTCTGCTGATCATCAGCCCCTCAAGCTGCCAGTTCCCCATCTCATCCCTTGCTCCAGTGCCTGTCTCTTCACAGTGTTGGTGAGTGCAGCTGGGGTGGGAAGAGCAGGCTTGGAGCCTGGAAGCGGCCATGAGAATCCCCTGGATGGGATGGGTTGCTCAGGGCATGTCTCAGCAGGAACTCAGCACGCCAGCTTTGCTGTGCCCAACCAGGATTCCCATCTGGGGAGCCACCACGGACCGACATGGCTCCCAGGCTCTCGCTTTAACCTCCATCTGCTTTTGCCTTTTACTGGTGCCATTTTATATTTGATGCCATTTCCTGAACATGGAAATTTGCTTTCAGTTCACAAACCCCATTTGGTACCTCCAGATGCATCATTATTTACACTGATTAGTAGTTACTCTAATTAATTACAGCTTAATTACTGTAGTTAATGTTTGTACAGTGCTTGGAACAAGTACAGCACTATACGTGCCACATATTATTATTTTCTTCGTTATTAATTAAGCACCATCTCCATTCCATGCTGTGCTACTTCATTATTTCCCAAGGAGTCACAGTAGCGCCCTTATTCCCACCCAGCAGTACTTTTCTCCCAGCTGCCACTGGGATGCTGCGGTGCTGGATTGGCAGGGGAAGAGCAGTGGGATCGCTAAGGAACATGGGAATGCTCGGGTTTTGCCCTTCGCTCTTTCACGGCACTTTGTCTAAAAACAAATGGAAAAAAGAGGCTGATGGAGGGGCACCCCTTGACCCCAAGGACCCTGCAGAGGAAGCTGGAGCATGCTCTGGGTCACATGAGGGGAAGCCCTGCAGATCCCATCACGGATGTGTCTGCAGGGTTTCCATGGCTCAGACTGCAGAAGGGATCTGATTCCCCCAAATCCAGCAGTGTCAGACACGGTCCCACTGAGGGATCCCACAGCTCTCCCCAAGCACCAAGGCATCAGTGGGACGTGGTCTGGGACCACAGGGAGAAGCAAAGGGCACAGATCATTTTCAAGGAAAACTGCCACTGTTTATGTGGAAGAGCTGCCAGTCATAGGTGGGCAGTGTTTCCACAGCACTGGGGGTGCCAGTAGCCCCAAAAATCATTGCCACCAGCTCCACTTCCCATCAGCTTCTCTCAGGCCAGGGTGGATCCAGAACTGAAATCCCACCAGGCACTCCCCAGATACTCAACAGAATTTCATCCTCATCCCAATCTCCTTTCGGGTTTTCTTGTTGTTTGTTTTTTTTTTTTAAATGTTGTAGTTCATTTCTGCCTTTAATTAATCACAGCTCTGGGCCAGCCAGACCCATTAACTACTCTTCTCATTTAGACCTTTCAGAGATGCAGTTGCATATGCAATTTAATTTGTTGACCCGTGATCGATAGCAATTAATACCATCTCTTTAATCTTGTTGAAAGGTTCATCTTGGGCTTCCAGAGGCTGCCAGCTGAAGGGAAAGGTGCCTGATACATATGTTAGCAGATGGAGGAGCACAGCCTCCTCCATGGGCACTGTCCTCCCCACGCCCCCGGGCTGGCACTCCTGAAAATACAACAGGTATTTGTGGGAGATGGAGAAGAGAAGGTGCATAAAGGCAAGGGAAGATGCTGAGGGGTAGAGAAGAGCAGGGGGCTTGGTAGGGCAGAAAGTAGGGGAAGATAGAGTTGAGGGGTTGGAAAAATGAGGGGAGATAGAAATGGGCCAAGGAGATGTGGCTAGAAAAGAGAGCCAAAAGGACTCAAACTGGGGCAAAAGAGAGGGGACAGCTCAGAGGCAACAACTTCAGCAGGAGCAACAGTGAATTTTGCAGAAGAAACAGACCCAGAGTCAGAAAAAGCCCTTCCTCTTGGGGTCCTTACACCCAAGCCTCACTGATGTGATGCCATCTTTTGCCCCCCAAATGCAGCAGCTGTGTACAGCTCCCTCCTCCTCCTCGCAGTAGGAAAGCCCATCCCAGGAGCATCACCCTTCCCTGTCCTCATTAATATGCCGTTAGTCAAGATTGTTTTATAATTACAGAATTATTTCCTGCACACCCCAGGGGGACTGACTCAGCTCCGGAGCACAGCAGGGCAATGTCTTTCTCCCCCGGGAAGCTGCAAAGCACGCTCCAAACCAGGCTAAGACTGGGAAAATCCTGAACTTTGGGTACTCTACATCCTACCAGTGCTCCTGAGGCAGCAGCAGATAATGGCTTCAGTGGCAATAGTGAGCTGAGTGCCCTGGTGACCATCCCCTGGATGCCAGATCCACTGCAACAACCCCTACCCAGCCACAGCTCTGCTAGAGGTAAGAGCAAAGAGCAAATCTCAGGATTCCAGCACAGCAAGAGCAATAAAGTGTTTCTCTTTGGTGGTTGTTAAAGGGGAAAGAGGGCCCATGTGGATACATGGCAAATGAATGCCCTTTACATAGCAGGAGGACGTGGGTTTGCAACAGCAAGTCAATAGAGAAAATGAAAAATTTATCAAAGATCCACCTTCCTTGTGGTGTGGAAGCTTAGCTTTTAAAACACAGGAGATGGAAGGCATGGAAAGGAAGTGCCTGTATTTATATATTTAGGATCATAGAATGGTTTGGGTTGGAACCTTTAAAGGGCCATCTGATATACCAAATGGATTTATTTGTATTTGCAGATATAGTTCCTTTTTTTAAAGAGAAAGTATCTTTTTACCTTTACTAACTTCAGTACCTAAAGGAGCTCTGCTCTCAGAAGATGCCAGTACATGCCCCGCCTCAGCCCCACACAGACAAAGGGATAATTACGCTCTAGGAAATCTGAAGGAAAGACAAAACCCAACAAGAAAGCTAAGCCAGGCTCCTTTGGGATGGCACAGAATGAGATGGCGTCCCTGCCAGCACTGACTGGGCTCATCCATGGGCACAGGTGATGGTTGCACCCATCTGCTGAGACAGCCTCATCTTTTGGGCGGGCAGCTGGGTCCTACCCATGGCTGCTCAAGAGACAGATGAGGTCTCTCCTTTCTCAGGAGTTCTTGTCCTCTGGCTACGCTGGCTCCCCTGGGGCCACTATTTCATAGAATCAGGGATTGGTGTGGGTTGGAAGGGACCTTAGAAACCATCCCATTCCACCCCCTGCCATGGGCAAGGACACCTTCCACCAGACCAGGCTGCTCCAAACCCTGTCCAACTTGGCCTTGGACACTTCCAGGGATGGGGCAGCCACAGCTTCTCTGGGCAACCTGTGCCAGGGCCTCACCACCCTCACAGGAAAGAGACATCTGCATTTAATTAATTGTTTCAATTAGTTATCTGCATCCCTGGGAGCTGCGAGCTGATACTTGCTTGGCACTGGCCTTCCCACAAATGAAGGCAAGAGCGTGGGTATGGTAGCACCAAGTGACACCCTCTGAGTTTCAGGGCATCCTTCCCAACACAGCCTCCCCGATCCTCAGCTCATGGAGCAGTCCTGGAGCAGGACCTGTGCCTGACCTTTTCTGCACATCACCCCACGCTGGTGGCCCAACCAGCCAGGTGAAAGGAGCCTTTCTGATGCTGGCATCAGACACAGGAGATGGTGCTCTGGGGAAAGGACAGGGAGAGAGGAAGAGCAAGCATGAGCTATTAGATTTGTTTCAGTGGGACAAAGCAGGATTTCAGTAATAATTAATGCCACTATTAAAGATCCTCATTTAGACTGTAAGGCATCTGGCACTGGGAAGGACACAGTGAAGGTACTTTTGGTCATTAAACACACACAATGTTCCATGCTGCTGTTCTCCTGACAGTGATAACGTGTGAAAGCTTGAAGAGAAACCACCAGCCCACTGTCCCTCCCGGTTACACATAGGGATTATCCTGTTACCCACAGGGATTGTGTCTTCAGGTATTCCGGCACTGGCCCGGCTCTGTGTTTGGAGAAACAGCCAAATCCAAGCCTAGAGAGTTTGGGGGAAAAAAAATCTTGTGAATCTAGAAGGCAAAATTCCAAGGAAGCAGATGACAAAGGGGCTCACCAGGCTCTATACAGTCCTTCCAAATGATGTGTGATGATCATGGACTCACAGAACAGTCTGGGTTGGAAGGGACCTTTAAAGTCCATCTAATCCAAACCCCCTGCAATGAGCAGGGACACTTTCCATTAGACCAAGTTGCTCAATGCTCCATCCAACCTGGCTTTGAACGTTTCCAGGGATGGGGCAGCCACCACCTCTCTGGGCAGCCTGTGCCAGGGCCTCACCACCTTCACTGCAAAAACCATCTTCCTTGTATCCAGTATAAACTGACCCTCCTCAGTGTAAAACCATCACCCCTTGTGCAACAGGGTGAGATGACGAGTGGAGACTGCAGCCAGGAGCATCCCACCACCAGCAGGCTCTGTCTTTTGCAGCCTCAGGTCCCACCCTGGAGGACTTTGGGAAAGGCTGCAATAAAACCAGGGTGAGTTCAGCCGGCGTGCTGAAAAGGGTGGCCTGGAGTGTTTGCACCATCCCCAACAGTGCCACCAAGAACCTGGCTAATGAACATCAGTTTGATTTAACAGGCAGGGAGCAGCAGTCATTGCTCTCTTCATTACTTACCTGACTTGGTGGATGCATCCTCTGCCTTGCCCAAACGGTTTTCTGGACTTCCTAGGGCCCGACTTTCTTCCTATAATTTGGCTGTATTTGCCTTTTGTCTTTTTTTTTTTCCAAAGGACAAAAGCTGTGGGAAAGGGAAGAGATAAAAATGTGAGGAAGTTGCTTTCCTGCAAATAATCCACTCCCATACACGCTGAAAGGCTCGTTTTGCAGTCCATTAAGCTCAAGTTAATGCAGGTAGAGCATGTCTGGCATCGAGAGGATGGTAAAGGTTTCGGGGTTTAATTTTACTCAGATGGAAAATCCTATACGTTCCTGGCTGGTGCTGGCACTTCTGCAGCAGAGCAAACAGGCCCCGCAGGAAGCATGAGGCCAAGGTTAAAGCACTTCTAAGTCAAGATACTGTGATACCCAAAGAAGCAATTTCCCATTGTATTGCGGATCTTCTCGCACTTTATTGGCATGAATAGAAACTGCGAGCCAAAGGGGTGTGTGGGGACCCATTGGAGCTGCAGTTGGCTTTAAATTTCCCCTAACTTTCCCTGCATCCAAGGTTACCCTCCTGGCTGTCCGCGAGCCCGCGCACTCGGGCTAATTGCATTGCCAAACAAACAGCAGCACTGCCCCTCCCCGCCCCGCCAGCGCCAAAGGACAGCAAACAGAGACGTGCCTGGATAATGAAGTGTGTTTGTTATCATGCTGTGAAGCTCCATGGGATATTTAAGCACTCCTAAAGAACATCCTAAATCCCACTGCTTTTGTCAGCAGCGTGAAAAACAATAAATGGAAGGAGGCGCAGGTGCCTCAGGCAAGGGAGCAGGAGGCACTTAGGGGAAGACAATCCTTAAAATCATGGCACGAGTGCCATGAGACCATGGGGTTTCCCTGCCTGCTCCCTTTGGGTGCTCTGAAGAAGATCCAAAGCTGGTCTCTATCCAGCTGGAGTGTGGGGACCAAAGCACCATTCGCAGTCCCACCTCTCTGCATCCTTCTGGATTTGAGAAAGTGGATCACAAACCACAGCCATGATTTCCTAGGCCAGAACTCCCCCAGTGTTTGTCTGCTACCTGTGAATGTGACACTTTCTAGCAGAAATACAGGAATTTTTTCTGTGAAATCATGTTAAGAGCAGAAATAAGAAATTCCCAAATGGGAGACAAGTTAGGTCAGGGTCAAAATAGAAGTTTAGGTGGATGCACACCTGAATTCCTGACCACTGAAGCATCCTCTGAAGGAGTTACCCCAGCAAGGGAAGTGTCAGTGCCCAGGCTTAGCCTGTTGCACCTCTAACCTTGAGCAGGGCACAGAGAGGCTTTGAGAAATCCACCCACACCATAGACTTGTTCTGTCATTTTGTCAGACACACTCTTCAAGTAGTGTTACCCAACCAGGGCATTTGGCCTTAACTTTTGAGACTAAAAACACTCTTTTGAGAATAAAAGCACCTGTAGAACATAACAAAGATTCTGCTGCCTCCATGTGCAGGGGCCACCAGTGGGCAACAGCGCTGGAGGGAAGCCTTGAGGCATCACAGCCTTTCTGTTACCTATGAAAAGAGAAACCGAGCAGGTTAGAAAATGTGAGAAGAAAGAAACATGAAAACAACTGAGCCACATTCCCTTCAAACAAACAGAAATTTGGACCAGAACCTGTTCCTGGGAGAGGATGCAGGGGTAAAAACTGGCCTCATGAGAAGATGCTATATCAAGCACCAACAACACCAGGAATCTCTCCCCATTCCCAAGACACGATCTTAAGAGCTCCATTCCCCACAGGAAATTATTCCCATGGCAAGAGGCCATTCCCTCTGATTTTCTCATATCTATTTGGTGATAAATGTATCTTAATCCACTGCCAGCTAATCTGCACCACCTCTCAGACCCTGGAAACCTGTGCCTTTTGCAGGCAGAAGTGACCTTGGTACTTTTCCAGGTGTAATTTGGATGCACTGAGTAATACCAAAGTGACAACGGCTGGAAATGTAATATTGGGACAGATCACGCCAAAACCCAGGACAATTTAGTGATATTAAATTAGTGCCCAGCCTCAAATTCCTAAAGAGAAGCAGCTGCTATAAAAGTGATGCAACTATCAATGCAACCTATTATGAGTTTTATTCTTGCTATTTTTTATTAAGCAGTTTTTCATCCAACCCCGCTGTGGAAATGCTGCGTGATAAAGGGCGAGGGCTCGCTCACCTGCAAAACAAGAGCTGTATGGCCTGGCCTGAAATAGATCATTTGCAACGACAACAAGTGCTGTTAATAAAGTTGGGGGCTAGGAAATCGCAGGGAGCTGTGTTTCATATCACTGCAAGAGAGCTAACTTTGGGGAGGAAAATGAAATGTTAACCAAAAAGCCATTTCCAAGAGAAATAGTCCCTCTGTACATCATCAAACTAATAAAAGTTACATGCAGTCATGTAACAGAAGGAAATTCTTCCTTCTCCTGGTCACAAATCATTTTAACCCCATTTCTTCGTGTTCTCAGGCTCAGAACACAATTGCAGGCTTCTGTCAGCTTTGTTGGTGAATTTATGCAGCTCTTTAGTGCTCACCTATTTCTCATCTTGGTCTTTTTCATTAGTGAATCACGGAAGCATTAATTAACTTTTAAGAGGCAGATAGCACGTTTGTTTTTTCTTCTGTGGATCACTGAATCAAAGGTGGGCCTGAGCTGCTCAGTTATAAGTGGAAACCCAGAAATGGAGAACAGCTACATTTCCAGGTTGTGCTTTACATAGCCAGCAGGAAACATTTTAACATAAAATTTTACATGAAAAGAAGGGACCTAAAGAAGCATCCATTTCCAGAATAGGCCCAGCCTTCACCAGCTCTCCTGCAGATGCTTTACAAGTTAATTTTTTGTGGGAAATAAAACCTACTGCAGTGACTGATGAGACACAGAGCGATTCGGAAAACCTGACTCAAGGCATCAGGTTGCTGGCAGTCTTGGCAGCAAATGGAAAGGGAAGTCTGGAGATGAGGGCTGCTCTTTGGTCTTGGTGACTGAGGAGTGGAAGAGCTCTGGGCTGGACAGCTGTAGTCCTGCACAGCTTCAGACTCTGGGAAATGGAATGGCCTGGCTTGGAAGGGACCTTAAAGCCCATCTCATCCCACCCCTGCCATGGGCAGGGACACCTTTCACTATCCCAGGTTGCTCCAAGCCCTGTCCAACCCAGCCTTGGACACTTCCAGGGATGGGGCAGCCACAGCTTCCCTGGGCAACCTGTGCCAGGGCCTCACCAGAGAAGAATTTCTTCCTGACTCTAATCTAAACCTGCCCTGTCAGTTTGAAGCCATCACCCCTTGTCCTATCACCTCATGCCAGTAAATGGCTTGTGCAGAAGTAGTTCGAATGTTCAGGGTGACCAGCTGTATTTTATGGGTTCATATCAAAATTCCATTCATTATTATTGCAACAATAACCACTGTAGGCTCAGCACTTCTAAAAAGTTTGTGGTGTTTTCAAGACTGATATCCTGAACTGAGATGGAGGAAACCAAAGCAGCCAAAGTACTCTGATGTGATTAACTCAAGGGCTCTGGCATGAGCTGGAGCCTGGGTGCCTGAGGATCCTGGCCAGCCACCATGATGTCAGAAAATGCACAATAACAGAATCACAGAATCATTCTGTTTGGAAAGGACCTCTGAGACCACCAAGTCCAACCTGTGACTGATCCCTAAAAACAGCGGAGAGCTCCCTAAGGTGGAACAGACCACCGCCTTCTCACCAGGCAAACCCTTTGATGGGCCCTGCCAAGGCACAAATCACTGTGTGTGTGCCACCTTTCTAAATGAAATGTTACTGCAGCCACAGATCTCAAGTGCCCCCTGAAGGCACGCGGTTCGATATTCATAATCACTTAATAAACACATGAGAAATGGCACAGTACAGCCCTCCATAATCTGTGTGCAATGATCCTTGGTGACAAAGTTTAAGTGACCAAATCCTTTTCCAGGACTAATGATATTTTGCTCTAGTAAGCCAGTGATATATCTCATATGGCAAAAATAAAGCACTCATGCATAAAATTAATACAGTAAGCTCTGAAGCCATAAAGCTTTCAGTCTGTGATATATGAGATGAGAAAATGACCAACGTGTGATTCAAGTTCTCCCAGCACCTTATTCCCAACAGGTTGTAGGGTCACCTGGGCATTGCATGATCAAGCCAGGCTGTTCCAGAAGTAGATGAATTATTAAGCAACCAGTTCTGGGTCATGTGCATAAAATGCCCCGAGAGGACACAGGTGGCAGGTTCTCCTCATGGAGGCCAAATGTTTCTGTTCTTTCCAAACTGAGAAAACTTCCAGCAGGTTGCTTCCATCCATTTTTCTCCCCTCATTCCTTTCAGAAGGGCTCATGATGAGACAAAAGGCGTTTGGTCCAAGCCGACCTGCTGAATTAGCTGGGCCTCTTCTAGGCAAGCTTCCCCACTGAACAGCAGAAACACAATTCCCACGCTGGCTTCCAATAAAATTGGGAACAATCTGCCAGAAGTCCTCAAAACGCATGACAGCAATGTGCACAAGCAGCCTGTGCCACACACTGGTCCCAGAAACACCACCTTATTTTTCACTGCTGTGAAAACACACACCAGCCATCCCAGTACAGAGGCAGACTGGCTGCTGGTTGTCTGTGAGGGGCTGGACCACAGTTCTGGGCTTGTGTGCTCTGGCAGACTCCTCCCTCACAAATTGCACAGCCCTCCAGGAGCTCCTGCACTGTGTCCTGGTCTTCTGTCCCAGTGTGAACTGCTGTCCAGGGAAACTTCCCCAATCACCTTGAAAAAGTGAGGAACCATCCAGAAAGTGAGAGCAGGGCGGGGAGAATCAACCAGCAGCGCCATGAGTCTGCAGCATGAGCGAGGGCAGCCAAAATGCATTGCCACTGCAAAACCTGTTCCACGCAGCACCTGGGGCCCAGGAGAGCAGGGCATACAGGTACAAACACAAAACCCTCCATAAAGATATCAAAGAATCACCATAGAATTGTTTGGGTTGAAAGGTAACTTAAAGCCCTTCTTGTTCCACTCCCTGCCATGGGCAGGGACAGCTTCCACTATCCCAGGTTGCTCCAAGCCGCGTGCAACCTGGCCTTGGACACTTCCAGGGATAGGGAATCCACAGCTCTCTGGGCAGTGCAATTACACTCAGCAGTGACAAATACTGCAATTACCTCTCTGCAGGTGTGTTGCACACCCGATGGCAGCAACTCAGGGATCAGAAATCCAGCCCTCTATGAGAGCACAGACACTGCTTGCTCTGACTGTGGGTACAGCAGGGATCCCACACAAGGACATGCTGTAGACTCCATCATTCTGCAATCCAGCCCATGTTTCAACCAGAAAAATAATTATCCTTTGCATGTGAGATGATCAAAGTGCTTAAAAAAAATCAAACTCCAGCTCCTCAATCAGGAACACTGCCAAGCTATTGAATCAATAGGTTGTTAGATTCTTGAAGTATGGGATCATGTGAAAGCTATCAAATGATTTCTTTGTTAATAAACTGCTACAGTAATTACCATTAGAATAGGAATGGAAAGATATGGATCAGAAATGGAACACTGTGAATGGTTTCTCATTAAGTGAAATTAAAGCCCATGGGATTTTTTTCTTTTCTTTTGGCCATGACTCTGCTACGTTTGAACTTGCATGCCCAGAGCTGCTCATGCACTCTGCTTTGGATGCCCCCATTTCACCTAAAAATCTTCATGTCACTGAGCCTTCAGTAGAGATATTTTTTTTGTCTACCTCCTCTCCCCCAGTGGCAAAGGGGGCCAGGGAATAGGGGCTGCAGCCAGTGCATCACACGCTGTCTCTGCTGCTCCTTCCTGGGGGGGACTTCCAGCAGCTTCTCCTGCTCCCAAAGCCTTGATGTGCAAACCCAATACACACAGAGATGGGGGGCATTACAGCACCACGACCCAAATTACTGACTTTAGAAGGTCTGCTGTGCTAAAACATAAGGTTTCAGTTAAAGAATGTGCCAAGCTCCTCAAATCATGAACACATCAGGAGGCAGAACAGCCAGCCCCACCCCTTCCAGCCCTCCCGCTTGCTACTTGGGATTGTTAGAGTAATAGATTTTTTTCACTGCAACAGCTTGACCTTGTCTAAAATGCAGGTCAGAGAATGCAATGAGATACTCACAGGGTTCAGCTTTGCTCTAATTAGTGGGACAGAAATTGTCATGCTGGCTTCAGGGGGAGGAGGGAGAAAACCACTTGCTGCAGCTGGAAGAATGGTCCAGCTGTCAAAGCCAGCTCAGCTGCCCACACGACCATCCCAACTTCCCTGACTTCCCTCCTCCTTTACCCTGCCCAGAGCTGAGAGAGAACATAGAGGGAGGAAATGCCAAGCAAGTAATCCTGAGCAGGTCTCAAAAATCCCAACTCTTTCTAAGAGGAAGAGAAAGGTTGTGGAGGCTGGAAAACACCTGAAAGGTATCATTCAACAGCTGCAAATCCCACTTTACCCACAGTGCTTAGACAGGACAATATGAATAGCCCCACAGCTCTGCACACACCGAATTTCAAGTGCTTCCAAACCCTTTCCAGACCTAATGTATTTAATGAAATTGGTTGTCTTCTACTAGCACATAAAGAAGAAGGGGGGAAAGAGGACTAATGGCTGTACATTAACCTTTTGGTACTAGATTTCCCGATACTAGCTACTGATGCAAAATGCATTAGAGGGAAGCGCCTGGGAACTGGAGTGTGGAGCTGCTGTAATGCAGGGAGTACGTCTGGAACACTGAAGTGGGCACAGCAGGGACCCATGCAAAGGTGGTTGCAAATACAAGATGATCAAAGAGAGCTCTCCAAGCTGCTCTGGGCAGAGAAGCCCTGCAAAATAGGGCCTGGAGAGGTGAACATTCAGAAAATGGGCTTCGCAGCTGCCCCTTTAGCAGGGGAATTTTGTTGCTCATCCCAAGATTAGCACTTTGAAGCCCCTCTATAAAACATCTTCCACTGCCACACAAATGCTCACGGGCAGTGGGACTCATGAGCTCCTTCCCAAGTTCTTGTGCCAGCCTGGGCAGCACCAAAACAATGATTTCCCCCCTCCAGCAGGTACAAAATTATCTTTTTTTAAGATCATCTGTTTGAAGATGAAAGAAATACCAGGAGCAGCCTGGATTTGGAGTGAAGCAGGAAAAGAAGGGGTGGGGGTGACCATGGCAATGAAGAGACAAAACAGCCTCAAATGCCTTCATTTGAGGATTTCTCCACTTGCTGTGTGTTCTGCTTTGAAATCGTAACACTTAAGTGCTTTTCTTAGAGCGATGTGAAGAAAAAAAGGGAAAGAATGAGACCAGAAGTGAATATTGTCATTTAATACACCAAGACAGTTGAAATAGTTACATTAATGTGCATTAATTCTGTGTGGGACGATGCAGCACATCCCCAGGCCTGGTTAGAGCCTCTCTCTCTGCTGCACTCAGGTGTGTTTACCTACCGTGGCCAAATGTTACTGCTCGTGCCTGCAGTGCAAGCGCCATCCCCAATTTGACAGATCACTGTGGTGCCATCCAGAGACTGATCCAGAGCCAGAACTGCCTTGCCTGGCCCTCAGTAGGAACTGTGGCTCCTTCCAGCTTGTGGATCTTAAGTGTGCCACAACCGCAGCAGTTCAACCACAGCAGGAGCTGCTGCATCTGATCCCTTATTCATTTACACGTGAATTTGGGAGCTACAACTGCATTTTGCATTCACAGCCGGTCTTTCAGTCCAAATCCTCCTTAAAGTACCTGACTGCAGGCTCTCAAAACCAAGGGAAAATACAAGGCTGTGTCCAAACCTGGTTCTGATGGATGGCTGACTGCAGCTGAGCTCACTGTGCCCATCCTTTCTGCACCCAGATTCCCTGCACGCTAATAAGGCTTCGTGCTGAAACATATGGGCCCTGCAAGGAGGAAATAAAAGCAAGGTTATGGGCTTTTCCTTGGATTTGACAAGGGTAGATGGAATGTAACAAGACCAAATCAAATCCTGAACCTCTCCTCCCTGCCCACATTCTCTGCCTGTTGGTGAGAATCTCCTCAGTGGCCACAGAGATTGGTAAAAGCCTGCGTGTCCCACGCTGGCCCAGGGTGCAGGGTAGGCCCCAACACCCAGCCAGCTCCATGGGCAAGGCTGGTGTCCTGCTGATGGCTGGGACACCAAATCTGTAGCTTCCAAGACCCAAGCCTAGGCAGGGACAGCCCACTTCTGAGCCCCAGACACTGCAGCAGCTGATGATTCTGTGCAGGCAGTTCCTCCATCTCTCCTTATTGAGTCAAGGTCGCTTTCATCCAGCACTCTTGAAAGAGGCCACAAAAAGCCATCACTGGAAAAACCCCAAATGTTTATTCCAGGCCCTTCCCAGATGTTTTGACCACACCTTGTGCAACAGGTACACAGCGAGGAAAAGAACCAGAGACCAGAAACCTTGCACTGTGAGCGGACTGAGCTGGGGAGAACGTCTGCCTCCAATTTTGCAGTTAAACAAAACTGTGACTTTAATTTAATAAAAGCCTTCTGCCTACAACCACAGATAAAATTGTTCAAGCTTGGCTGGGTTTAAAACCAGAACCTGGCACCTCTTCAGAAGCACGTTAGTGAGCTTAGGGTAGAAAATCTTCCCATTCTGACAGACACAGGCTTCTGGGACTCAACAGCTGAGAGCAGGAATGAAGCATTGCATCAGGCACGGGCTCCAGAAGCAAAGCACACAGGGGTCAGGGGCAGTATTTGCATTAATAACAATATTGTTAGGGAGAAGGCTTTAAAAATGATGCACGCCACTAAGAGTAGCTGGTTTGAATCCAGCCATGCAGCTGACCCTGGCTTTGCACAGCCAACCTGAGGGCACACGAAGGAGTTCAACCCAGAGCACAGCCTGGCTCCTTTGCCCTCTCCCAATCCTGTCATCTCCTGCTCTCCTGGAGTGAGCCTGGGGGACACAGCCAGGCAGAGCATATGGCATTCCCTCGCTGCACAAGGGGACAAAAACATCCAGCACTGCAGACTTATGGAATTAAACATTAATGTGGGTAATGCAATCAATAAAGCATTGATTGCATTATCCATATTAATATTTAATTCAATTAAAAGGCACACAATTTCTTTTAAATGTTCCTTCAGATCCTTTATGCTTCAGAATTAAATTTTGTTAGACCATGAATTCCAGGTAGACCCAAACTGTAGCTGATCTGGGTCTCTCCTAGCACCAGCTGTTCAAAGCTGGCACTTCCAGCAGAGCAGGAGAAAACCATTTCCCTGGTCAGGCTGCCAGTAGCACTCAGCACAAACCCTGCAGAGAGACTGGGACCCCCCTCAGGGGATTGGGAAGCACAGAGTTGTGTATGGCAATCCAAAAACCTCAGTTCAGAGGCCTTCCTATGGCAACCGAGCCCCCAGAAGAGGCAGCCTCCCACCTGCCCTCCCCCCCCC
>VXBT01008835.1:0-110543 GCA_013400235.1 Oriolus oriolus | reverse complement strand
CCCCCCCCGCCCCCCCCCCCCCTACCCAAAGAGTCTGGCTCTTCTGAGAATTAGCAGTTCACCAAACTAGCAGGAAATTAACCCAGCCCCACACCAGCTGAAGAAACAAGTAAATTTTTATCAGTTCAGCAAGCTGAGCGAGTCAGCCAGCTTAGCTGCTGCTTCACATTCCGTGTTTTAATCCCTAATTTAACCCTGTTACCGCTGTGTACCTGTTTAGCTGTGGGGCTTGTGAAGGGAAGACCTGCTCTGGTGCAGCCCCCATGGCAGCACTGCTCTGCTGGCAGAGCCACTACTGCTGCAGTGACTGTCCCTGGGCAGGCACAGCCCCGAGGGAAGCTCAGAACCCCAAAGCGGTGCTTGCCAGCTGGGCTCAGCAGGGAAGGAGCCTCCCTTTCCCTGGGACAACCTTGGGCAGCCAGGGCAGGCGCGGAAAGGCAGCCAAGGGCGGTGCTGCTCCGTAACTCCTCCCAGCTGTGGAGCAGAGCCCTTCCCACACCCGCTGGAGCCAGACATCCCCACCCCTGCTGCACAGCAAGCTCTGGGCAGCAGGCACCCCGTGGCCTCAGCATCTCAGAGCAGGGAATGACAACAGGGTCTCACATCACACGCGGGAGCTGACGGCTCTCTGCTCCTTCATCAGACCAGACCTCCTGCCAGGAATTAAATTGAAGCACACAAAGTGCATCTTCTCTGTAGGAAAAAAAGGCAAAAAAAAAAAAAAATAAAGGTGGGGAAGCTTCCTCCCCTTCTTCCATCTGATTACACACAAAATGTTCTTCTGCTTTTAAGGGCAATTTAACACTAGTTAAACTACCGTTAATTTAAATCAAACAAGTCTGGGAAGATAGAACATGCTGCACTGCTATTAAAAACAACTGAATCTTCATTTGTTCCATTGAGACACTGCTGCCCATTTCCAAGCCAATACTATCTGGCTGTCCAAAGACCTCTTGCTGTAGTTCTTAAGCCGGTATTTAAGCCTGCTTTGTTGGCTCTTTAAACACAAAGCAGCCCCCGTAGATATCAAAGATTCAAACCTTTCCATCAAACTGCTTATGGGAGTAAAGGCAGAAAAAGGACATGGGGCCAAATTGATTAATACCAGTGAACGTGACACCAAATCCACCCCATTTCCAGGTGGTATTCCAGCACTGAAGTACAAAATAGCCTAAAGAGGAAAAAGGAAAAGCTTTGTTCTGCTGTGTTTCACAGACTCATCCTCAACAAGATGCCAAGATGCTGCTACCCAGACTTTGCTGCCAGTTCAGCCAATGGACAGGCCAGGCCAGACCAGCTCCTGCCCAGCAGCTCTGTCAGCACTGCAGGGCTGGCAGTGAGGAGCTGATGTTTTCCTTCCCTCTGCCACCCTGGCAGCAAAGCTAGCCCACAGGAGCTGGAAGCAGCACAGCCAGCACAGGCAGGGGGACCAGATGATCCCTGTGTTCATACATTTCCCCCAAATAACCCACACCAATGTGCAGTCTTACCAGGTTGCAGCTTCCATGCAGACAGCTTTGTCCTGAGCAGAATGTGTGCAGGAATTTCATTAGCCAAGACCCAATTCTCCTGGAAGACTGCCACACAAAATAACTGCTCCAGAATAAGTTTGGTCTTAAGACACTGGACTTCTGGAGGAAATAGAACCAGCTTCAATTCCCTGCCAAGAATTACTGCCTCCCTTGAATTAATTCCCTTCAGTCACTTGCTCCTCCAGTGAGCCTTGCCCAGGCTGCTCAGGGATAACCATGTTGGGTCCCGCAGAGCCAGTCAGATTCAACCTCAAGCTCACAGCTTGGGACAGAGCAGAAGAGAGGGGCTTTAGCCCCAGAAAGGCTGTGTAGATGCCAGCTGGGTGAAGCACTTGCTGACATCTTTTTTACCAGAGAGATGCACCTTTGGACACTCCCATGCTTGTTATCATTACAAGAGGGCTGTGAGACAACAGAGCCTCAGCACCTCCCAGCTATGCCACTTCTCATTTGAGAGCAAAAGCAGCTACTGCTGCTTGGTACTACTTGATTGCCTGTTGTTTCCCTGAACCACTTGCAGAAATATTGAAACATCACTCAAAAAGATCTCACAGTATTTACTAAAAATGTTATCTTCTGTTAATTATCAGGGGTGTTAAACTGATGTTGTCACTGAACCCCAGATGTTGCTATTGAAGATGTTATCAGGTGTCCCAGAAGAACTAATTAATTATGAGAAAGAGATAATTTTCAAGGGAAGATGCTTGAAAATCATTAACCTGATGAGGAACTTCTTGCCTGTGAGGGTGGTGAGGCCCTGGCACAGGGTGCCCAGAGAAGCTGTGGCTGCCCCATCCCTGGAAGTGTCCAAGGCCAGACTGGCTGGGGCTTGGAGCAACCTGGGATAGTGGAAGGTGTCCCTGCCCACGGCAGAGGGTGGGATGAGATGAGCTTTGGAGTCCCTTCCAGCCCAAGCCATTCTGTGATTCACAATATTTTTGATCAAGATCAATAAAAACATCTATAATCCGGACCGCAAGTCTTGGACTTCCATCTCCTCACATGAGGCAATGACCACTAGATAATCTTTAAGGTCCCTGCCAACCCAAACCATTCTGTATTTCTATGAAATGCCCCAATCATCAGTGCACATTAAGTACATGCAGGTTAGCAGGAGAATATTCATGTTACAGCTAAGGTTCTTTATTAACCTTTAACAGATTTTCTTTAATAAACTCATCCACTCACTGCTTCTGACTAAGCCAGGCTACTATGGCCATCAGGGCCACAGGTCTCTCACACTTCCTGAGATACCTCTTCCATTTTCAGCCTGCCTCCTACTCCTTTCCTTTAGTGCACCCTGGGATTTGGACTAGAAGAGACAGTGAGAAATGACCCCTACACACTCCTTACCACATGCCTCAGGAGTTCAGAGCCTTGCTTTCAGGAGACAAAATCCATCCAATGGATTAAAGGACTTGATCTATGCTTACCACAAGGCTCTTTTATTAAGTGCCATCCCTCTGCTTTCAACAATGAGCAAGAGCAGATTAAGCAGGCTCAGTGTCACTGGCCTCTAAGTTTTGTGTACTTGCAGTGCTTCAGCAGTGTTTGGCACCTGCTGTAAGTCTGGCATCGAAGTCTACTGGGAGGCTCTTCAAGGCTACATCTACATAAGCTGATCACACTCTGAATTCCTGCAGAGACCTGAAGCAGATGGGCCAGAGTTACTCTCGGGTAAGGATCTCTCCTCAGTATGATACGGAGTGACTCTTAATGTGATTGGAGAGAAATGCTGCTTGATAACACAACTGGATTCAAGGGAACATGGATGAGGTTCAGACCATGGCTTAAAAAAACCTAAAACATTCATGGCAATTTTCTAACTGAGTTTCTTTCCATCTGCCAAGGAACAATGGCTCTTAAAATCTGTAAAAGTGCTGCCTCTACTTTAGGACATAGGGCAGGATTACTGATGGGTCGAATTTCTTCCTGATACAGGGCAGAAAAGCTCCATTCTTAAGAATTTTGCAGATATTCACTGCTACTTTTGCAAAGAGCACTGCATCAGGTATATTGATGTGCTATGAAATGCCAAGTTAAAATGTGCCATAACTGTTAAGACAAATGCCCAAGTCCGTGCAGTATCGACTTGGTACCTCATTCCCTGCCAGTGTTTATCTGCACAAAACCCCACACCACATTAATCCCATGGGCTGTTCCACTTATTAATGAGCCCTGCATTTAGAGAAGAGCAATGACTCAGTCTAGCATCAGTGATAGATCAAGGTGCTCCAGCTACTCAAATCCAGCAGATGCTGTCGAAAACTGTACCTGTTCTACCTGCTGTGTACAGTTCTAAGAGTTCTACAGGGCACAGGACCTCCAGCAGCAATGGTTACAGAAAACAGCTCTCTTCCTCTGCAAAAGCAGCTCTTGGGTGTGGTACACCATGCCAACCGCTGTACTGAGCTCACAGAAAAGTACTTCCATTTACCTGTTGAGATACGTATGGGATATGCACTTACTCTGCAGCCAGGCTCATGCAACAGATGCTCCCAACTTAACTGCACACAAAACTTTCATTTTTACAAACAATACAACAACAAACACACAAAACTTTTGTTCTATCCCACAACCATCATTCTTATTGTGTATTATTCCAAGACATCATTTTTCAATTACAAATTCACAAACTAAGGTACAAAACATTACATAAGAGCACAGAGTGAGGGAGTAAGATTCTGACAATAACTTATGGGCCATTACGAGAAATATTGTAACAAATATGAAATAATCAAATATTGATCCAGTGTAACCAGCTGTTTAGGTGCAACTGTGCAAAGTGAAGCCTAATTCTTTTGTGATCACTATTTTTTTTCTTTAAAGCAGCCATGAGAGCAACCATCCAAATTTACAAAAATACTTATTATAATAATTTAATAAATGATGCTTCAAAGCCTTCAGAAAATAGAACTGAATTCTAGTTACATGTTTACAAGCATGAATGAGGACAGAAGTGAGTAAAGCATTCATCTTTTTACAAGTAAGTAAATTTCAGACCAAGATTTTTAAATATAGTGTTCTCAAAACTGTCTACTTCCAGATGAATTCAGGCCACTAATTTAACCCTGATTTCTACAAGACTTATCTCATGCCAAGAATTTCCAGAAAAATTCAGTTGTAAGAAGTTATAATAAATGCCACATGTCACCTGACAGGTCTGCAAAGGTTCAAACACATGGAGTCCTTTTTTGAAAAAATACGAATTCTGGCCTGGCAAATCTTGATAAATACAGTAGGTCTTTATCACCAGATGTTAAATACAACATAAATGGGGTCAAGCTCAATTGCCTACAAATGGCTGGTTCAAATCAAGAAAGCAAAAGGTTTTATTTTGCAAAATCCCAGTTACAAAATGTCAGTGATTATTTATTAAGCATTTATTAAGTTCAACGCAAAAATAAAGCATACTAAACAAGCCAAGGCACACTTTTCAATCCTCTCCTCCATTGCAGGTTCATTTATTCCAGCATATCAGTAATCTTAGTAACTCACTTAAATGCTCAAAGCTCTCCTGAATCCAAAACACAGCTTCAGGGCAGCGTTTGCCAGCGTGTCCCAGCTGCCCGAGATTCAGCCCACTTTGAGGCCTTGCTCTCGAGATGCTGCTATTTGACATTCACTTCACGGGCAGGAGCTGAAATGACATCACACAGTCTATGAGCCAGCTGGAGGGGGCCATCCACACCTTGCCCTGCCGGATCTTCTCCGGCTGGAACTTGGAAGCCACGTCATAGATGACGTACTGGGTGCAGAGCCTCTGGTCAGAGGTGGGCTCTGCATGGTAGGCCACCGTGTTGATGGTCTGTGTCACGTCACTGTCTGGTTTGGGCTGCCTCACCAGGACCTGTCCTCCTGCTGCTTTCACCAGCTCCAGCAGATCACTCTTCTGGTGATGTTTGAAAGATCCCAAAAAGTAGAAGTAGCATCCATCAAACAGCTTAGGCAGCTACGTGGAAGAAGAAAAACAGGCATAAATACAGGACTTCACAGCTGAACAGAGAGGAAAAAAGCAGAAAGGAAAAATCAGAGCATACAAAACCCCGACAATTTAATATAACCACCACTGGAAACTGGAACGGTAACTTAATACATGCAAGGTTCTAAGGATAAGTATGCAACCAAGAAAAGCTTGTTTATGTGGTAAATTCTTGCTTCTGTTTAAACACTTTCCAGCACAACAGGGTTTGAACTATGAGTTAGGAATATTTACAGCTACTGTTACAATGCAGTTAATAAATTCTCCAGTGTAATCCAGCAAGTAACCAGGAACGAACCCAGTTAAATATAAAAGTGGCCATAAATGGAAACAAACAGTAATAAAAACATTTTTCTTTCAACTTTCACAACTATGTTCTGAAGCTGAGCAGAGAAGGGCAAAGCACACCACTTCCTGTCCCATCGGATGCAATACAGTGAGTGCAATACAGTGTTCCCCTGACAAGGTTACAGCAACATCTCCACTAATGGAGAAAAATGACAGCTTTATGGGTGTTCCCGGCTCTTTGGATCACCTTGCACATAATCAAATTTCTGTACAAGACCACATTAAAATTTTACATCTCCTGCACCTTTGCGTGTGGCAAAGGGCAGAGCTGCCTGGCCCCAGGTCATTAATCCAGCCTGTCTGGAGCAGTAAAACCCACCAGCTGCTCCCGGTTGAGCCGCCCTCGCCGGGGGCCACCTTGGACTTCATACTTCTCTTCTTGTTCTCGAACGGAGCTCTGCAGACAGGCTTCTACCCCTACAGAAACCACAAGAAGGGAGGCAACAATTAGAGACCCCAGGCTTTAACAGAGGCTTGCACGTCATTTTAGGGACTAAAGAGTTGTGCTAAGATAAAATTATTACGATGCAAGACATTACATCCACACAGCACCAAAGCTTGTGCACTTTAGCAATTTGCTTTTAAAACCCGAAAAAATTTACAAGTGCCTGAAGATGCAAAGTGAGATGGAGAGAAGTAATATGGCACTAAAATCAGTGCTATAAACACCAGGAATTATTAGCTCTTCCTCTTACCCTCTAAAGGTCAACCACTTAATGTCAAATGTCAAACTGCTGATCGCTGGGAAGCTCCAAGCCAGCGCGCAGAGCCAACACGGCAGTTATGAAATGGACACAATTGCCTGATAAAGAGCAATTACAAGGCAAGCACAAAGCTGCTTCCGAGCAGCTACGGCCTCAAATAACAAATCAGATGGGATTTCAAGGTCTCCAGGATCAGCATGAACTGGAGATTTATGCTGGGGAGAAAAGTTGGCATTCGTTTCTGTTAGCACCGCTGCATAATGAGATTGTCTTTTAGAGTCAACATGTTTCTACCTTGTTTTAAGGCCAGTTATTTTTCCAATGGAGACTACACTGATGGTAATGCATTGCTAACGTCCATAAAATGTACTGCCTGACCTCACTCCGGGGAGAGGAATTGCTGTGGTCACCCATTCAAGGATGGAGCATTTTGCCCTCATGTACACTGCAGTCATTAATAAGAATTACCCAGGAAAAAGTTTGCAAAGCTGATTTTGAAAACGGTTCCACGAGGATTTACAGTGTGGCCGAGGCTGTAACTTTTATAGCACCTCACTCCTTGCACCATGTTTCTAATTCAGGCAACTTATTTGCACTGGGAAAATAGGAAACTCACAGTATATAAAAAATATAAACTGAACAAAATCAAAAGAGAAATGTGGGGGGTTGACCCTAAAAAGAAAGCAAGCCCAAGGCTATGAAGAGAAATATCACTGACAAAGGCATTTGGATGCCATGGCAGTAAGTAGCCAATGGATAGGAATATCTAATCTGGAGAGATCTTGAAAGAAACTCTCAGTAATTTGCTGTCAGTTCATACAAACTCACAAAATGCAATGGGAATTCACATTTTAGGTAGTAGGAGTCCTTCAATGTGCTTACATCAGAAGAGATAAACCCCTGCAGAAAATTACAGCTGGCTGAATACTGCGGCAAATATCTCCCTCCCTGTACAAGTATCAGATTGATTATTTGCACTTGTTCATTCCTTCAAGGAAAATTAACATGAACTAGAAGGGCAAACCTAGTCATGGATTTTCCAGAAAGGCAACTTACATATTCATTATTGATAACAGCAATGAATACTGATAACTTAATTTCAGTACTCATAACTCAAAAATAAATCTAAAAGCTATTTCACATTTTATTTATTTATTTTAAATCACCACAATTCAACAAGACTTCCTGTGTCAGTGTGCCTCTAACTTACACTGCCATTCTTTCCCTCCAAGGAAATACAGATATTAATGGGTGCCACTTACAATAAAGGAAAAAGTCTCATCTAATCTTAAAAACGGAACTGTCCATTCATTAAGAGCATCCTTTATTTCAATCTACCATCAAAAGCTTGATTTCAAGGACTTTCACTACAGAGATGAGGTTTTTATACAGTAAGTACATCACAAATTGAGCATCCAGTGCCAGCATCAGTAAATGAAGCAAATGTGATACAAAAGTAATAAAAGATTGAATGAATACAAAAGACTACAATGTCTTTTTGAACTGCTGCTTGCCTGGAAAAAAAAAAATGAAGTCAGGGAAGTGACTAATGTTAGTGGAGTGTTGATGTCATAGAATGCAAAATCAGTGAGGTCTGTTTCACATACATCCATCAGTCCATTTCACACTGCCAGGTCCTCCAAGGAGCCTGAAAGCCTCAAACTTCCTTGTCACACATAATTACAATCTTCCCAAGAGGGCCAGAAGAGAGACTCATCCGCCTGTGTCCTGTTTTCAAAGTGCCCACAAGAACCACAAGGCAGACATCTGCTTCGTGGAGAAACTGGAAACATGCAAACAGCCAAGTGGCTGCATGATCAGCATTCCCATTAATTTTAACTTTCCTTTCCCAGCCAGAAACAGGCCAGATCTGTGTCTTAACAGGTTTTGTGACACAAAAGCTATGTTTTCCACATAGCACAAAAAGCCAAGAGCATAAATTCTCAGTGCCCAGGTATTTTCCATTGACATAAATATTTGAAGAGGCTACACTGTTAGGCCTACAGACACACCCCTCCATGGAGCAACAGACCCTCTGGGGTTTTTGGTGATGGAAAAATAGTACATTTTCAATAGTGAACATATTTTTCATACAAGATCTAGAAGGAGAACTTGCTCTGACACATGGGTCAGAAAAACTGATGCAGTAGCAACCAGTATTTGGGGAAGGTGCTTACAACACTGAGGTGAACAGTCAAGGATTATCTATCTGTGGATGACTGATTCCTGACAAGAAGAAGGAAAGCAAAATAATTTAAGTGATGGATACCAGTATGTCCTTTGACTGCAGATATTGCTCAGACTGATTTGTTGCCAAGTGGCTCCTTTCTCTTCAATGACACCTGCATGCTACAGAGATTATATTAAAAAATTAAAGAAGTCAAATATCATAACAAAAAAAGAAACAAAAGGGAGGCATGCCCCTGTTCTCATATTTGAGATAAAATGACAGAGGGCTTAAGCTGTTTTTCTACCTAATTCATTATTCATTTGTCTCAACAAAAGGTTGTTTTCCTGTTCTTTTTTCCCCCCTCTCCACACAAAACTTAGTGTCCAGCCACCACTTGCTTCTAGATCTCTATATCTCCATTATCATTTTCAGGGGCAGTGAATCCTAATGGATGCAATAGCTCAAGTGAGGTTCCCAAAGACAGCATAATCAGCTTTGGCTGTGTTATGGTGTCATTTGGAAGCAGCAGGAATGCACAAGTTTTACGATTCTTCCAGGAATTGGTATGACCACCACAAGATGATCTTGTGCTAAAAACAATAATATCCCAATTTCACACTTGAGAGTAGGGATACAAACAGAAGATTAGAGCACACTGAAGGCCCTTCCAACCTGTTTTTTTTCACTGCTAGGGATTTTATTTTCTGTGAAAACTGAGTGCTAAGTTGAGTCCCTTCAGTATAGCCCAGGTCTTTTCCTTCAGTAGGCATTATTAATTTTGAAGCTGCTAACAAGACAGTTCCCTTTTAATGGTCTCTTCACCCAACTGAGTATCATCCTGATTAAGAGGACACATAAAAGGAAATAAAACTCCATACTTTACTCACAGGTATACCAGTCTGCTACTTTTACAGGGACTTTTCCAGAAGCTCTTTTGACCTTACATCACTGAAGTCAAAATCCCCCTTTGATTTCAAACAGGAGCCATGTTTAATTGAGTCCCAAAAGTCCTGAGATCAGACTCTCATTTCTTTAGCACCATATATTGAAAAGCCACCAGTGAGAACCTGATGCCAAGGCACTGGTCAAATGAATGGACTGACAAAAAGAATTGCTATTATCCTAATTTAAAAAGTGATCAGGACAACATCTCCCTTCTGAAACTGAGATGGACGCCTTAAGTACTTATGCAAAAAAATGTTCAGAACAGGACTGAATCTCAGAAGGACAAGGACAGCCCTAATGAAGGTCTCTGAAAATGGAAGGGAACCTAAACTCACTTTTGAGAAGACACCTGTAATTTTAGGAGAAGGCAGAGATCAGGGTTGTGTTCTTTTCCTCCACACATTCGCAGTCTTTGCATTCTTAACCAGCAAGCCTGACTAGAAATGCAGTCTGTTCTGTTCTAAAATAAGACCATTCAAGTTGCACAGGGTCTCAGCCAATCTTGATTTATTCCTTAATACTACTGCCAATAAGAGCTGGGGATTATCTCAGTTTGAGGTTGTTCAGGTTTATCCATGTTCTCTCCCTTGAAGAGAAGAGGGTGATTATTACAACCACTAATTACAAACTAATGGCCCTTTAGTTTAATCTCAGCAGCTGGATCAATCACCCATGAAAGGGCAAGACTTGTATGAAGGCAAGTGGCATTTCAATTCTCATGGACCAGAGCTGCCTTGTGCAGGCACTGATGAATGAAGCTGGCCTGGCACAACACCACTGTGGGGCCACATCCCCTGGGCACAGGGGTCACGCAGAGTTTCTGCCCCAGAAATACAGAACATCACAAGCTTCACAGCTCGTTAAAGAGCTGATTTCCCACTTGCAAGCTTTAGATAGAAACGAGGTCATTTGCACCAAGCTTTAGCAAAACCCAAGCCTGCATTAAAGTCCCTAGAAAACATGGCAGAAAGAAGTTTTAGCTTAATGCATCCGCATTTAGCGTGGTGCCACCGCATTTGGCGAGCAGAGCACTGCTCATTTTTTTCCCCTCATTAACAAGATCAGTAAAGCATCACTACTTACACTGATCCTTATTACCTCACTGAGCAGCTGCCCCTGCCTTCTCACCTTCCAGATCTAAGGAGCAAGCAGGTTAACAGGGTGTCCACTCTAATCGACCTTTGATACAAGTGCAGCTGCTAGCACTGGAAATAAAAGAAATCATTATTTGCAAAATTTAAGATCAGAGCCCTCTAATCCTTATTCATGTAAGTCTCATTGGTTTGTAATGAAACTAACTGCATCAGCAACAACCATTTGAAGAGAATGAAGTACAAAAAAAAACCTGGTTGCCAAGAGCAAGTTGTAATCACCCACAGAGACCCAGGGGTATCTCTCAGTAACTCAATTAGCCTTAGTGGAGTTTGGCTGGATTTGCATTAATAAAGCAAAGAGCAGGGGTTAGTCTCAAAAAATCTCTCAGAATGGCTAAAGGTAATTTAGGAATACATGACAGCAACAAAGAAGATGAAATACTACACATCCAAGACCTAGTAGAGACTGCAACTGATACTTCCTTAGCTCAGTCTGCACCGGGTTTTAAAACTTACATGCAGATTGAGTAAAGCTTGGTGGGATTTTTTTTCCTAGAAAAGGAAGAAATCTGGACTGAGAGAAAGCTTTAGAGGAATTTGGCATGGCTGGCTTCAATTTGTTTTCATAAACAGCATTGTTGGCCTCTGCTACAGCACAGGAAAGAATTTTTACAGTCTCTTACTGCTTATAAAGTGACAGATTTTCATGGAGTGAGGTAGAGATCTCATTGGTGAAACAAGAGCAGTCTGTTTTCTCAACACATGGAAATGACACAAGAGCTGCAGAGACTGAAGTGAATCTGCTTAAGAATGGTGGTTTACAAGTTAATCCAAGTGATATTTATTGAACACGATTGAACAGATGCTTAGGAAGTCCTGAAACATTCCCAGAAGCTGGGAGCATGTGGTATGAAAATCATCCCTTCACTTGAAGCCCCAGGTGTCCTATCTTCTTTGGAAAAAAACACTACTGGCCACAGCTGTTTTCTAGAGTCGTCCAAGTGATTGGAGGTAGCCCTTCCTAAGGTCAGGTTAAATTCCACCAGGAGTGCTCATCCTCTGGATCCCATCACAGGCTTTTTAATGAATGAGGTTGTATTTCTCATCCTCTTCCTTACAAAGGGCTTCCTTAATGCACTGTTTCCTTCAGACCAGAAGTGGGCTAGAACAAAGGACTCCACCTGGATGACACAGAACAGAGGGAGCTTTGGAAACACCAAGGTTTCCTTTTCTTCTAGACCTTATTTCAAACCAAACCACTTCCAATCTCTGCAGACATCACATTTAAGATATTCTCACGCCCATTTTCTCCTCTGCAAACCCCAGTAGCTTCACAGTGCAAAACTGTGAGCTCCTTTCCAGCAGGTGCAGACACTGTGGGAGTGCAGAAGTTCAGAGCCCCTGCTGGTTTGAAGCACTGCCCTCAGCTGCACGCCCAATACAACCAGAACCTGCACATGCACTTTGGAGAGTGCTAAAGCCTCTCAGAGTTATGAGTCCTTTTGTTGGAGGCAGCTGAAGTAAGTTTCCAAGTGCAAAAAGAGCACGAAACTCCAGTGATCAAAAGTTTTGGGTGTTTTAAGGAGGGAGGGCTTTGCTGAGAATCAGCCAGTTACCTAAAAGATGTTTATGCGTGAAAGAGAGACAGTCCAGCCTGAGGAGCAGTCAGCTTAAGCAGCTTTGCACTCCTCTGCTCTAATAGCCTAAACAAGGATGGGCATAGAAAATTCAGAAGGATGTTTTCACCTTGAAATGTCAAGTCATGCAGTCCCCTAGCTCTTCCAGTCAACTCCCTGTTGTTGCGAGTCCTTACAGGAAAAGCAGAAAGTGCTGCCTCCTTATAATGATCAGAGCTGAATCACTGCTGCTGCTCCAGGTAAGCAAAGCAGAGGAAGGAGTGAGCAATCAGATGCTTAGAATTCCGCCAGACACTTCACTGCCAGGACTGACACAAGCTTGTTTCAATGCATATCGTTCCCAAGATCATTTTTCATTCCCTGCTTTAATAGATGACAATAACTTTAAGAAAAAAAACAAGCTGCAAAGCTATTAAAGACTTCTGCTGGTTTTAATTACACTGTTCTATGCTCCACATAAAGCTTAGAGGAAATACAGCGATACTTGAATCTTTGTCTCAGCCCAGTTGCAGAAGGATAATGACTCACCACTTCGTGCCCTATTACCATCCCAGAAATAATAAAGGCAATAAAATAATGAAACCAGTGAAAGATATGGCCAAGGGCAAGGAGCACAGTGACAACACTGCCTCAATTCAATTCTGCGCTGCCTGGGAAGTGGATGTACTGCTGACAGTGTGTTATATATGGAAAAGGTGGAAGAGCACATGGTAACATGAAATTTTTCTTCTGTGAAGATCTAATATTGCTCGGTGGTGAAATAGTTTCATCCTGATCTCCCACCTGAAGACAAAGGGGAACCCCAAAATTGAGGATATGTACTTAAATCTTGGCTCTCCAACATTCAGCTCAAACTCTGCTGGAAAATTCCACATTACCTCTCTACCAATACTTATAGATGCTGGATCTGTGTGTACGGACACATGGAAACAGGAGTATCCTAGAATCATCCAAGAGAAGGAAACTGCTTTTTATGAGAGAAACAGATTCACAGCCTGCTGTAACAGAAGAGTTAACATAAGAGACTCTCAAATGAAATACTGGTTTTGCAAGCTTGTGATGTTTTTTTAAGAAGTGGTATAATGTGTAGGCTATAAATATAACTTTAGGGATAACAGTCAAATGCAGCTTACCTTGTAGTAAAAAAAATTCAAACACTCACTTATGCATAGTCAGCATTTCATTAAGTGCCTCACTGAGCTTTGTTTTTTCAAATATTTTAGTGAATTTTTTCAACATGAATTCACTTTAAGTGAATGGTTTAGAACAGTGAACCGTAAACAGCTTCTTATATTTATTACATAACCAGAACATGCACATACTTCTGGAAGTTTATTTGCATCACATTTAAGGAAACTTATCCAAATAGAAGTCAAAAAGCCACGATAAATGGAAATGGAAAAGAAAAGCAAGGACCTCTTTTTCCTAGACAAATGTTCCATCAGCAGGAGTCCCATTATTTGTTATAACAATCTTTAACTTGTAATGACTCTGAAGAAGACTGATAACAGACTGGTGGGAACAGATGGAGCGGTGCTGTTAATTATAGGCACTTAGCTGCATCAGACCCCATGAGTTATTGCTAACATTTCCCACTAGGGAGGAGAATCACTCGCTTTTAAGTAGTATGTTGCTTACTAAGCTGGGAGCATTAGCAGTCAGGATTGTACTAATCAGTACCAACAACATAAAATAAAACTCAACTGCGAAAAAAACCCATAAAAATATTCCCTGAATAACCCCCGGACTATTTAATTTATTTTTTTTTTCTTTTCCAATTACTTCTAAATATAAAAGTTCTTCCATGAAGATTTAAATTCAGGTCTCACTAATGAAATCTCCCTTCCACTCAGAAGTTTTCTGAGCATCTGACTAGCAGGGAGATGAAACGAAATAAAGGCAGCACGTAGGACAGAACGTATGCAAACCTTCTGGGCTGAGCAAAGCCAAGAACCTGCCAAGGGATTCACCACAGAAACACTGTATTCAGTCTCAAAAAAAACCCAGCATGGAACAAACTGTCTGGAAGCCAAATGAACACTTTGAGTCCCGTGTTGAACCTGAGGCTGGGCTTCAGTTTGCACCGGTGGAGGCTTTGCACAGGGTCTTCATAAACATTAGTGACCGGAAAATCCAGACCATTAAAGAATCCTTATGTTCTGATGTTTAGTCACACAGTAGAAAACTGGGATGAAATCTGTCTGTGAGTTTTGCACGGGTAATTAACTCATTTGTAGTGTACTTATTAGCTAAAGGGACTTAGCCATAAAGGTCAAGGGGAAGAAGATGGGTTTTGCAACTACTATGAAAGCAGATACTAAGAAATACATCAGAAAGAATAAATAAAATTAAAATTTAGGGTCTAAGTCCACAGAACAGCTGTATAGAAAAGCATGAACTGTATAAACACTAATTACAGACTGCATGAAAGATGATTTGCATGCTAACTTGGGTTAAAAGTTACAACCTTCAATAGATCTCAGCTTGCATGTAAACATAAGCTTATCTCCTACAGGCCTGGAGCATATACCCCAAGCAAGGCGAAGTCTCCTCTCAATTTCAATGCACACTGCTCATAACAAATCCTAGAATTCAATAAAATCCATCCTTCTCTTCCAGGATATCTTCCATAATCTTCCAAATCAGTCTTAATGTAGCAAGGAAGAAATTCACTCCCTACTGATACTTAGGCTATGACCTATCCAACACACCTAATGATGAAATGCACTCATTTACCAAGGAAGTAGTAGTTACATTTAATTAAATACATTCAATTAAATTTCTAGTCGTTGATGAGAATTGAAAACAATCCCTTGCACTGTGTGTTAAGATAGCACTAATATCAGGGCAGTTGTTGAAAAAAAAGTTTCTCTGGAATCCCATGTACAATTTCTGGTTAAAAACCCCAAGGAATCCCACATATTTAATACTTACATCCAAACTTGAGGACCCAACATCCAGTCAGAACAGCCATCATGCATTTGACAGTACTTGGCATTGGAACATCAGGGATAACGAGATGAGTTACTAGGAGAAAAATTACATCAGTAAGACCAAAAGCACAGAAAAGATCAGAACCGTGCCTGGCTGAAAAGCGATCAATCATTATTTAAAGAATAAACAGACTATAATAATTTATCAGCCACTCTTTCCAGCACAAGTATGTGATTTTTGAGACTATGATCCGAGTTAGTAGAAGAGCTATTAGAAATCTTGTGGGTTTCAACATACACTTGCCATGAAAAAGGAAACTCATGGTTTTATAGCTCTAAGCCAACACTTAAATCTTCAGATGAGGCTCCAGTTTATAGGACAGCATTTTTTTTCAATCCTTTCAGAGTTACATTTAACTCTGACACGAATCTTACTACAGGATCTCACTGCTTTAATACAAAGCTAACAGAACTCCCCTCAAAATTCTGGAGTGGTAATCCAGAAGTGAAAGACAGTAGGAGGAAATTACCGTACCATTTTGTTCTCAAGCACTCCAAAGAACAACTAGCAGTAGGGATTACGATAATGGTCCTGTCCTTAAAGAGGGGAAAAGAACTCAACCAAACCCCATAATCTGGGTTCACCAATTTAATGAAGAACAAAGTCTGTAGGAAGGTGGCATGTGAAAAGACGTGTCAACTTTTAGTCAATACCATGCTCTTTTCTCAAGGCACCATCTGCCCAAGGCTCACTTATGGAGAGTAAAAACTTCACAGGACGTCTCACACAAGCAGAGACCTTAGAGCTGGTAAAAGAGGTGTAAAGAGAAGAGGTCTCTAAGGAGACTTTGGGATTTTAAATAACAGACAATAAACAGCCAAACTGTGGCTCCCCCAGAAACTTCCTGCCTTGGTAGCCAGACAAGCATTATATGTGTTTACATGCAAAATGCACCATCACTCTACTACAGCTACGACTCAGGGATTTCAGAAACTGCACTTCCCAGTAGCAATAAAAAACCTTGTTGCAGGTAGTACCTTAAAGGATAAAGTGCAGAACTGTAGTTACTTATGTTTGGACAGAGACGTTTCAACAAGACTACCTACCTCTGCTGTTAAATTCAGTGCACCTCTGGGCCTTCAGGACTGTGGCTAATTTGTTCAGCAATTTCTGCTGCTCCGCACTAAGATTGCTCCCCAGTACACCAAGAGGTCCATTTCTTGGCTGGCTGGAGCTCAGTGCCTGCATGAACAGAAAATTCTGCAATAAGCTGAATGTTTGGGAACATAAAGAAAGCAACTAACTTATTGGACAGCTTTATTTTTCAAGAGTAAGCATTTTGAAACACAATTCATGGCAACCTTAGTGGACAGGGTCCATGAATAAATCTCCATGTAACAAATCAGCTCCACAGGAAAAAAGCTTCACATGAGAGGTACTTCATTTAGCTTATGCAAGGTACCAAAACACCTCACGGATCAGTTTTTTCTCCCTTGACCTTTTTGGTGCTTTTTAAATACACTGGGGTGCACACTGGTTGAACACTGTGTAAACAACCTGGCAGACTGCAGTGTTGAAAGAGAAAAAATTCCCCAATTAAGTAGTAAAACCACCTACTTTTAGCAAAGTATTAACAATAGATATGGTATTGAGTAACCCATATAATTAATATCTGCATTTCCTTTTAGTAAAGGTCCCTAATACTTTGCTCTCTAAGCAACAAATGCTTAAGTGGGGTTTTTGATGTGGATAGTACTAATGCAAAGTAAGAGGAGCTTTATGCTGACAAGGGTAGGATGCTTCAGCTCCTGGATTTTCTTAAATACTCCAGATTCCATAGCACAGACACACCTTTGAGAACCAGTTACCCCACAGCCTCAGGCTCTGGATCAAGTCATCCACGTGAGCCTGCAGCCATTCCCTGGCACACACTCACCCCAAAGCAAATGCAAATACCAAAATGGTTTGTCTGGCTCAGAAGAGCTACATCTTACATTTGCTGCAGGTGGGAGGAACAGCCCCATTAGTCCTGGTTTAGCTACAGCTGTTTACTTCTGGCCACAGGGTATCTTGTGCCCTCAGTGAGGAGGGATCATAGCAGGCTGTATAGGCTGGAGTAGATTAGGGCTGCTTCCATCAGCCAGCTCAGCTTAACCCTCATTCATTAGGAAGTACAAAGAATTTCATAATGCAGTAACTTGTTAAGTCTGAGTACCTGATTCTGGTTACAAGTCTTGAGAAGTCTTTGTCGAAGGGAGGAGAAAAACACAAACCCCAAAACCATCTCCCAAAAGCTATTTTCAACTGCTGAGCTGATATTTTCATTGCTGGACAAAGGATAATAGTGGAACAGCCTTTTAAAGGCACACAAAAAGCACCTGGAACAAAGACTGCTGCTGCTTGCAGACAGTTTGGTAAGCAGAACAAATTTAGACACACAGAAAAACAACATCAACAGCAAAGTTCAAGCAGTGACACTTGAGGAATAACACAGGCTTGTTCTCCTATAATAAAACCACATTACAAGAAACATCTTTTGTTTTCCCAGATAAAGCTCTAACACAGAACTTCATAGCTTGTCAGTGTTTCACATACATCCTAGAAATACTGTCCAAGACAGTTTCCCAGCCTATTTTAAATCTCCCTGTAAAGCAGGTGATGTACTGCACTTACATCCAAGCCTTCAATACTTAAAGGAAGGACTCATGGCTTGTTTTTTTGTTAAAAATCAAAACACAAAAACAAACCCACACAGACATTTACCTCAGAGGGCTGGTTAAGTGAAAATGATTCATTCTTCACTGGTAACATTAGCACAGATTTCATCTTTTCACTTTCTGCATAGTCCACAGGCCGCAGACCAAATATATTACTGGCAAAACAAGCACAGATGGGTTTAAGTAAATAAAATGTGACTTGATTCTTAACTAACCAAGCATATTAGCCGGGTAGCTTTCCCTCCCACTTTCTTATTAATATGTAATTTCAGCTAAAAGCACAAAGCTTCAAGTAAGAATTGCATCCAAGACAGATGGATACTGAATTACAAGCTGTTGCGTTCGGCTGAGGAGTAAGGGATGTTCAGAGCAGAATGTTCAGTTAAATAAACCACATCCTTGTTAAACTGCTTCAACATGCACTTCGATATCATTTGCAAGACCCAGAAATTTCAGCTTTAATCTTTCATTGCAGTCATATAACCAAGAAATGTATTTTTGGCTTATCCATTTGCCATAAAAGACATGTCAGAAGATTCTCTGTAGTGTATTAAACATGGGAGCTTGATGTGGTTGTGTTTTTATGGGAAAAGCTATCTGCTTCCTGCTTGGGAACCACAGCTCCCTTGCACTTCCAAAATCTGAGTATGCATCTCATTTTCCCCTCAGTGTGCTGTTCCACAGAACACATTACAGCCAATTCAGTCAGATTTTAGTTGGTTTGCCAATTTTGCTGAAAACTATTGATTGTATGTGGCACCTCATAGTTATTAGCTGTGCTTCAAGACTGATTTCCTCTTTTAGCACTCCTCAGACAGAGGTGATTTGCTATAAACACATCAAGCTCAGCCATGGCTTCAGTTCCTTCTTCACACAACTTTGCTGCTGCAGGACAGTACGGAGGGGAGGGAAGCCTGAAACTGCAGAACAGGTATAATTGCCATTAGCAAACAAGAGCCCCTCTCTGCCAGCACTCTGGGGAAATACTCTGCTTGCTTTGCCCTTTGTGAGAATAATGGCTGTTGCAGCCGATCCTCTTCTCCCCACCTCACGTAGCTCCGGCTCTCCAAAGGCACAATAAGAGCTCGTTATGGAGGGGAAGCTTGTCACTGAGAACAAAGCCCTGACTCAGTGTCTGAAATCTGGCAAGCTTAGTCATCAAACAATGAAACATTTAAAGAGGTCACAAAACCACTGCAGCTTTGAAGAGCTCTCTCTTAGCCAGACATTCCTGTGCAAAGCAGGAATCCAGGAAGCTTTACAGGGAATTCCACATAAGGCCATAACCCAATCCAGCCCAAAGAGAAACTCAAATTATTAAGTCTCCACTCTGACTTAACTGGGAGGCTTTGGCCAGCACTAAGCTGAAAGATGTCTGACCTCAGCACTCTTCTATGCCCCTGGCTGAGCACTGGTCACTAACACAGCCCCTTGGGAAAACAACAATCCACAAAAATCCCCCACAGAAGAGTCCAGGATGGTGTTTTACACTACTACCAATCCCAAGCTCTTCTGTGCTGCTAATGAGCACAGTGCAGGCATAACACAAACTCTGCAGACTAAAAGGTAATTGGTTAAATCTCTGCCCAGTCCAGGGAGTTGCAGCCCATTAAATATTGTCATGCTGTTCCTGCTCTGTCATGCATCATCAGGGTAGCTCTTGCCCTCCCTTTAAATAAGGCCACCATTCTACTCAAACTGCTGCAAGATAAAGTTCCTTTGAACAATGCATCCAGAGAGGAGATTTAAAAAAAAAAAAAATATATATATCTATCTCATCACATACACTAAAAATCACCTTTAGACTACTTGGCTGACCTTTCACTGTGAGCTAAGCAGAGGGAGGAGAATTCACTGCATGTCAGTAGCAGAGATTTGGGAGTGCTTTTCCATCCAAAGGCACAGTAAGATCCTTGACTGTTGGAAAAAAACTCATGAATGCTTACCATAGATAAATATATAGACCATCCCAGTTAAATAAAGAACATTTTTTGCCAATTAAACCGTACAAATAAGAGCTCCAGCTACTCCTTCTGTGTTCACTTACGATTTTTCCTACAGTTTTACGCTTGTTTCAGTTGCTTCTTACTAGAGTATTGTGACATGCTGTCCCATCATCATGCAGCACTGAAGAATGAAGAGCTATTTATATCATGCTAAGGTGCCATAGTAAAATTGTGACAAACTTGGGAGCTGAGGTCTGAAAAAGGAACACCAGCACAAGAGACGGTTTAAGAGTTTCAAGTATTTGCAACTAAGCAGGTTGTTGAGCTTTAGGAGTGACAAAATGTAGCTGAAAGAGCGGAAAAGAGGGTTTATGTAATAAAAACCAGTACAAGGAACATATCCTAACAACAGATTTTCAAAGGGAATAGTGTTGTAATTTTCTTTTCAAAGAGAAAGGATAAAAACTATATTTGTACTTTTTAGTAAGGCAGAGGAATGGGAAACAGAAGCTTTAGGCAAATGGTGCTCACATCCATCTTTATCCAACCCAGCTGAACAAGGGAAATCATCCACCTTGTTCAGAGTAAAAGATGAATTTTAATCCAATACGCAAAACCAAATTAGACATGCACATTACGTCCACCCTAACACACAAGGAGTGTTTTCAGAAATACCAATAACTCTGTGTGCTCCTCCTACAAATCTGGGTTTGTTGGGAAGGGGTCCAGCACACAGGATGAGTTCCACACTCAGCAGGAACACACAATTGTTTCTGCTAGAGAGAAATTAGTGAGGTGCTTGGGCTGGAATACAAGGTCTCCAAGGCATCCTTCTTTCTACCAGAATGCAAGTGGGCTTTCTGGAAGTTTTTTTAAACATTCAAGAGTCAGATGTACCCTTGGGTGCAAGCAGCCTTCTATTAGCCAGTCCTCAAGGTACTGAATAGTCAGCAGAGGGCTGTTACAGCTGGAACAAACCCAGTCCAAGAGTAGGATGGCTGTGCTGAGAACAAACACGAGCCCAGTGAAGAGCAACTCAACCAAATCTTCTGAGTATGACTTTCCACGAGATGACATAATAGTTTGTAATTCTTTGTGATCAGCGGTTTTAAGCTACTCCATAAACCAAGTTTTGCCTCAGCCCCACAAAAGAGTTCAGAATTGAATGGAAATCCTGCAGCCAGGTCTCAGTGCAGTACCCACTAACTCCCACGTGCAAATCCGACTGGCTCAGGGCCCTCCAGGCAGCACCTGGATTTTGAGAATGTGCTAAGTAGAAACCTTTCCTGAACCTGACAGAGGGAAGAAAACCTAATCTGTGGAGCCAGAAAGACCATCTGAGATATCCAAATAGAGCCAGGATTTTAATTTACCTGCTTTCAGCACGAAGTTCAGTGTACTGTCTTGCACTTAGACAGCAAAGACCTGCACTATCTTGACTCAGAACAAGCAGATAAAATGATATCAGACTCATGGGTCTAATGTCTCCTGGAATGACTGCAGCTTATAATCATTTTTGTCCCTGTGCCATTCATAATTGAGGACTATGGTCTACTCTCTAAGCATTCCCACAGGTTTGTTCAGAGTCAAACTCACAACTATTACACCTAAAAAGACAGAGCAAGAACGAGAGTTTTTACTAATGCTAAACTTATTGTGCATGAAGAACTGGAAAGACAGCCCATTTGAGTGAAAGCATTTAGGAGGTACTGTGAAATTGCAAACGCACAGATCTAATTTTTCAAATCACTTGGCTTGCTCTGAAGCAAGGAAAAAAGGCAGAATTCAAGCACGTTGAAAAAAAGCCATAAAAATAAAAATTAGTTATGTGTAGGAGATTAACTTTAAAAAATTAACAGGACCAGTAGGACAATTAATAGGTCCACTGGTCCATATAATATTTTTCATTTGTAGTTTGTATCTCTCCCAGTCAGTGAAAACTTCAATGAAGTTGTGGACAAATGAAGAGCCACAACTATTAAATCTCACAGATTTCCAAAAAAAAAAAAAAATTTTGCCAAGGAATTAAGAAATCCCAGGATTACCTTCCGGCAAAAGGGAAGCCCTTGTCTGCTTTTGCTTGGTCCAAAAGACATGTGGCTGCTTCCTGTTGCATAGAGCTATTTCTTAATGCACTACAAGTTAACATGAAAGGACAAAAACATAGCCTGAAAGGCACTTGGAATGAGATGCACTTGATGGGTTTGTGAATAGCCAATATCCAAATCTGAAATGGCAAAGTCTCAGCTCTTTGGATAGGGTTGTACCTCATCCACTGAGGTCCCTCAGGAGGCAGCTGAATTTGCTTCCAGATATATCCTACATCCCTCCAGAGACCAGTGGGTCTTACCTGCCTTTGGATGGACCTGCTGTCAGTCATTACTGCACGCCTTTAAAACATATTTCACCTGGCACAATTGAGTATCATGCTAAATTTCAAAACTACTGCTCTAAGCAGGCTGTTCAATGCAAGCTCTGTTTTTATTCCAGTAGATTAACTCTCCAACACACACGGGACATTAAGACACAAAACTGAGTTAATTCTGCTGTTAAGACAGCAGCCAGACATCAGTCACTTCTGTGAGGTTTCATGCTATATATTTCATGCTGTCCCAAGTAACATTAGAACACATTTGTCATGTTCACATCTTACTTAGCTTAGCTAAAGTAAAACACTTAAGTAACCACAGCGAACTAATCAAACTTTCCTCCCCGCTCCCATGAGATAAAGAAGAATCACTTTATCCCATCATATTAAGGAGGGCCCTCTCCTTGGCTGAAAGTTAATTCATTAAGAGCCTGAAGAGCCTAAAAAAGGACTAGAGAAAGGGTTTTCTACACCAAACAGGAAAAAAAAAGTGAACTAAAATTAGACCAATTTATCAGTTTGACAAAATTGGTTTGATATAGTCTCAGCTCACACCCTGCACACCTCTCAAGCTAAGGCACTCCAAGAAAATAAACCCTGGAGAAGAGCTGCAAGTTCTACTCATCACTGCTTCAATTTCTCCTGTAAAGATCCTAAAATAATAATGTGAAGGTGAGCATTAAGTACAAAGAGGCCAATTATAACTAGCCATAATGAAATGAACCATAATTGCACCATTTTAAGTGATCAGCCTGTTCTCATCTCCTGTTTGTAAAATTGTGGTCTGCTGGTTTCAGGGATCTAGGAAAAAATGTCACTGAAGAAAAACAAGCTTCTTGTCAGATGTGACTCCATTATAAGGGTACCTGCATCCACTAGGAAAAAAGAATTAACTAAACCTTCTAGATGAAAGAAGGTTCAACTCCACTTACCTAGGCAAATCCAACCACTGCTTGATTAGGACCACAACTACCAGAGGCAGTGGCAGAAAACCCCCTGTAAGATTTGCAAAGTCATGATCCAGGGAAAAATCACAGCACCATTCATTGCTGGAAGCTATTCAGGCACAGGAGGGAAGGGAGGCAGGAGACGTTCTTAGGAGTCTCAGACTCACTGTTCCTGTTTCCATTGTCTCTTGACAGAGTTTGGAAGAGGTCAGCAGAGTCTTACTATTCAAGCCTGAACACTTTGCTTGTACATCTATTTCTCTGTGGCTCTAATGCTCTCTGTAAAAATAGGGGAGGGGAAACCCCAGCCCCTTTCCATTAACACACACAGTGCATTTCAGCCAGAGATAGAGAGCCTACAGAAGATCTGGAAGCCTCAGTTATTCCAGGAGGGATGGACAGGACTGAACTTGTGCCACAGCACCCACGGCTGCTTTTGTCAGACAAATCACACAAAGATTAAAGGCAGCTAAATTTGTTCTCAGAGATTTTAACTGAACATTATCTACATTCAGTGAAAAGTTAAAGCAGGGCTTAAGGTTTACATAAATCTCTCCTTCCCTGATTAAAAAGCTTCTGTTTCAACAGAGTCATGTTTGCTCATGTAGAATGAGCTGAAAGAGGTTCAGCTTCACCTCCGTGTGAGCACATGCAGCAGAGACCAAAGCTAACAGAGACCTGCTGTCCGCTGCCGGCATTTGGAGCCCAGGCTGTGCAAACCCACCAGAGCTGAAACCCTGCCACAACCTTGCAGCAAAGCTGTTAGCTGTGATATGCTTTCAAACACCAGACAAACACGTGATGAGTGTGACAGAACCAGTTCCTCGTATTCAAGTGGCTTGAAAATCTCTGAAGCTGTCGGCTTTTCCAGGTGCACCGCTCCTTGCTACTCAAGAACAAAGTGAAGATGAACAATTGATCCTTGTTTCACTTTTTTATGCTGAAGTCTTGAGAGCTTGTTGCTTTGTTTTGGCTTTTTCTTGTTGTTTTTAAACTCTAATATATTCAAGATTAGAACTTTATGAAAACCCTATGCTTTCCCACAAAGCACCTTAATTCTGCAAGCTTCCAAGAGTGTGAATACGGAAAGCTGAAGTGATTAAGCTGAACTTGTTTATGCTTCTTCATGTGGCTGCCAAGAAAACTTGTATCATGCTAGACTTCATCCTGTTGTGTTACCATACACACACACCTATGGACAACTCACACTGGACTCAAATTTATACATGCAGGCCCTGGCACAACAACAGTACAACACCTAAAATTATATTTAGTGTCTGAAATACTAACAGGCTGCAGGGTTATTCATAGAATGAAAGATTCTTCAGCACCTCCTATATACAAATGCCAAAATCTTCAGGAGACTTAACTGCACAGAAGAGCCAACTGAAAATATTACTTAGCTGCTTTTTTTTTTTTTTTTTAATTAGAAGGTGTACCAAGGATTAGTGCTTTGATCCAGAAAGGCAAAAATGAAAACTCCCAAATCTCAGCCTGTGTCTGTGTCATTTGTGAAAACAGAAGAGACTGGAGCAAAATGCCTTCTGCTAGCGAGTAGTGTAGTAAAAAGACAAAAAACAGCTGTAGCAGTTCAAAACTCATCTAGCTCAGCATCTTAGAGCTGACAGCAGCTATAACAAGATGCCAACAGGAAAGCGTAAGATTAGGGTGAGCATATGTTGTTACTTTCCTAGTACAGTCTCCAGTACTCCAGCTATCTATGACTCAGGCGTCCTCAGAAAAGCTTAGGACAAAGCCAAATGGAAAGGAAACACCCACCTGGAAAAGGAGGATATAAGCACAGCAAAGCACACATTTAACACCCACCCCCTCACTTCACACAAATCACATTTATTACTAGCTCTGCTTCATATTCCCTTAACATCCCGCTGGATGTTGTAGCTGTGGTTAATGCCAGCAGCATTCCACGTGGACTCACACTGCATCCCGGGAGGCGCCGTGCAGGAGCAGCAGCTCCACGATGGCCACGTGCCCGTTCCTGGCGGCGTCGTGGAGCGGGGAGTCGTTCTGGTAGCCTGTGGTGTTCACCAGCGCCCGGTGCCGCAGCAGCAGCTCCACCACCTCCCTGTGCCCGTGGTTACACGCCTCGTGCTGGGGGGGAAAAGCCACGGGGGGAAACTCAGGTGAAACAGAATTCACAGAAGGACTTGTCTCAAGGCAGTTCACTCACTTCCAAGCACTCCGCAGTTGGCCAGAGAAGACGATGCAAGGAGACTGCATTACATTCCTGACAGGAATTAACCTGGGAACCCAGCGCTAACAAAAAGCCCTGAGAAGAACCGAACAAAGGCCAACTGTGTGCAAATTAGACTACAGGGAACAAAGCCCTCCAGATTGCAGGCTATCAGGAGTATTCTGCAGGAGAGGAAGAAGTCATAGTCGAAAAGAACCTTTTGTTTATTTTTCTGTAATTCAAACAAGCAATTTTTTCACTCCACTACTTGATATATTTCCAAACCACTGAGGACATTAGGAACCCATTAAATACAAACAGTGTTTGGAATTGATCATTTTCGAGTTATCGTAGCTGTATTTTCTGCATTTGCAGAGTCACAGGCTGATCGATTTCGTGGCCTGCCCTACGCCCCAGCAAAGGAGAATTACACCTGGGCAGGTCAGTGCTTGCTAATGAATTCTTTTAACCTTGTTTATCATCACTTCTTCACTCTGCATAATTCTCTATCACCTAAATGTGTGTGAAGGGAACTAAAATATGGGAGAGGAAAGGAGGGATGGAGTGAAATCTGATTAGAAGACAGATGACGGAAAGAAGCGTTTAACACTCACCAGTGGTGTCCAGCCAGCATTATCTTTGACATTGGGATCTGCCCCGTTTTTCAGCAGCTGCTCCACAGCTGCTAAGTCACCCTACATAGGAAAAAGCCATAGTTAGGAGAAAGTAATGAAGAAAATACACAGATACAACACAAATTTGAGAGATGCCCAATTATAAATTTAGCTGCAATAAAAATGTAATGATACAAGCCCTCCATGTAGATATGGTCAGGATGACAAAAGCTCAACTGATCTGGAGACCACAGATATCATTGCTGTTCATTTAGATCCACCCAAGCATTTTACACAGTCACATATTTCTAGACAAAAACAATGCATGTAACAGAGTTAATTCAAAATAAATGGAAAAGTTGGTGCTAACTGCAATCTGTCCACTACAGTCAACTGCAAGGATTAAAGCCAGGAATGTTTATTGAGAATTTCCTCATCCTTCAGACTGGATTTTTTTCAAGCTAATCTAAATAACTGGCTGAAAACATAGGTGAAATAAATTAATAAGCCTGACAAGCTTCTAGAAATTGGTTTTCTATGAAAGCAAAAGAGTTTTATTTAACAGTGCAATTACTACTTTGTGTTGAACCTCACTGACACTTTCTCTGACAGTTATCTACCAAAACAGTTTTAATTTGCTTTTTGGAAAAATGCTATATTCAGTTTTTACTGTAAGCAAGGAGATGTGGGAAGGGTGGAAACTGATGCAGAGGCTATGGAAAAGAGGCTGAATAGAGATGAGGCAAGGGAAGCAAAAGGGCAGAAATTGTGAATCAGAGGTTTTGACATCCTGAAAAGCAAAGCTGGTAATAAGACTGGAGCATATCCAGATGCAGCTATAAATAGGTAAGGAAAAGGTGCCTGTGGAAGCTGAGGCAAGGAGCTCTCTGCAGTGCAGGCCTCAATTTTATTATTTTAAGCAAAATGAAGTGTTTCAAGACAACTGCTGACACATTGCCTAGACCAGGGTACTGTGATTCTAAATGAAGAGACTAATATACAAACTGGTATGTAGCTCTTGCCAAGGCCAAGACAATACAAAAAAAGATCTGAAGGAGAGAAATTTAATCCATGATATACATCAAGTTCAATGCCTTTAAGTAGTGGAAAGTCAAGGAATTTCTAGGTGCTAGTCAGAGCATGCCTTAGAAAAGGTGAGAGAATATTAAATTAAGCTTTAAATACAATAAAAACAAACTTAACCTGATTTTGTTACCAAGAAACGCTTTGAAAAAACAAAATAGCTTTAATCTTTACTCTTTAAGTTAGAAAAAACATTAAGACAGACTGTTCTGCAAAAATAAATCCAGCAAGCAACAACTGTAAACTCAAAATTCACTGAAATAATGCTGAGACTCGCTGGGTTTACAACCATCGAGCAAATTAACACATCAGAGATAAATTTCACGCGTTATATTCACAACCTGGATGTCCCAGCAAAATGTTACCTTCCAAAGCAATTAAAGGATTCTAGCAGCAGCATATTCTTTATGGTTGCAAGGTAACAGACATACATCAAACCTGAGGAGTTATGCAGAGGCAGCCAAGACAGCGCTCAGCATTAAGATCCTTCCCGACAAGAGAGAACACACAATTATCTATAATGAGGGAGAGATGAGCTTATCATTTAAAGTTCAGTTTGCAAACATGTACTGCAAGGGCTTGACATTTCAGGAGTAGGGCTTTAAAGCAGGAAGCACAGCTAATAATTTGTGTGGGCATCAGATACTATCACAGCTTTTCAGATCAGTTACGTGAGCATTGATTTGCAAAAACATCGCTGTGGCTTTATCAAAGGAAACGTTGCTGGTGTGGACACCAGGCCTGACAACATCCACTGACTTAAATCCAGGCCCAAGTCAAAATTAGAAAATTGGCATTTTGCTGCTTACAGAAGATAAATATTGTCATCATGTCATCTGTAAATGGAACCTGCTCCCTACAAGCAGCACTGAGCACGGAGAATGACAGCAAGGAGGGAAAGCTGTCATGAGCTGCGCAGGGACTGGATGGGCACTGCCAATCAGGATTACAAGAGAGATGTTAACAAAACAGAGCCAGGAGAATGTGCCTTTTGTGTCCTCAGAGGCTCTTCAGTCAGTCACAATAACGTGAACATCCAGCTCAAAAAAGCAGAAGACTCAATTTCAAGTCACAGATCATTAAAAGACACGTTTCCAAGTCCCTCCTGCAAGCAGGACCACAATCACAGAATCATTTTGGTTGAAAAAGACCTGTAAGATCATCAAATCCAACCATAGGTGCCTCTGAGCTTTGACTGGATCTTCTAGACGCTGGTAACAGGTTTAGGTGACAAGTCAAGCCAAAAAACTGTGGTTTGTTTTTTTTTTCATTGGCTGCTTCTATCAAAGTTGATGGAACTGCAAACATTTATAAACTAATAAATGCTTTGCCAAACTGTAAACAAGAAAGAGTAAGCACCATGTAGGTGCAAATCCCGGACACAAATATGTCAATTCCATGTCTTTCCTCCACAAGAGAGCAGAAGAAACTACATCTAGTAGCATGGAGTGACTAATTCCAACACGCTGCATAAAGATGTGCTTTGACTAACGCCGAAATTAATTTTGTACATTTAGTTCCTTGAGTTTACTTGATGCAGCAGGAAAATCACCAGTCTCCACTAAGAAGGCATAACCAGGTGACGACACAGAGACCCTCTTAGCAGTCTGCAGCAACAGAGGGGAAACGCTAAGCAGAAACACTTCTTGTTCAGAAAGGGAGAACAAGGCAAACACCAGCTAGAAAAATGCTCCTACTGTTAAGAATTCACAGGCAAGTGTTTATTTTGAAATCTAATTATCAGTGAAGGATTACATCCAGCTCTTGAAGAGATGCAGAATTATCCATTCGGTACAAACAAAGCTCAGGACATTTTCTGCTCATAACAAAGCTCAGCCGTAGTGACAAGACAGTAAAGCCACGGGTTTGCACCGCAGCTCACGGGAGCTCAGGAAGCCAGAGAAGCTGGAAAGGCACTGGGGCCATCTGTTGGCAAACCTGGAGCCGGCAGTAGCTTAGACACGAGCATTTCCTCGGCTTTACAAGCACTTCCTCCTCCCAAGCAGAATTTAGTTCCTGCAGCCACAGCTGGCATAAGCCCAGAAAACCATCTCTACTTGGCTTACACAAGGTTGTCGGGTTTTTTTCCCCTTTTCCCTCAAGTCCTGACTGTAATACGTATGATTAAGAACTGCAAGTGTCCTTTCAGTCCTATTTTACAGGGTTTTTTTCCATTTTGCCCTTTACAGTTTCCATTAATCAAGGCATTTTTCACTGAAAAGTCAAATTATTAAATAAATGAAAACATATTCTACCAGAGAACACATTCCACCAGCTAAAGAGAGAGATCCAAAGAATTAGGACACTACATGAAGATGAAGCTAAAAACCCGTACCCCTTCAACCAAGTACTTGCTCCTTTACTTACAAATTTAATCAAGCAACTTCAATCTTTAGGTCAAACAAACGAACCAAAAAAAACCTCTTTCAAACACAATGACATTTGCTTGTTTAAGCTGGGGGTGAACTAGATTTACAACTCATAAATGGTCAAGGAGGGCAAATATGAATTAAAGTGCTTATAGGAATTGTGAACTCTTTCCAGGAACCTGCAAGTTTCTCACCTCAAAATCCTCCAGATTAATTCCCTACACAGCAGACCCTTCCCTAACAACAAACACACAAGAAGCTCTGCTTAACCTTCAATAAAGAGAAAACATGCAAGAAGTTAACCTGCCTCAGAAACAAGACAAGTAACAAGCAAGCATTATCGAAAAAGAAATGGTAATTTGTTTCCAAGCTTCCAAATCAGCACTTGGGAAGATGGATTGCTTTGACTCACAGCCAGTTTCCATATTCTGAAGCCCTGCATTTGAAACCATTGTACTATTTCCTATTTGTCTTGACCTCATTCCTCCAGGAGGGGAGATGTTCTTCTGTGACCCAGCTATCAGCCATGACCCACGCAGCTCCAGTACCAAAAGCAAGGAAGTGCACAGCTGACTAGGTCAGACACCTGAAAACAAGATTTAAAAGCCATCCTGATGTTGGCCGCCACATCCTCACAAAACCACACGTCTGCCTTCCTTCCTAATGTGTCGTTAACTGGTAACAAAGCAATAAAAGGAGCATTCTCACAGGCTCAAAAGGAATTATCTCACAGTTATTTTACTGTGTTAATTATAATGACCATGAAGAGCCCAGCACAGCAGGCTAGCCACGGGTGAAGCCTTTCTGTGAGCCCTCCCGAGAGTGACAGTAAGGACAGAAAGCCATCATGAGCTGTCAAAACTAAAGGGTCCCTGGAACAGGAGGTAACCAAAACTGGTCCCAATACACCACCTCTCTCCTCAAACTAAGTAGATGCTCCGCACACGGGCAAATTCTTCTTTCCTCAGAGCAGGGACAACTCCCTATTTCCTTCTAACTGGAAGCATAACAAGCCTTCTCCCACCTCTTTCCCATCCACTCCTTGTAACAGTGCGGCTGCTGCCAAGATCCTCTGTCACCCTCGTGTGCTGCAGTTCGCTGTCCCTCTCCCTGCAATCCACAGCGGCACAATCCCACCGTGCTTGGCCCCATCACCTCCCTTGGCAAAGCAGGAGAAGCACAGGCACAACTTGGACCTGAAACGCAGTGCCAAGGAACTGGGGGGCTCTTCACAGCAGATTTAGGACTCTGCACAAACTCATTAAGTGGCGCTGCGCTGTGTTTTAATTGCCATGGAAGAGCTGGGCCTGTGAACAATTTGTTCTCTTACTGTAAAAAAACTCCCATGTGGAAGGGCTGTTGACTGGGCAATTTCCCACTAGTTTAGAATATTCAGAGTTGAATAGGTCACATTTTGTATTTTAACTAATTGGGACTTTACCTTTAATGACTATGAAGATAAACGCGACTGCTGGTTGCTACAAGAAGAGTCACATTTATTTTCATTTATTAGTTTAACTCAGCATTAAGTTCATCCACACTAGAACCTTTCTTGAGAACCATTTTGATTTCAGTGAAGTAATAACCAGTAGTAGTAGTAGTAAATGGGGACAATCCCTCAGAATCATTAGAAACAGCACAGCACTCTACATGCCTGCTAACGTTGTTTATGATCTATTTTAGATAAGAAAAAAGAGAGAATTCAATTAGCTTTTATTAAATTCTGGGTATTAGACCCTAACAGCTAATGAAAATAATACAGACTTATTTTTATAATTAATGAAGTCCCAGAGAATTAGACTTCATTTTACTTTGGAGGAGGGTGGCAGCGACAACTCTGTTTCCCTTTACACACATGGAAAAACATTATTGACTGTGAAAATAACACGGAAAAAAAAATTGCCCATAAAATGAAACTGGAAAAGAAATGCTTCTTTCAGAAACAGAAAAAAAATTACAGAACTAATCTGAAAAACACCCAAACCAACCAATTTAAGCCCCACACTGAGAATACACAAAGAGCATAAAGTCTGGTATTTTCCAGATCAGTTTGAGAAAATACTTTTATCGGCTCCATACAGGGTTCCTGCAAGTTAAAAGATCATAACCAAGAGATCACTTCCCCCATGTAATTTTAGTTCCATTTCAAAGCAAACTTTGGGATCACCCTGAAGCCCTACCTAGCTACACAAGCCTTTGCTAATGAGCACCTCAATGAATGTGGAGCTGCTGGATAAAAACCACAGCAGAACTAAGGAGGAACAGAAGCCATTTCTCACTTAAGCTCAATAATTATAAACTTCAGAAGACAACACTGAAAGGGATTCCTATACAAGACTGAGAAAGCCCATCCCACTGCCCACACTCCAGCTGGAAGTCAGCTTTTTTTTGGCTGTACCAACGCCAGTAAGGAGTGCCAGCAACACCACTGAACTTCGATAATCAAAACATGTTTATCCTTTTTATCTACAGCATGAGCTGCTTAATTTTTCCTCATTTATCTTCAAAATGCTTTGCAATGAAAAACCAGCTTATTGGCATATCACCAATATGCCAATATTCCATGTCTCAAAAGCTGCAGGAATGCTGTTTCCTAGATGAAATATCTGCGTTCCAAAGAAGCATCAGGCATATTGCTGGAAACCATACCTGCGTGACAACTTGTCAAGGCAGATCCATTTTTTTCAGAACCAGTCAGTCACCACTGTATTCATTACAAATCCCCAGAAAATCAAGGAAGGGTAAGTTATACACAGTGTTTTAATAAAGGGGAATATGCGGGATTTATGACGAGACGTAACAGGAGACCCCTCCTTCAAAGCTCTTGAGTCCTGTGAGGACAACTTTTCATTTTCTCCCCCCTAATTCCATATTAATGACATCAAATATGAGATTTGAACTCGACTCAGCTCAGCTGACACTTCTATTTAAAAAGGTCTCGTGCAGCAGGAGTGGCTTATTAGAATGCCTTTGAAAGAGGACACAGTTATTTATCAAGAACAGCCTCTGTCTCACCAGACAGAAGTGCTGTATAAATGTCAGGTGCTTATAAAGGAATCAATTCTTCCAGTATAGGCAGTTTACTAACCACACAGCATTTATATTTTATGATTTAGCACAAAGTACATTTAGATTGCCAGACTACAAACTCTTTGAAACGACCTCTCAGAAGGGAGCTGCCATGAGTGCATCTGATGAGTGCGACATGTTTTATCCAGCTTTTACAAAATAATGGGCAAGGACAGCCCCTGCAAAGAGCAAAGCCATGAAGTTCTACCACGCCAGGAACTGGTAAAGATAATAGCAACATAATGGGTGATGGGTGTCATGCCAAGAGTAACACTGATCCTGCACAAAACTGAGAACATCCCAACTCTGTCCCTTCCCTTCAGAGCATAGGGCTCACCACGGGAATCACAAGGTGCAGCACCTCGCTCCTCTTGAGCCAACAGTTGCATCAGGTAGTGGATCTCAAAGTTATAATAGTAATAGTTATAATAATATGCAATAATAATAAAGACGTAAGAGTTAACTAATGTTGCACAGAGTTATAGTTATGTAGATAACTCAGATCTTGTCCTGGCTGAGTTACCAGCTCAGACTGAACTGATCAAGATCACTTGGTGAGATCTGAAATACTTCCTACACTCCTTATGACAAATCAGAGACAGCTTTCTGGCACACAAGGCCGAAACATTTAAGTGCTTATCACTTCCTAGAACTCACAGGTATTATTGACACTGTAATGCATTGAGTTTCCAAGTATAATCATCTTTGATCATTCCAACAGTCATTTCTTTATGAAAACAGAGAATCAGGTTGGAAACTTCCCAATAAACCTGGAAGAAAAAGATCACAAAATGAGATTTCCCTCCCCAAAATACGATGCTCTGAAGTAACTGGTTTCCAGAACATTTTTAAAACAACGTTGTCTTTGTAAACCTCTGCTTAAAGCTGAACTAGAAGATGATGGTCCTACCTTGATGGAAGCAACATGGAGCAAAGTCTCTCCCTTGTAATTTCTTCTGGCAATTGTGTTGCCACCAGGGGATTTCAAGACAGAAGGACTGAGTGGTGTTGCTACTTGGCTGCAAGTCTTAGAAGTGGATGGGGTAGAGGGAGATCCTGAAAGTGAAGGACTGTTTATCACTTGAAGGGCCGCAGATCTTCTTGTCTTCATTCCAGTGTCAGTGAGTTTGGATGCAGAGGAAGAAATCCCAACTGGTGTCTGGTGTTCAGTCGCTGGGGAGATGGGGGAGCCCTGCAGCGACTCCTCCAAGCCATCGGCCTGCCTGCTCAACTTCTCAGGAATGCCCCTCTCACTTCTCCGTGCTCTTTTAGACTGAGGAGTACCCTGAAGTCTGGATTGCTCCCTGCCACGTTTCAAAGGCATAATTTCATTTTCTACTGACAGCGATGTCTCTGCAGCACAATATTTTTCCTTGCTATCTCGTGCAGAGCACGCAACCTCACTGTTATCTTTCTTCTCTGGGTATTCTGCCTGTGGTAGAACTTCCACACCTTCTGTATTTTTGCTGGAGTCAGCTTCCCTTACAGACTCCTGCTGAGGTCTTTCTTCAGGACTCTCTGGTTCTGGAGTGCACAGCACCACTGGCTGACTGCAGATGGTCACACATTTTTCCTTGGGAGTCTTCTCCTCGACTCCCTTCTGCTCAGGTTTCTCTAAGCTCCACTCTTTGTTAATGTCTGCTAGATGTTTCTTCTTCACCTTCTTCATCAGTCTCTTTTGGGTTGGTCTTTTTGTCGGCTTGGAGGGCTTTTCGTGAGGGGGGGAAGGAAAGAAATCATAAACTGAAGACGTGTCTTGACCAAGGTCATTGCTTTTAGTCTCAGCCTGACTCCTCTTCACGATGCATCGAATCTTCCTGCTTCTTGGGCTGAACCACATTTTTATCTGCTCCTTCTTGTTCTTTTTTCCCAAGTCTGAGTCAGTCGGTGTGCACGTATCCTCTGCTGAATCTAAGTGCATCAGGGAAGAGTAAAAATAATTATGGAGTACTCTTCAGAACCTCACAAAGCAAAAAAAAAAAAATCATAACAACAACCGCAGTAACTGATGAAGTGTTACTAAATACAATCTATGAGTGCCTTCATTCCTTCTCAGAAGTCACATGTAGTGACTTTAAAAGCCCTGGCAAGGTCACACACCACTCTGGGGCTCAGAGATCCCAGTGCAGCTACAGCTATCCATCAGGCAAGTGAGCATCCTGACAAAGAAATCCCTTCAGCAGTCTGGGTTCACAACACAGCACGTGCACAAAAGAGTTCCGGCCATGTCAGAAAAGGACAGAAGTTGGTTCTCTCACTGAGTTTTCCTTGGAAATAGGTTTAACAAAGAGGAATGTGCCTACACAAAAGAGCACACAAACAATTTTCTAAAGAGATATTACAGTTCATCTGAACACGAAAAGGAAGAATAGCTGTAAGCCAGCAAAAATAATATCCTTATAAAAATGTTGAACATTGCTGAGAAGTTTTTACTGATTCCACAGATATAGCAGATGAATCAGAGGAATATATAGAAAATCTGTAAGCAATTGTGTCCTGTCATTTGGTCCTTTACCCCTGGATAGTAAATAATTTCAAGGAAGCTAAGAATTTTGATGATCTCAAACATTTCTTTAAAAATATGCAGTGGAGCAATTCTATAAATCACATCGTACAGCATATTACAAATCAATGACCAAGATGACGGAGGAATATCCTGTACTCCCAGCACATGAAATAATAGTTGAGAACAAGGACTATAAATACTGCCCTGAATGGCTTAAGAATAAATTAAGGAGTGTAAAGTGACCTCAAAGTTAGACACTAATTTAATTTGACAGTTTTTTTGACACAAAAGAACTATAGCAGATTTTTCACCAATTCCTGCATGGGAACCCAAGTTATTTTAGGTTATTTGGACAAGTCCTCCAAAATAAATGCACAACTCATTCTTCCTGTTGCCTCAAACCTCAGGGACTACTACTCACAAAAGTCTAGGTGATTTATAGCAATCCAACACAAAACCAATATGAATTTCGTTATTTTGGGGTTTTTTTCAAGCAGCACTAAGACCAAGATTAGAAGAGAGGGGAGGGTTTTAAGCATTCTTGAAATAAACTATACAAAGTCTCAATTATTAAAAGTGACAGACACTCACTGCAACAATCTATCACTTTCACTTCAGTGCATTAACTTTCTATGGATAATTTATTTTCTCCATACCTTCTCTTTTATTTTTGGTGTTACTAACTACAGCCCGTTTTTCACAGCAAGCTGGGATAAACTCACAGCAGCGAACACACTGGTTCCAATCCCTTAGTCACAAAAAAATGGATTTGAAACTCCACTTTAAAGAGAACTGTGTAGCTAGTAATTCAACACTGAAACAGACATTCACAGTTTTCTTTTAAAGCAATATTGCAGAGTTAAATGTTTCCTTAATCTTGATTTCAATTAGCCTACTTACCCCTTGAATTAAATGATGTTACATACTAGACTTAGCTAGAGGAATATGTAAGCCATCAGACCAAAAGTGTAGTTAAGAATACAGCTTGAGGCTAGTTAATCAATCATTTAGGCATCGAAAGATGATCACCAAGTACAGAACTGCAGCTATTTGGTTTTCCTCTAAGGCTGGGCTTGGTGCAAACAAGAAAAAAAGCACTGAAATTGAGACTGAAATCTCAGAACTAGCTAGCCTTGAGATTACATCCAATCTCCTTCTCACAACATCTAAAAAAAGGAAGAGCTTGATTGCAAACAGATGCAAAATATAAAACGCAAGTTACTATTTACTTGTCTTGCCTTCAGTGTTTACACAAACTAGCAGATTTCCTTGTAAAATATTTACCTTGCTTAAACTATCAGTCATCTCCAAGTAAAGAGAAAGAATCAAATCGGCTTGCAGAAGTAATTTGTGCAACAATTTTATGATGGCCGGAATTCTTTTTGATGTGTATAGCACAGCAAGACTTTAAAGTCCAAGTGACAAATTCAATCAAAGGCACTGTCCTTCAGAAGTATGATCTAAAGCAGCATAACACAATGAAGCATTTACATGGGATGCACCACTTCTGGCAGCAGGAAAGCCTGCAAAAAATCCACCACCAGGCTTCCTAAACTGACCTGTTCATTACTGGTTGCTCAGCAGGAACTTGCTAGTCAGGTTATTAAAACCGTGCTGAAAGTGTAACAATGCGCCAAAGAAATACTTTACCAGGTTTTGATTATTACCAGGTTTTGATTATTACCAGGTTTTCCTCACCTGTAACTACTTGAGGTGTAGAAGAGTGTGTTGCATGTTTTAGAACAGAGAGGCACTCATGGACATGATTGAAAGATCCCCATATCCTGACGAGGAGACCCACCCCATCCAGAGGCCAGCCCTGCCCACCCAGGGCATTTCCACAGCCTGCTGGGGAGGAAATTGCATTTTCTGTTTTTTCTCAGACTGTGCTACCCCTTCCTCCATTTCTGAAGTGTACAAGGTAGGGAGCAAAAGTAATCTGGACAAACAGCCAACATACCTTCCCTGAAAATCGATTGATGGACGCAGAGCTGTGACAGGGAGAAAGAGGGGAGACCCAGTGCCAACAAGCTGAAAGGAAGGTCTTATGATTTAATATGTAAATATTAATTTATATAAAGAGAGTATTATCTAGTGGCTAAGTTAATTCAGTTTAAGTACCGTCAGAGAAAATTGTTCACAATAAAATCAATCCCAACGAATTCTCTGCTGTCTCCGAGTTTCAAGCCAGAGCTTGGATGTCAACAGGACTGAAAAAAATTACTATTATGATTTTGATTTAATTATCTTTGTAATACATAAGTGTCCTCCCAAAAAATTTTAGAGATGCATTTAGACAAGGTAAATCAGTGGAGCATGCCTTACTAATCCTAGATTTTAAGCATCTGCAATAGCATAAAGAGCATCCACAGTAACAGTATTAGAATCAGCCTGTAATAAATGCAGTAAATTTAGTCTCCATTACCTATTAAACGTAACATTCAGGTACACAATATAGTAACTGAATTATTTCTAAATTAGAGTTATTTGCACACAATAAGCCCAAGTTTCTCAACGCTGACATTTAATAGAGTTGGATTTCTTAAGTGCTAAAAGGGTTGAGAGTACACAAAAATACTAGGAGATAGTGCCTTGCAACTGGAGCTCCATGTCCAAGTTCTGCTGTAGTGCAATAGCAGGCTAGTGCAGGGGGAAAAAAAGGAGCAATTAGAAAATGTGGTTTAGCTATCATTAATCTGCATCAAAGGAATATAATGATGCACATTGTCTGCCTTTCAAATTATTCTCTATTACGGGTTTCAGAACAGAAGTCGAGAAATCTCTTTGACAAACTACTCCCTTATTAAAAATCAAAGGGAAGAGCTTTAGTACCATCTGTGCAACATTAGTGCCTTCACTGAAGAATGATTATTTTGCAAGTTAAGTATTAAACACTGAAGGGGAAAGGGAGAAATTCCAGCTATTCAAAACCTCATCTTTAGATATTACGAAAAATGTCATAGCATCCATGAAATGCAATGTAATCTGTTACAACAGGAGTTCAACATCTTTCTCTCCAGTAAATGTGAAACGAAGTCATGATACTATAAAGGCTGACTGAAAGTTGATCTGACTGTCCACCAGCATCAGCATGAGCTTAGGAAGCTCTGACCAACACCTGCAAGATGTAGCCCTGCATGAGGAGGGAGGAAGACTTTCTGTTCGATGTGTTAAGAGTGAAGCAGATTGCTACAAAGAATAAGGTAAAATCAACTATAAATGGTTGGTGATGGTTCTGAAAATTTAAAGCAATCTCTTCTTTTTAAAGAACGTTACACAGAAAAGTCTGCCTAGGTATTTAGAACTTCTCTTTCAAAATCATCACTGTAAATAAACATCTCTAGTGTTTTATATACACTATGCCCACGATTCAACAAGTTCTTACTAATTACCCACCCATGAACCCCATCATCCCACCAACATCAGTTCTCAAAGATGTCTTGGACTGCGACATTAGAGCTAAAGAGTTTGAGCTGCAGACATCCCATCTGTGGTGCCTGCCAGCCAGCTTCCCATCACCCTTGGGAATGTACAACACAGGGCAGGAAAAGGTCAGGCAGCTCTCCTCACCTTGCCACGGACTAAGGATATAAAACCTCTAACAAGTGAATTAATTTGGAGGTTCAGCATTTCCTACCTACAGCTTGAATTTTACACCTGTAATTTGCATTTTCTAGCCAGTTTCAGGTTTGTTGTTTGTCAATTCATTTTCAGTCACCCCAGGAGTGTCATTTGCTGTGTTTCCCTCTAATTTAAAAGGGAAGTATTAGCTATTTTGTGCAGTCTTTCCTGAATTATTTGCTGCTGCTTCTTACAATGCACATGCTGTTTGGCAAAAGCTATTCTTATCCCAATGGAATACAAAGTGAGATCCCTCTCATGTCTGCCGTGGAACCTCAGGGTACAAGGATTTTGTATTCAAAATATTCAGTGTGAGCTTAACCCTATCCTTTTCAGTCACAGCAGCTCTGTGGGGTTTTTTTAAAAGAAAAACTTACTGCATGCAGTAGCTCTGTCAGAGACTAAAAAATGAGTAGTAGGATGCACTTAGAAATTTCAGTGTCAACAAGGATCTCAAACAGAAGACTTAAGAGAAGCCACAACTGTCTCAAAACAACGCATACACAGCAAATATGCAAAAGGGACATAAAACAAATATATGGAATTTTTTTTTTTCAACTGCTTCTCTTCTTTTCCTGCATTTGAAAGATTGATTTTTCGGTCTATTTCCTTTACTGGAACATAAAGTACAGCTTCTGACCTTCTAACACAAAAGAGAAGAAAATACTGTTGACTGAAGTACAGTGCTGTATGAACACGAAAGCAAGTCCTTAACAAGAGAAGAGAACACGCGATTCTCCAAACTCAAACATATTTCACTTTGGATACATTAAGTTCAAGGCAGAACTTAATGTATCCAGACATCTACGGTAGGTGACGGATTTGCCGGAGATGAGGGACAAAACACCCTGAAGAATTTGCTCTCAAAATCTCTAAAGCTACAATATCCTGTGATTTTGAACCATACTTTTTTTTTTTCCAACACATAATTGGTTGTTCTTAGAGGTGTGCTCATTATGAATTCAAGCCATTCCTGACAGTGAACTGTTACCAGCTCGGGAGGTTTTTCTCCTAACCTCAGTATCAAACCTCAGTGCAGAAGGCCACTGTACTAATCCTTAGCACACTGCAAAGATTGCGAGTGACAGAAAGGCATCTCCTAAATCATTTAACATAAAACACTCTTGTAAACTTCAATTTTGTGTCTGCTTTTAAGTCAGAACAAGGGATGATAAAAAGAACCTCATTTAGTTCTGCAGCCTAGCCACACCATGAAGACTTTATTTTAGAAGAACTATGGGATTAAATGTATTATTCAATTTTTAGTACAGTTGCACATCAGATCAATTTCTAAGAGTTAATCCATCTCTAAGAGTTCTCCAAAACATCTAAACAGTATAAATAATGCTCCCATGTTGTATTTTAAATGCTTTATTTGTAGCATCACAAACAGTGCCTCTCAGAATGATTCTCTTCAGAGTGTGCTTTTAAAAGCCTTCATCACTTAAAATCTTTCCCTGAAATCCTATTTAAGCCATCACCTGTTTTCTATGCTCCAGAAGATTTAATCACCATAAGATTTTATATCTATATAAAATGTATTCCTTTACATTTGGACACAGGCTTCCCGCCTCCTCACTTAAAATGCATTTTGGTGTCAATAAAGAGCTATTCCATAAATGAATGAAGGTGCTGATGGGACTAGACATGGAAAAAGAATCTTTAATTTAGACAAATATACTAGGAAGCAACAATAAAGGAAGAGTTACCTACTCCGTATCTGACAACTAAATGAATGTTTTCTAAAACTTGGTATTACATAAATGCTCCTCTCTGAGCTTGCAGAAGAAACACACAATCACCTACGCTTATTTCACTACAGTTTTTCCTACTTTGACAAACAGCCTAAAATTTCACAGAGATGAATTCCCAGAGTACGTTCTCTGCAATCTTCTAGCACAGTCAGCAATGACAAAACTTCACTGCAGCAGACTAGCTGATTGGTAGGGACCAGAAAATAAATGAGTCAAGACTTGCTTCCCTCCCCTTTTAGACAAGGAACATAGATAATTTTTCCCATGTGTAAAAAACCCTAAACTGAAAATTACTGGGACAGCAGGCACGACTCAGTGCACAGAAACCCAAGAGGCAGGAGAAGATATGCATTAATTCTTTAATAGGGCCCCCTAATACAATGCAGAACATTACACACTGGGGCTCCCATAAGATACAACCTGTGCCCCTGGTTTGTGGCATGTGACTTGGCAATCTCTCCCACTTTCATCTAATTTTGGAAGAAGGATTCTAATGAATTATGGACTAACCCGCTCATGCGGATTTCTTAGTAAAACAGATTCACAGAACGAGCAATCCATACAGACAGTTCTCTTCAAATCAAATTTTCCAAACATGATTTGGAACAGCCCCTCGGAATTTTAAGCAGGGCTGCACTGCTTGTTCCCTGTAAAGCCTGAGAGATGAAACCGAGTAGCCTGGACTCTGCAGCCAGCAGGGACCCGGGTGAGTCTCACCTGAGGGGTCGGCGCCCAGGAGCTGCCGCAGCTTGCTGCAGAGCTGGATCATGTTATCCAGCTGCCGGTTGATCTGTGCGTCCTGCACCCAGGCTGGCACGTGGCACACGGGGCACTCGGTGCCAACACAGTCACCCACACAGGACCTGAAAGGCAAATGGAAAACCCAATTATCCAGTGTAAGTTATCCGCTGTACCCGCCACCAACCGTGTCACAGCCAAGCACTCAGCGAGAATCTCTTATTTTAGCATTGACAAGCCTGTTGTAAAGCCCACACGAGTTAGTCACAAATGCAGGACAGGACATGTTTATCATGGCAAGTGACAAGCTGAACGTAATTAAGCAACCCACTTCCAGAGCCTTGTCAGGACACTGTCATGAAAAGCAGGGTGCCTCGTGACTTCCACACTCACAAGCTCACCCAAATTTTCAAAAGCTTCACTGCTGTTTGACTCCAAGTAACAATTAGGCTCAAACAGTTAAAACTACATTCCTTTACATCGGATATTCTGCAGCCTTCCATTTTTAAATAAGTGCTAGAAAGCCAACCCATAGGTAACTATCATTTCCACTTCTTCCTAGTTACAATTTGCTTGATGCTGTAAAGAAGTTTCACCTGTGTGAACGCTTCTCTGTATGAAGTCCCATGAGGATCCCTAGGTGCTCAGAGTATTTTATCACTGCTCTCTTTCAGAGCATTTATATCAGATGATCACGGTGGGATGAGTGGGGAAACAGATTTACTCAGTAATACTACTCTCCCCATATCAGCCTAAAATCTTTTATTCTTTCGATTAGACCATTGAGAAGACCTTACAGTTTGCCACCTGAACTGCAACATTCAAAAGCCATTGTTACATCTCGTCTCCAATACATCCTATTAAATACAGGTTATAGTTTCACATATCCAAGACTGAACTAATTGCAAGTCTCACTACCCAAGTAAAAATTGCTGCCTGGGTGCGTTCTGTGCTTTAAACAGGCAAAAGCCCTTGTGGCTGAGGCCCTGCTGTGTTTGGGAGACTGAAGCACAGCTCTTGGCTCCAACACATTTCTATATACTGACAAATCACTTGGAGCAAAGGGAAGGGCCAGCCAGGTCTCCTCTAGGGAGGTTGGCCTCAGGCTTCCCACCCCTGTAAATGGCACTGCAAAGGAAATGCAGAACGACTTTTATACCACATCTCTTAATTACGTGTAGCTGTTGGGGTTTTGTAGTCAACTGATAATGACTGCAGGTAACCCAGCCCAGCCACTCGACAAAGCTGCAGAAACTGATCTTGATAAATATCTCTGTCCATAACAAAACCATGGTGAGGGAGAACCAGTTGTTTTATGTGTGACCTGAGCACTGCAGTTCATTAGTTTCACACATTTCACTTCATATTTCAGAAGCCAGTTCCGGCCATTCGCCCCAACCCATCCCAGGTGTGTTAATAAATGTCTGTCTTCAGCAGGGGACCAGAATCAGTTCACATCAGAGTGCTGCAGACTGGATCCATGCTCTACCTAATTTGCTTCTAAACAAATTAATCTGAATTTCCTCAGGTTTATTTAAAAAAATAGCCACTGCCCAAGACTAGTCATCAAAGGACAGATGAAACTGCTGCGAAAAGGTCAGGCATACAAAAGAGAAAAGATCAGGCACAACAATAACTCAGATAAAGCAAATAAACTTTGCTTTCTGGAGCAAGAAATAGCTGCTAATGAGTGCTTAGGGCTTCTGTTAGCTGTTCTTTCTAGCCTCATCAATACCAACTGCTTTGTCTTCTTGATGTTTGGAAAATGTTCCTTAAAAAGCCCTCAAAACTTCAACAAACAGTGGGTGTTTGAAATTTATCACCTAGAATACACCTGGGTTATCCAAAATAAAACTACAAGGCCTGAGATGCCCGACAGCTAAACAATTACATTTATTAAGCCACACGTTCATGTTTATAAATAATTTTTACAAGTTTCTGGGGGTTATTTTACAAAATAATCTGTAGAGAGGTTGTATAAATTAAACAAATAACTTTAAAAATTCCTATAGACGGCAGAATCATAGAATCGTTCAGGTTGGAAGGGACCTTTAGGCCCATCTCATTCCACCCCCTGCCATGAGCAGAGACACCTTCCACTATCCCAGGGTGCTCCGAGCCCTGTCCAACCTGGCCTTGGACACTTCCAGGGATGGGGCTGCCACAGCTTCTCTGGGCACCCTGTGCCAGGGCCTCCCCCCCCTAACAGGGAAGAATTTCTTTCAAATATCCAATATAAACCAACTCTCTGACAGTGTGAAGCCATTCCCCCTTGTCCTGTCCCTACGTGCCCTTGTAAAAGGTCCCTCTTCAAGAATCTTCTACAGCAATTAATGGCCACAACTGGGAAAGAAACTACGTGTCTGGAGAGAAATTAATCATTTTTGCATATTTAAATACATCCACACTGGGGGAAGAGATGCTGAGGGCATCTGTCCCATAATCAGTTACTCCTGGAAAATACTTTGCTTGTATTTTACCCTTCAGGCCTTCAACACTGTAAACTCCTATTAGAAAAGTGCAGCTGAAGACAGGGAGTGGATACACATCCATGAGGGAGTGGGGGAGGGTTTTCCTCAACTTTTCTTGACATAGTGACTCTAGATTAACAGGAAGCAAAGCTGAGTATCTCTGCTGGCTTACGAGCAGAGGTTAGAAAGTATCCCTCCTCTCCACCCTAACAAAGGCAGGATTTTATCAGACTGCTTACACCTGTGCCGTGCAGAGAAACTTTTTAAGCGGACCTTTTAACTCCCCGTGTTTGCATGTGCATGCCGTGAAGAGCAGCGATACACAGGGCAGCCTAAAGGTTCCGCCACCTCACCCAAATGCAGTTGTGGGTCACAAACATCTCAGTCTCTGTACTGACCATGCAGTGAGCTGTCCTACGACTGGCGACGTGACCACCGACCCCTCCGAAGTGCCTTGTTGGCAGAATGTTTCTAATTTAAGTCAGTTTTCTGAAGGACTCAGGTTGTTTGACCAACTCTAAGCAGAGGCAGTCCTGCCTATTCCAGCGTGTTTGGATGCGCGTGAAAACAGGAACAGGTACAGAGGCAGATCTGCAGGAGCAAAGTCTTGGTAGAAGGCCAAACCAACAAGCACCACCCAACCCTCCGGGGCAGAGGAAAAGCCCCTTGGAAACAGGAAACACCTTTGCAAGCTGCTCTATTTTCTTTATGTGAAGAGAAAGAGAAAAGAGTTGAGGACGATAAGAACTGCAAGTTCTTTTGGAATTCTACCCCACTGCAAGTGGACAATCCCCTCCATCAGACTGAGGGTTCCCTTCACACCTGGCCAGCATCCTGAAACCTAAACCAGCACTCCGGCATGGGACCTACAGGGGAACAGCAGCTCCTGCTTTCCTCTCCCCGTCAGTCCCCCGGAGGGCCAGAAGGCCCCACCGGTGCCCACCTCCCTGTCCTTTCTCCCCAGCACGGCGGCGAGGGCAGCGGCGGGCGGGCGAGCCCCGGTACTTACAGGCAGAAGACGTGCTCGCACTGCCCCAGGGACACGGGCTCCCGCAGGACGCCGGCGCTGTGGGCAGAGGAAGGAGAAACGCGGCACTTTTAACACGCGCGGCCACACGGCAGGAGCCGCGGCGAAAAACGGCGGGGGGGGAAGGGGGAAAACCATTACCAGCGGGAACAGCTCAGCGCCCTCTCCAGCCGCCCCAGCGCGGCGCGGGTGTGGGACCAGGGGTGCCCGGGCGACGCCATGGAGGAGGCGGCGGGGCGGAGGGGGCTGCCCGGGGCCGGCTGGTTGCCCGAGCGTCCGCGCAGCGCCTCCCTCATCGCTTCCCTCAGCAGCTCCTCAGCGCTTCCCGCCGCCGCTCCGAATCCCCCGCCCGCCGTCACTGCGCAGGCCCGGGAACTCCCCGCGCGCGCGTTCCCGCCCTCAGCGTTTCCCGCGCTCCGGGAGCGGGGCGGGACCGCCCGTGAGGGGCGGGCGGGGGAAATGGCGGGCTGGGCGAAATTCGGGGCCGAGATCTCAGAAACACGGGGTGGGTTAGGGTGTGATAGGAAAAATGGGTGTTACTGTCTTCACATACGACCCGATGGGTGGGGGTCTTCAGTAATGATAGGAAAGATAGGCTGTTAACGCCTTCAGGAACGAGTAGGTCTGAAAAAATGGCTTGAGAGTCTTAAGGAATAATGAGTCTTTTTGTCTCTGCAAACAATCAGACTGCACAAGTTTGTTACAGAACCCAGAGAGTCTAAACTTCTGAACTTTTGGGTAATAGGAGAAATGGGTACGCACGAGTCTATTGCAGAACCCAGAGCATCTGAACTCCCGAACTGTGGGGGCAAATGACCATACGTGTTCCACAGGGAACATGTAGTAGCCTTTTTGGAAAGGCTGTACCTTCCTAGTACCTCAGCCGATGGGAAGAGGACAACTTGTGGCCAGAAGTTTAGGATAAAAGGAGGCTGTGTCCTCTGAAACCCCACGCAGGCATGCACCAGTGGACTCTCTCCCTTTATTTGAATAAAGTTGCAGGACTCCCTGTCTCCTTTATGGACACTGGCTTTTCACAGCGTGATTTTCCACACAGGTGGAAAAGGCCTGTGAGACCATCGAGTTCAACCTGTGACCGATCCCCACCACGTAAGCCAGAGCAGAGCACTGAGTGCCACATCCAGTCATTCCTTGAACACCTCCAGGGACAGTGACTCCACCATCTCCGTGGGCAGCCCCTTCCAATGTCTAACCACCTGAAGAAATTCTTCCTGATGTCCAGCCTGAACCTCCCCTGGTGCAGCTTGAGGCCATTTCCTCTTGTCCCATCCCTTGTTCCCTGGGAGCAGAGCCCGACCCCTCTGGCTGCCCCCTCCTGTCAGGGAGTTGTGGAGAGCCAGAATGGCCCCCCTGAGCCTCCTTTTCTCCAGGCTGAGCCCCTTTTCCAGCTCCCTCAGCTGTTCCTGGTGCTCCAGACCCTTCCCCAGATCCACTGCCCTTCTTCTGACCTGCTCCAGCCCCTCAATGTCCATGTTGTCCTGAAGTGCCCAGAACTGGACACAAACACTTGAGGTGTGGCCTCACCAGTGCCCAGCACAGAGGAAAAATCACTTCCCTGGTCCTGTGGCCACACTATTCCTGATACAGGCAGCTGCCATCGGCCTTGTTGCCTACCTGGGCTCAAGTTCAGCTGCTGCCACCAGCACCCCCAGGGCCTTTCCCAGTTTTCCAGCCCCTCTGCTGGAGCTGCAGGGTGTTACTGTGGCCAAAGTGCAGCACCCACCTGGCCTTGCTGAACCTCACGCTGCTGGTCTCAGCCCATCTCGATACCACAACAGCATCCGAATCGATCACGTACCCAAACGTGATGCTCCTATATACGTCTTTCCAATGTTTGTGTGTCTATAACAAGCATGTCTAACACTGCATAAATATCCCCTGCCCAAACAGGTGGGTGGACATGGCATTGTCATGCTGAGGGCACCTACCCCTCACGTTTGGCATCCAGCCCAGGCACGGCACCTGCCCCGTGCCAATGCCTTTCCACCCTGACTTTAAATATTTCCTTTTTTTCTCTCTCTTCTACCCATTCCTCAGCTTCCTCTGACAGAGGTAGCTCACCAGTCACCATTATTTCGGGTTTCCAGGGTGGTTTTTCCGTCAGCCTGTGTGTCCTGCAGCACCCCAGGCTTCAGCCCAATCTCCCACTTTTGCAGGTTGATGTTTTTGAGGCAGTAGCTCCACAGAGACGCAGCCCCCGCCATCCCTCTACAGCGTAATTACTGGAGCACATAAAGCAGTTATAGCAGGAATTTATCACTTTCAGGTGGAAATACTCCTGGCCAAGTAAAAGATAGAGCAGGAATTCCAGGAGCAATTTATAACGGGCTTGCTGACATTTCACGTGGAGAAGCTCCGCCAGTGAATAAGCATCAAGCCATAAATCTCGGAGAAAACATGATTAAAGCGAGCGAGTTATTCTTTGAGGGAACTTCATCATAAAACAACATGGCGGCGTGGAGCTGCAAAATTTGGTTGGTTATAGTCGTAGAAAACAGACATCAGAGGGGTGTCCCAGCCTTACCTTATCTAGACAGGAGGAGTTCTGCTTAAATGGGTGTTAAATCAGGGCTGAAAGTATTTCTTAGTAAGTTATTAATGTCTTCCAAGAAGGAGGTTCTCCAGTTTTCAAGTGTCACACTCCTCTGCATTCGTAGCTTGTTCCCGCCATGGCTCCTGCACACCAGGGATGGTTTAAATTGTGAATTTTATGATTTTTTTTTTTGCCTTATTTATGGAAGGCTAAATATTTATCTTTTGTACTAATATGAGCCAGAGGCGCAGGGAAGTGAGCTCCACTCAGGATGTGGAATTGTGAAATCTGTCAGCTCTTTGGGTCTGAGAACATTTGCTGTCGTCTGGGGCAAGCTGACACATCACAGGGTGAAGCAGCATCATGCTCTCTGCATTCATGATGACTCCCAATCCCTGTCCGTGAGAGAGGAGCCCACGGAGGGGCCGGAAGGTGGAACAGCAGCCTTCGCAGGTGACACCGTCCTCACAGGATCAGGGCCGGGGCGGGATGGATGCCGGCATCCCGATCCTCCCACGCCTCGTTTCCCCGGCGCAGAGAGCCGGGCTGTTTGCTGCCATCGACAGCGCAGGAGCTGCATCAGCGCGCCCGGATCCAGCTGTGAAAAGTGTGGCTGTGTCTCTGTAATGGGCTGTTGTTCTCTGGTGCTCAGGGAAGCCCCGCTGCGTTAATGACACGGCGCGGTGTCCCCTCTGCCGACAGCCCCGCACCCCCGGCGGCGCGGATCCGCCGGGGAAGCGGCGCTGGGGAAAGAACAGCAGCCACGGAGGGGAGCGCGGGAGTGCAACAAAAACCACTTTGTGTCACCAAGCACACCTCGTAAGGGACACGTGGAGGTGTCGGGTGCTCGCGGGCAGCAGGCGGGCTCGGATGTGTGTCTGAGAGGGTCTGACTGCAGCGAGCTGCTTCAGGGCACAGCATCCTCCTTGCCTGTCTTGGGGGAGGGAAAGGGGCAAGGAGGTGCCCTGGGACTGTGCTGCCCGAAGAGGCTCTTGTCCCCAAGCCCTGCAAGCTGGGGGACTGGCACGTCCCGTGGTGCCTCTTCCCGTCCTGTGTGCGTGCACCAACGCACCTGGATGCAGGAGGGGAATGACAGCGAAGGACATCGCTGGACAAGGCACACTCACTCCTTTCCTTGGGCTGCAGAGGATGGAGCTGGGACAGGGACCTGCTCCCTCATGTCACCAAAACCAGGATAAACTCACAAAATAAGCTAAGCCTGTCATTTTTCCCTTAGAACTGCAGAGTTGCCAGGTGCAACCTTAACATCCTACTCTCTCTTACTTGGCTGTTGTGTGCTCATCCTGTGCTCCGAAAACCCAGCTCCCAGCATCTCCCAGTGCACCAGGGATCCTGAAAGATGGCAAAAGGCCTCACTGCTGAGATGAAACTTTAACGCAATTTTAAGCATTTGGAGCAGGTTACAAACAACACTTGATCCATAGATCCCTTGAGTCAACCTGGCATTTATGTTCACAAAATATGAGATGCCGATATATAGTGTATAGGACAGTAAACCAGATAAGTGCCTCCTCTTCCTTTCCTCCAGCTGAAATATGTTTAGTGTCTCTCTCAATAAATCCACAGATGCTCTCATAGTTTCCATTGTGCTGAGACATTATGTGGGAATTTACAAACATTTACAACTAAGTTAAACTGAGGCAAAGCACTGCCCTGGGCAGCCTGCATCTAACAAATACTCGTGTTCAAGAAAGATGTAAAAGTCACGAATGATTCATTCTCCTTAATTTTATAAAGGTTAAGGAGCTGGCGCTCTTGGAAATCTAAGAAATGTCTTTTTCAGCAGTGAATTACTGCAACCAATTGGACAGTCAGAAGCAAAAAAAGAATGATGCGAGGAACAGAGGGAAGCAAGAAATATATCTCTAAATTTGGTTTATGCAGTATTTAAAGTACAAGTAAAGCCATTCCAGGCAGTAGAAGGCCCGCACCCTTTAAAATAAATTTGTTGCACGACAGAAAGCCAGTAAAAGGGTTTTGGTAGTGGTGTAATATAGTGAGGCAGCGGCGTTTTGTGCGTGCATGAATCAGAGGCTCCGTATCCCACTGGGGCAACGCTCATCCTCGCCGTGCTGGACTGGAAATGTGATTTCCAAACAATGCCGAGCTCTGGAGCCAAACCCGCGCTGAAGGATGGCTCAGCTCCCTGGCTGACGAGGAAGGTAAAAAACCCTCGTCTACCTCATGCTTCGTTTCAAAGCATTGCCCATCTGGTAAAGACCTTTCCATGGAAATACAGCGCTACCTGAAATTTTATTCATTTAGTGAAGTTCCCCAGCTGTTTCTCAACAAATATACAATTATTGCATGATTCATCGTGTAACAGGAAGGAGCATGCAGAGGGAGGTGGCTCCATTGAGTTTTGTAAATCAGTTGTTTTCCCAGGGGTTAAAAGAGCCAAAGCTGTGTGAAGAGGGATCCCTCTGCTCTCGTCCACCTGGACACAGAGCACATCCTGAAACCACTGCACCCTGCCAGGAAAGCAGTTAAGCTCAGCTTAACGTGCTGAGCACCCACAGCAAGTGACAGGATGGATCTTCTTCATCAGAAGACTGAAGAAAAAATTGGAGGAGGTGCAGCCTCATCTTTGAATTCCCTCTCTCCCCAAATGTCTGAATCAAAGGCTTTAACAGGCTGAGTTTGCTCCTCAGGTGACCCCTCTGGGGCCAGTTTTGCTCCACACCCAAAGCCCTGTGAGCTCATTGTGAGGCATTGTGGGCTCACAGAAGCATGGTGGGCTGCGGCGCTGGTTTGACAGACATGGGGCTGCTGAGATCATTCGGTGCAGAAATTGATTAGGGCTATTAGACTACCAAGTTTTTAAGATTTCAAATATTGAGGGATTTGATCCCCAAAAGGAAATAATAATAATAATAAAAAAGTCTATTACACTTTCAGACTAAGCAGCACAGTCAGCATTGCATTACGCATTAAATTACTCCTCGAGTCTCGATAGCAGGAACATCTGCTGGTGTTAGACATGGCATTTTTAATTAAAGGCAGCAGCAGAGAAGCCTGTGGTTCATTGGTTCTGCTTTCACCATGCGAATTGCTAAATCCAAAGGGCACTTGTACAAAAGATTTGATCAGAGCACAAGCTCTGGACCCAGCGCTGCAGAAGCACAAGCAGAAAAGCAGCAGAGGTGACAGGTAATTTCCACCCGCATCCGCTGGGCCCAGCGCCCGGCAGGAGATCTCTGTCAATGCCCACATGGGTCAAAACCGTGGGGGATTTTACAAAATTTAAATTACCCTTCTGATTTGACCAGAAAAGGGATTTCCTGCAGAAAGGCAAGTAACAGAGAACAGCAAGGCATGAGAAAACCCTGTGCCCAGCTGGAGACCACGTTCACACCTTTGCTGCAGCGACTGCTGATGCTCCCAGTGCTGGGGTGCACGGATGGATGGCACAGACCCTCCCTACCAAGTGATGTCCCCCCAGAGTCTTAACTTCCAAAGGAAAAAAGGGAATAATTTGCATCCCCCATCAGCTGCCCTCTCAGAACTCTGGCTCTAAGCAGATCAAACAAGACCAAAGATGGCCATCAGTCCTGGGATTTGAGGGATTTCAGCGTGGCTGGAAAATGCCCAAAGCCCTTGGCAGGGTGGGTACATCCAAGAAAAAGCCAACTGAAAAACAGCCTTCTTGCCCTCTTCCAGCTACAAGGCAGTCCCACTAACCTGGATCGGGCTAGGCAGTCTGCTTTGATGGGACCCACCTTTTCTTTAAAAAAAATCTGAATTTAAATCCGCTTGCAGAATGCCAGGTGCGGATGGGCAGAGATGAGGAGCAGAGGAAAGTTCTTGTCTCAGGCTGTGCATGTCAGAAGTGTCAGCCCCGTGGACACGTGTGGCTGCCTTCCCGTTGGCGCCGAGGGGGCCGGGATTTCCCTTGGCGAGCCCCACAGATGGTGTTTGTTTGCTCAGCCACCATGAAAAAGGGAAATATTTGGTGCAATCTGCTAGCAGACAGAGACAGACATATGGTCGGTGCGAGGCGAGCCTGGATGCTCGGGAAAGCACAGTCAAGGCTCTGCAGCGGCTTTTAGGTGCTGGATTGCCCTCGAGTTGAATGGGATACAAGTCCAAAGAAATCGCTGAAGAGCCTGGGTGCAGGTTTTGTACTGCTGTGGCTTGAACCCTCTTATTAGCCCCCTTCTAATTAATCTTATTTTACTCTCCCTATTGTGCTAGAGTTAGTATAATTAACCCAGTTTTAATTTATGCAAACCTCAGCTCTGGCTTGACGCTTGGAGAAATTCACCCTGGTTTTGGTATCTGTTCATCTGGCACACACAAAACACAGGTTAAAAATGACAGAGACCATTAAAGGCAATTACTTGCATTTTTGGACCCCTTGGAGTCAAAGTGCAGGTGCAACATTGCTTTTTTTCTTTTTACCTGTGACTGTTTTTAAATGTATCATTGCAGCTTCAAGCCTAAGGGAAATTTTTGGGCCACCCCGAAAAATCAAATCCTTTTTATTTTCCTTCCAGTTACATTTTAAAAATGCAAACCATAATTGTTTTCCAGATATCAAGGCCTATTTCTTAATCAGGACTAACCTCCAGCTAAAGCAGCACTGGTGACCTCCATGAGGCCAGTCAGGGATCTCCATGCCCTCAGTCAGGGCTCAGCACCTCCGGTTCCACCAGGATAAAGCAGATAACCAGGAGTGTGGGCTGACTTTGGGAAGAAATTTGTTGTGATTTCATGACAACTTTAAAAAATTCAAGTTATTTTGGGTGCTAGAGCAGACTCCCTGACTGCACCTGAGTGCTTGAGGGCAGAGACAGATGCTGTGCCCAAGCACCGAGATGAGGATCCCTGGGCAGTGCAGCTGTGTCACCACCAAAGTTAGAAATCATCTGTGGAGAGGGATGGAGCCAGTCTGGCACAAGCTCCACACCCAAAACACCAAGTACAGTCACGTTGGTGCCTCTGCCAGCCTTGCTCTGGTGCATGAGTGTCTCAGCCCCACCTTTGAGCTTGAATAAAGTCAAATCAGGGGGAAAAGTAGTGCATCAGCAAGGAGTACAGCTGGCATTTCTGGAGAATATGCAATATGTGGGTAATGCTCCCTTAATTTTAAATAAAGTGCTCCTTCCCTGCTAAGCCTTCCTTCCAAAGGCAGGAGCAGCAGGCTCCAGCATCCCACAAAACCCATGCCTGGTGCTTTTTCAGTGTGAAAGACAGAGCTGAGCTGCAGATAAAAAAAATAAGGAAACCCGTGGAGTTACTGCTGAGATCCATGGATGCAATGCAGTAGCTGGGAAGGGCCAGCACTGTGCCCTGCACAGGGGCTGGAAGGAGGGCTGGGGGTGACAAAACAGGTCCAAGACCTCCTGGTCTTGCTTCCCCCTCGGTGCTGATTTACTGTGTCACCACAAGACAGATTTTGCTGGGCTGCAGCTTGGCCTGAGCTGTTGGCAATCCCTCACGTGCAGAGCTCCCAGAGTGTTTTCCTGACTTGCTTCCTAGCTGGAGGAAGCTAAGGAACAAAAGCCACAGCACATCTGTATGTGTTTACAAGTAAAGGTATGTATTTTGTAAATAGGTGAGGATATTCTTTTCTCCATACTAATCCATACTAAATCCAAATTAACATGATAGCGGCTCCTGGTGATTTATGTTGTTATAATAAATAACAGCAACTGCACGGCACTTAGCTGATGATTAATGATCCTTATTTACAGTGTGTTCAGCTCAGGTCTGCAGTTTACACTTGCAAACATCAAAGGAGAGTTCAGCTTTCCTTCTCTCCTGTATTTTGAGGCCACGCTGTAAATCCTGTACAAGCAGCCTTGGCGGCTGCATTTTAATCCACAAATAGGATTGCTATAAATTTCCAGAAGAAACAGTGGGCTGAGCCGTGAGCCATGGGGGCTGTTTCCCTTTGGCCTGGGAGCAGGTCTGGCTTCTCCAGCCTTGGCAGGGAAGAGATCCAAACCATGTCAGTGGATGACACCATCGCACCCTCCCCTCTGAGTTGCCAGGGTCTGTCACTCAAATGTACCATGCTGAAAGCACAACCCCTATTTTTGTGAATGGTTTTCCTATAATCTCTCCTCTTGATCCACCTCCAAGGGAAGCAGGATGGTTTGTGAGCTCCTCTGCCCTCCCAGAGCCAGTGCACATCCCCAGCCCTGCACCCACACTGCCCCATCCTGCTGCTGGGACGCCCCAGCCCTGAGCCATCCAGGCCCTTTGGAGAGGCTCCTTTTTCCTGCCCCACTCTGCAAACAGGCCCATGGGGATGGGAAAGCCTTGGCACAGACCCTCCTGTTTCACTAGGTGTGTGCTGAGCACCTCTGCACGGCACAGCCTGCGTGGATGGGAGAACAGCTTCCCACATCCTAAGGTGATTTCAAGGACTTACATAGCCACACAGGCCAGAGCGCTCCCTTACACAGCCCAGAGCAGCTCACCCCATAATTCCTGCTTGATCCAGAGCTCAAAAATGCCAAAGGGGTTGGGAGGGAAGTATGATACAGCAGCTTTGATTTATCAGGTTGAGGCTGGTGAGTAATACAGAAACTTTGCAGTCCTCGGGGGGGACACTTGCCTCTCCGATTTCACTTGACAGGAGGAGTGGTGCTATATTATTCACAGGGGCACTATATTAGCATCATATATGAGCTGATTCCAAGCCCTGAAATCACCCCATGTGGGATATTCACAGTGGAAAAATAATCCCTATAACATCCAGATTCTCCAAGGGAGCTGTGAAGGTTTCTTGCTCCTACGGGTCACTGACACTCACCCAGTAATGACAATTTCCCTGAGGCTGGCAGAGTTATGTCGTTCTGGCACGCGGGATTTCCGGAATGGTTGAAATATGAACTTGGTGTGGAGCTGCATCCCTCTGCTCTGCTGCCTCCACTGTCAGGGAAGGCAGGGCAGCAGGCATGGAGCAAACCATCCCTTTCCTCCTCGAACATCTGCATCCCTGCAGGTGTCTGGGGACCCAGCTCTAGCTCTAGGACCTTTAAGGGTTCCACATGCTCGTACACTGCCTAGTCTTCAGCCCAAATCCTCCCAGTGGAGGTCCCCATTGCTGCTGTCATGGTATTCCCTGATCCTGCCTGATTCCACACATCCCAGTTTATAACCCAACCTTGAGGAGCAGGAGGCTCCCTCAAACCGACAGCCAGGGTGGTTTATAACAAACATCCCAGCTTTGCCTTTGCTGCCATCCACCCGTGTGTGGCAAAGAGCTGATTATGGGTCTGATTACGGGTCTGATTACCCTTGCTGAGTCTGGAATGACGATGGTCAAATGCTGAAGGAGAGGCCTCGCTGCCCAAGCCCCGGTACGTTCAGGAGGGCGTTATCGCAGCGTGAGCGCCAGCCCAGGAGGAAACGCTCCCTTTGCGGTGCTGTGCTTCTCGGAGAGGAGGCTTTCATAATTTTTGGGGAGGCTCTGAAAGCTCGTAAGAACAATGAGTAAAGGAGTCAGGCTGAGCAATCGCTCTCCTCCTCTTTATGGCAAGCCTGGAGCTGGCCTTGTCTGGCTGATCAGGTACAGCTCCGATTCCCCAGGTTCCCGGAGCAGAACGGATTCGGCGGCACGGCAGCTGCTTTACAGTGATGGATGGGAATGATTATAATTGTTAATCTGATTAAGCCTATGATCTCAACTTCTGCTCCTTTTACTGACATTGAAGGTACTTAAAGAAACACTTGAGGAGGAGCATGAGAAGTTGGATGAAGCACCTGCTTCATGCACCTTTCAGAACTGATCCTAGGGCATGATGTGGTGCAAGGTGATGCGAGTTTGCATTAGAATGGGGTACATGGGTTATCGACACACCCCAGCCCTCAGGCTTCGTGGTATAGGGGGCAAAGGACAGTCTCCTTCAGCTTTATTTTCTCTCTGAGACAGGATTTTAAATAAGAATTTGGGGGAGCAAGGCATGGTTGCACAGCCTGCTGCTGTCCAGAGCAGCCTGACTACAGGCTTTGACAGGGACTTCAGAGGCTCCAGACCAAGGACCATACTCCAGACTCACAGCCACTGCAGCTGGCTGCTTTGGAGCTGGCTTTATGCTCAAGGTTAAAGGTGGAGAGGTATTTTGGGTTCTTTTACCTCATGTAACTCCACAGAGTAGGCTGAAGGACACCTAGAAGTGCTCTGGTGTGTCTAGCAATTCTTAATGTTTGCATTGTTAAATTTTAATGCGTTTTCTTATCAATGTCAACTCCGATGCTTTAACTTTCACAGTTCCTGGAGGCAGGGCATGTTCTAGCACTGCAAGAGGGAAATGTCATGTACAAAAAAGTGTGAAAAACTCTTACCTTTTAGAAGCACCTGGATCTTAATTGTTTTCCAGCAATTGTCTGTTGGAGAAAATTGCTCTTACACAGGTGAAAAAGGTTTCTGTGTTTCTTCTCTGCCTTGCTCCCAGGCCAGGCTGGGCCACCCCAGGGGCTCTACCCCAGGGGAGGAGGGAGGAGTAGGCCACTTGGCCACTCTTGGTGATGCAAACCCACGTGGGGCCCCGCAGATATGGGTCACCAGGCAGGCTTCAGCTCTGTGCTGATGGCCCTCTCAGCACGTGTCTGTTTGAAACTGCACTGGTGTAATTAAAGGTACGCTGTAATTAATTGGATGTGCAACCCTAAGGGAAGTCCTTTAATTGCATTTCAATCTGGTTGGTATCATTTTAACTTAAATTCATTGCTGTCTTGTGCAGGAATAACCCAGCTGGGTCTGGTTATGGAGAGGCAGATCATCCTGCTTCCTCCTCCTTGTCACACGCTGGATGTGCTTCAATTTGTTTGTCTCTGGCTGGGAAACAGGCAGTGCACACTCAAGCAGAGGGCTGGGCAAAAACCCTTCAGCTGGCAACCAAGACGAGGAGAGTAGAGGGCTGAGAGTTCACCTTGACCTGCTAATGGAGGTAAGAGCCTCAATTATTACCCTGTCTTCACTTGGATTTCATCTCATGTACCATAAATTGTTGTGGCCGTCCTTTGGTTTTTTCTTTGTCAGTGATGGCCTGAACTCTTTCTAAGAGATGCTTCATTTCTACCCAGCCTGCTGGTCTAGTGAAAGACTCACTGCTTAAAACTGAAGCATCTCCATTACTCTGGAGGCTGGGGAGGTGGTGGGATTGTTGCTTTGAGCCTTACAGCGCGTGGGAGCGCTGTCATTTACTTGTCTCGCTCCCAGCATGGGGCCCTCAGGATTGCTCTCTCCGGCGAAGGTCTTGTTTCCAGAAGTGTCCTCCAGCAGCAATGAGCAATGAAGTGGGGGCTGCACCCCCCAGGACGAGCACTTGGGAGAGGGGATTGGTTCCAAGCATTGCTCCATGGGCTGCAGGCACAAGGAGTGTGTCCTTCATCCCAGGCTCCACCAGTAGGACTCTCCCGTTTCGGCACGTGCCAGCATCCAGGTGCTGCAGGATTGTACCTGTGGGGATTGTGATGTGCAGGATTGTGATGTGGGGCACCCTCCAGTCCCAAAAGTCTGATACTCCCTGCATCTTGTGCATTCTACAGATATTTTGAGGAGTCTGGTCTGGCCCAAAATGGGCTGCACTCCCCATTCTGCTCCCCATCGTGCTCCCTCCTTCCCAGTGCTGTGTATGTGAGCAGCATGAGGAGCAGAGCCAACACTAAGAGCTGCCTGTGTCCCTTACTAATGTTGTTCTTATTATTTCAGTGCCATCTTCCTTCTTTCCATCCTCTCCCCGAACAACTAAATTAATTAGAGTGATTTTTTTTTTTATTTAAATACTGCTATGGAATAATAATTCTGGTGAATTCAGTTTTTTTTGTCATTCCCCACTGCTGCTTTTCTGTGTTGTGCACACTTTTAATATGCTGTTGATACTTCGTTAGAGCTATGCAAGATCACAGCTGTTGTCCACGAAAAAAAAGAGTAAAATCATGCTATGTGCTGTTGCCATCCAAAACCCATTTTTCTTTCTCCAGCAGCTCACAAAATAACCCTTCCCCTATTAAGTGAAGAGACAGATATTTTTCTAGGCTTGTAAAAAGCCAAAAAGCCTCAGAGCAGCTTCAGTGAAGCTGCAGCAATGGAAGGATGCTGAAGCTCCTACAACAGGCTAGAGCCCCACACTGAGCCTGTTATGAGGTTGGATCCTGCAAATTCTGGATCCCAGGAGTGACTCCTCGCAGGCTGCAGGTCTGTGGGCAGCACCAGCTCCTGAGTTTTACTAGTCACTGAATTTTGTTTACCTGGATGTGTTCATTTGACTGTAAATGTATTTTCTGAACTGACCCAGTAACAAAACCACTCCTGCAGCTCTCATGAAAGGACCAAAAAATCCCATTAGAGACCTTGAATTTATATTTACAATATTTTACTTAACACTGGCTCCTCTGGACAGTTTTCCTCAGTCCTTGCCAGAGCCTTTCTGATCCTGCAAAGCCAGCCCTCAGTGGCTATTTTGCACGGAGAGTGCAGCTAAGCAAGGATCAGGCCGGAGCAGCACCGTGCTCTCATCAACAGCACAGAGTGATAAATGAAAGAGAGCCAGGATGGAGATTTGAATCGTTGTCTCCAAGTGCACAGCTCCAATTACAAACCCGGCTTCAATCAGCCTCGCAATGCACACAACCAGTTCTGAAATTCCTCCTTGACTCCCTGCCCCTGTTTAGCGCCTGCACGGCCTCTCCCGTGTGTGCGTGATGTGCCAGCGCATTTTAAATGAAGCCCGTGCCAATTAACGCACCGGGGCCGTGTGGCCGCGCTGGCAGGGCTCGCCCTGGCACTGCCGCCTCCAGGAGGGCTGCTGGGGTGACTGAGGTGAGACTGCATTAAAGCAGGAAGATGAAAAGCTTGTTTCCCCTGGACTGCAGCATTCATCTCTGGCTCCTGGAGAGGTGATGTGCCGTGGTGCACAGCGCTCGAGGGGCAGCAATCTCAGCTCCCTGCTCAGGACAGAGGAAGGAGGCAGCTTGGTGGCTCATTTTGACAGCAGAATCTTGTAAAGCCAAAATTTCTGAGGGGATTCAGAGAGGGCTGACAGTGGGGGGCACCCACTATTACACCCAGAGATGAGGATGCAGGAGTGACCCCATCCTTCCCCTGCCCTGTAGACTCCGCTCCAAACTTTTCAGATTGTCTTCAGCAGTTTCTCAGTCAGTGCTCCATACTCCTGGCCACCCCTGGAACGTTCTCATGGAGACAAAGAGAGGCATGGAGCTGGTTTTCAGAGGCAGGAGAGTACTGGCTTCCAAGGTTTTTGCCTCGGAATTGAGCTTGGAGCGTGTCCTACTTCCGAAGGGACAGGATGAATCCGAGGCTCTGCAGGGAATGGGGCTGTTTGTAATGTGGCACGAAAGGTAATTCAGCCCCTGGTGACGTTATATACAACCTCCTTGCCAGATGTTTCAAGCCCCCAAACAGTTGTAACTGCTTCTCCACGGGCCTCAGTTAAATTCCCCCCAGGATGTAAACTCTGGCTTGCTTGGACCAATACCCACAGACTTGATTGCAACAGCAGATGGTTTATTTTTACCTGCGAGTGGGAACGGGGAGCGTGCATCATGGCCGTGACACATTTCACATGGAGCAGATGTTTCTATTAATGCCAGAATTGGGTGGAAATTCAAAGGATGCTTTTTGCTTTTTTTTCCCCCCTCAAAACTCTATTTTACACAATTAAATTGCAACTTGCTGAAGTATTCCAGTGAATCACTTCCCCTTTTTTTTTTCCTGTTTGATTAGTAGGCTCTAAAGGGACAAAAGAATAGTTTTGTATCAGTCTCCCTCAATTACATGTAAAGTACATCTGGACAGAGTCTGGAGATCCATCTTTCACTGGCAGTTGCAAAGCCATCGACATAATAAAATAATACTCTGATTGGTATTACAAGGCTGCATTTAAATCATTGGCATTCATGCTCCGAGTCCTTTGCAGGGAGCACAAGCCCTCCATTAGAGAAAAGCTTAATTTTATACTGTGATCTGTGTAAGATGTGTAATGAAAATGAGAAAAAAAGAGCTTTTGCAGAGCTGGAGACATAATAACAGAAGCTACAACGGATGTCTGGGCAGCTTTTTCAGTTACTTATAAACTGCAGGTGTCAAATGCATTCTGGAAAGAAGCTGAATCCCAGTTTTAATTACAGTCAGCAGGTTGAGGCATAATTCAAAGCTCGATAATACTTTCAATCCATAATAAAACTCCTCCTGCTATCAGTAAGAAGTTTACACCAAGACCGAGGAGAGGACGTGACCTCCTTGCAGCAGCTAAACCTTGAACTTCAGTATCCCACTGAACATCAAGGGTGTTTGGGATTTCACAAAGTACCTATTCCTTGCACGATTATCTCAGCAAACCTTGGCATCACAAAGGAGCTGAGCTAGTCAAACTCATGATCAGGGTAAGAAAGATGTATCATTGCAGCTTTCATCAAAGGTTTCTTTGACTCCTAAGAACGCCCATTCATAAAAAGGGTAGGAAGGATGGGGTAGGAAGGGTAGGTACCACAGTACCTGGTAAGGTTATGGAACAGTTTATACTGAGTGCCATCACACAGCACTTACAGGATGGCTGGGGGATCAGACCCAGCCACCATGGGTTTAGCAGGGGTAGGTCGTGTTTGACCAACCTGATCTCCTTTTATGACCAGGTCACCCGCCTGGTGGATGCAGGAAAGGCTATGGATGTTGTCTATTTGGATTTCAGCAAGGCCTTTGACACCGTCTCCCACAGCATACTCCTGGAAAAGCTGGCAGCCCACGGCTTGGACAGGTNGAGCATGTGTCGATCTGTTGGAAGGTAGGAGGGCTCTGCAGAGAGACCTGGAATGGTTGGATGGATGGGCAGAGTCCAATAAGATAAAGTTCAGTAAGTCCAAGTGCCCAGTCCTGCATTTTGGCCACAATAACCACCTGCAACGCTATAAGCTGGGGATGGTGTGGCTGGACAGTGCCCAGGCAGAAAGGGACCTGGGGGTACTGGTTGACAGACGACTGAACATGAGCCAGCAGTGTGCCCTGGTGGCCAAGAAAGCCAACGGCATCCTGGCCTGTATCAGGAATTGTGTGGCCAGCAGGACCAGGGAAGTCATTCTTCCCCTGTACTGCACTGGTGAGGCCGCACCTCGAGTGCTGTGTCCAGTTCTGGGCCCCTCAGTTCAGGAGGGACGTGGAGATGCTTGAGCATGTCCAGAGAAGGGCAAGAAGGCTGGTGAGGGGCCTGGAACACAAGCCCTGTGAGGAACGACTGAGGGAGCTGGGGTTGTTTAGCCTGGAGAAAAGAGACTCAGAGGTGACCTTATCACTCTCTACAGCTTCCTGAAAGGTGGTTGTAGTCAGGTAGGGGTTGGCCTCTTTCTCCAGGCAGCAACTGACAGAACAAGAGGACACAGTCTCAAGCTGTGCCAAGGAAAATATAGGTTGGATATTAGGAAAAGGTTTTTTACAGAAAGAATGATAAAGTACTGGAATGGTCTGCCCAGGCAGGTGGTAGAGTCACCATCCCTGGATGTATTTAAAAAAGGATTGGATGTGGCACTCAGTGCCATGGTTTAGTTGAGGTGTTAGGGCATGGGCTGGACTCGATGATCTTGAAGGTCTCTTCCAACCTAGTGATTCTGTGATTCTGTGACTCAAATTAGTTTGGGAGAAGGCAAAAAAAAAGGCAAAAGAAACCACCTGGCTGGAACTGTGTGGGTGAACCCAGGCAAGTTGTATGGGCCACCCAAGTCTGACAAGGTAAGGCTTTATCTGCAATCTCTTTACCAGCAACAGCAAGTTTATTGAGCTCAGAGTTTAAGTTCATTTTGTGCTTGAATGTACATCAATGCCCTGACCCAAACCTGAGTCTTTGGGGCCTTATGCTGATACATATAATAAAGAATCATATTAAACTATTCTATCTGTTAATCATTCCGGGGGAAGAGAGCAGGATGTGTGTGGTGGTGTAATGAACTCAGCTGCTGGGGGCTGCTCCCAGAGGTGGGCAGAGCACTCCTTTAAAGCCAGCAGGCAGAGGCTTTGAAGCAGGAGCTAATGATGCCTTGTTATGTGGGAAAACACAGCTCCAGAGTCACGGGGGCAGCCAGCACGTGGGGTTGAGGAGGGAGGTCACTGCAGAGGACACAGCCAGGCAGAGCTGCTGGAGATGGAGGGTTTATGAGCAAGGGAGATGCTCCTTGCTTCTGCTGTGCTCAGGGAAATACAATCTTGTGAAGCAAAGAGCTTCTTCCTGTCAGAGCATTCAACCAACAGACCTGCCCTGTACCACTCCTCAGCTATACCAGAGCAGCTCTGAACTCCAGCCAGAAGGAGAAAGGGGCTTGTGGGGGAATCATCTTCCACTGGGTACCAAGAGCCAGGAACTGCCTGGGACCTGAGGACTCACTCGAGGAGTTACACAGAGCTGAAATAAGCTAAAGGAACAAACCAAAACCACTGGAAGCACTAACTTTTAAAACAGTTGTATTTGTGCTGACATAACCAGGTAAGCTCTGTGTCATCACCAAAGGTGGCCCCCACCAATGGCCTTTGCGACTGTCAGTACGTAACACCTGAGGAGGGGCAAGGCCACGAGCCCCATCACCCCAGGGGGGAGCCGGTCAAAACTGAGCCACTTTCACTCAGCCACCCAGGAAGTCTTGCTGAGCAGGGAGTGAAGCGTGGTTTTAACTCTGCAGCTGTGGGGCTGCTTTGTGGTCGAACACCCTGCCCTGCCCACAGCTCCTCTGCTCCAGCACAGCCCTGTCTGCTGTAAGCAAATGGCCACGAGCAGCGGGCGATTTCGTCTAAACCCTCACAGCCATTACAGTGATCATAAAACAAGAACTGGGGGGGGGGAAAGAACCAGTGGAAAGACCCATCTGATTTGTAACTAAGTGCCAGTCTCAAACACCTACCATGTTCCTAGTGATGAAATTAACTGCATATCAAAAAACAAAGTACTTTAAGAAAACGGGACTGCTTATCTCCAACACCCTAAAATCACTGAAAACAGGGTTGGAGGGGCTGTCAGGTCTTTTCCCCAGCTTCTATGATCCTGTGTAGGTGGGTCCCTTCAATAGATGGAGCTTATGGTGCTAGCTTGGCTACTTGTGTCAGAGCTGTCCAGCGTCACATCAGGGGCTGCATCCGCGCCGTCGGGATCTGCTTGATCTTTAGCAAAGTTGATGAAAACCTGGAAGTTTAAAGGAAAACACTCAGTGTGTGACAGCATAAATAATTTATGATATGAATGAATATAAAAAAGGCATGGCTGTTCATTTGACTGTGAGCCTGGAGAGTGCGCTCAGGGATGGATTCACGCTGGATTTGAGAATTGCAAATTGTTGGGTTTCTATGGGCTACTGTAAATAAATGGATGTGCACTCCTGTGCTGCGGAATCGACACCCGGGATCCAAAGGCAGACATTCCTGCACGGAACCTAATTGTCCTGCAGCTCAGGTTCCCGAGGCGCCGGCGAGGCAATGCCCATGCAGTGGGCTCATTTCGATCACACTGTAATACAGTCCTGTTATTACTTCATAAACCCATCTGTCTCTGTGTAATTGACATCTGTGCACGCACAACTGCAGAGTGCAGAGAGAGGTGTATAAAATCACATGTAACAGCCTTCCTTTCAACAGCAGCTAATGCATGCAGAAAGGATTCTTACCAGAACACTCCCTGCAATCACATTTGCATATTCACAGATCCGAGCTGTCCTCCCACAAAACTTGGGCTGGGGCTTCCTGCGCTTTGCCTGCCTGTTTCTCTCACAGCCACTGCCCCTTATTGAAACAGCACTGAGGAACTCCCCTCCCAGACTGCTGTGTCACAATCCAGAGCACCACAGGGCTGCAGCTCTGCTCCTCTCTCTGGGACCAACCTAATATTCCAGGTGCTGATGCTCAACAGGGTGATTTCTTCTGGATAGTCCTTATGGAAATCCCTTCAGCTGATGTGCTCCCTATGAGCTTTTGTTGCCATTGGGAATGTTCTTCCAAGGGAAAATGGGATGAACCCCAAAGCTAAGTTTGGAGTAATGCTAAATTAACTTCCAACCCAAAAAGTGAAATTAAGCATATTTTCAGTACCGGTGGAAAGCCTAGCCCTGGACTTGGGGGTGATTCACAGTCCTGCCCTTCACCCACACCCATGAGGCTGCTGAAATCAGCAGTGACAGAGGGAAGAGCAGATCCTTTATGCTCCAGGCAGCTTTCTGTGTGTGTTTCCCTAGCACCAGCAGAGGTATCTGGAGGCAGCAGCGCTGATAAAGTACCCCCAGGAGGAATATAGATGGAAATCCCTTTCAAACTGTAGTCTATTGTGTGCAGCAGTCCATTATGTGTAACCATCAGTCTGCTCCCCTGTTAGCAGTTTTAAATCAATGGCCTCACATTTTAATTCCTTACCTCCTCCAATGTTGTCTGACTCACGGAGAAGTGTCTGATGTTGAAGGCTGCCTTGCTGCCTTCCAGGAGATCAAATATATTCGCTACCCCTCCTGCAGAGACCGGGACGTGGTACTCCACCATGCTGAAATGCCGATCCTGTGGGGACAGGAGTGGTGGGGGAAAGCCAAGAGCCAACAGATCCAACAGCTGGACCACGGGAGGATGAAAGGGCAGGGGCTGCGGTGTCTTCTGAATGTTATTGTCTGGTAGTGTTTCCCCACTGGGAGTTCTTGTGGGGGGTTGGGACTGGGGGAGGACAACTAAACTGCAAGGCTGGAAGCTCCAGGGTGGCCATAGCGTTTTCCAGCTCCAAGTGTGCAGCTTTGATTCATGCAGAGATTGGGCTACAGACAGTGGATGGGATTTGTGACTCAGTTACTCTGGTTTTACAGTTCCTGGAAGCACTGGAAGCATCTCATTCCCACTGACCCTGAAGTGGGTTTCCATGCATTCCAGGCTTCAGTGGGAAGGGCATTCCCAGGGCAGAGGGTCACCTAACAGCTGCTTTGCAGGGCCACTGCAGCTGTTTGGCTGATGTTACTCCAGCCATCAAGGAACTGGAGTGCTCCAGCCCATGGAGAGTGTAGCTGAAAGCAGTGACAAGTGTGACTCTGAGAGCTCAGGTCTGTGTGCACAGTAAGTTACAAGATGTCCACCTTGCAAAGATCTTCTTGGTCAGTTTGAAGGGATTTTGAAAGCCTCTCCTGAAAGCATTTTCCCTGCTTACCTTCAGGTATGTGTTTGGGAAGTGTGACTTCATGAACTCTGTCAGCGTCTCAGTGCAAACTGTGCTGCTGTTTAAGTGCATCTTCACAGTGAATCCTCTTCCAAATCTATGGGAAAAAGAAAATCACAATTAGCACTGTAGAAAAGAGAAAAACAGATGAAGAAACTCCTTTGAGAGTGCTGCACAGCCTCTTTGGGGAAATCTAATCCAGGCACGGTGCAGCTTGAATGGGGTCAGGGTTGTTAACCTGGAGTGAAACTTAATAAGAAGCCGAGCTATTGCTATAACTAATAAAACCAAAGCTCAACCCCAATATGCATTTCTCATTTGTAGCAGTGAACAGATTACTTTGGGGGACACATTCTGGGAAGACAGGCTGTGAGGGAGTAGAAAGTGCATTAGTTAACACAGAATTTCAGTGGCGAATAAGGGACATAAACCAGGAAAAGTCATTGTTTTGATGACACAGGTCTCATGTTCTGAGCACTCAGAGCTGTAGGTCAGTAACTCCAGAGGCTGTTCAGTAAAAGTGAAACAGGTTCATTTGACTGACCTGCTCTTGATGTGCTGCAGAGAGCCAATGCACTGGAAACTCCCATTCACCATGATGGCCAGCCTGGTACAGAGGGCTTCACACTCCTCCATGCTGCAAAACCAACCCAGAAACTCTAATAAGTCATTGAGAAGGTATAAAAAATAGTTAAGTAACTGGAGAACATCACTGATCTTCCCTAAAGTGTTGTGGGTCTCTGCGGACACCGCATTCAGACGCAACAAACCCCCAAACCTGTCACAGCTCAGTGCCCTGAAATTGTGCAAGGACCAGTGAGGAGTGTGAGGGATGGGCTCTCCACACCTCTGCTGACCCCAAAACGGGAGGCAGAGCCAGCCCAGCCCTACCTGTGGGATGTGAGTATCACCGAACATTTGTTCTGCACTTCCTCACTGATGATTTTCCAAAGGTGGCGTTTGGCGTTCGGGTCCATTCCAGAGCTCGGCTCATCCTGTTGGGAAAGACAGGACTGATTGGAAGTTTGCACTCAAAAAGTAAACAAGCCTGGGCTCAGGCAGCAGTTCGTACAGAGAGAATTCCCCCACCTCCTCTTTTTATTGAGATTTTTTATCTCACAAAAGCAGCTGGAGCACCGGCAGGTGGTCAGAAGTAAAGGCAGCAGTGCTGGGCTCGACACAAGCTGGGACAAGGGATATTTATGTCCACTAGGTATCCAACTTAATATTGGGAATCCTGCTCGCAGAGCTCTGCACACATTCAATACACAGCAAGTGGGAAAACTGCACAAAAATATATGTTTTAGCAATGGGGTATGCCCATGGAAGAACTGGAAATTCGGAGTGCAAGACAGGACAGGAAGCCAAACCTAGAAAAGCAGTTGTATACTAATCCTGAGGGAGGTGGCCCCTTTGCTCTCCTACAGTTTTGGAGCCTTGGATGCTGCTTTTCTTGCAAGGCTGTGCAGGTTAGTTCATAGCAATGAAAACCAAGATAGAGCTGGGAACTAGGAGAGTGTAACTGGCAAATATAGGGTCTGTTTTTGACCTCTGGAAGATGCTGGAACCTAAACTTTCCTGTGATGGTTTCTGCTGTCAGGCCAAGCACGGGCATGTGGGGAGTGTCCCATAAACTGTGCTGAGGAGGGTTTTTGGCACTGCCCAAGTTCTCCTGCCAGCCCAAAGAGCTGCTCCTCTTCCCCCAACGAGCCCCCCATTTCTCACCAGGAGGAGAATGGATGGATTCCCAATGAGAGCCAGAGCAGTTGACAACTTCCTGTTGGTGCCATAACTGCACATAGAGGTGACTCTGTCCTTGTAGGCCATCAGGTTCAGCCGGTGCAGGAGCTGGAGTACAACCTAGGGAGCAAGAGTTCTGCTTCCACAACATGTCCAGCCATGGATTACCACACATGTATCTACTGAAAGACTCATTTAAAGGCTCCAAATTACAAAAATGCTGCAAGTGAAGCCTCTTGTTACTCACTCCCTTGATGTCCCCCTCGGGGATGCCGTGCAGCCGAGCATAGTAATACATGTGCTCCTCCACCGTCAGCAGGTCATCCAAGGCATCTTCTTGAGGACAGTAGCCAAAGAGTGACCAGTGGGCCTCACTGATGTCATTCAAGGACCTGTGTAAGGAAGTTGGCACATCACTGTAAACACACTGAGTTGCCAGCACACTCTGGAATCAAACAGGAGGGAGAAAACCCCTTTCTCCTATTTCCTACCCCCTTCCCCAACCCTTGAAGGAAAATGCAGTGGGTCTGCAGAGCTCCAGCTTTCAGGCCCCCAGTTCTGCAGAAGCTGTGTGCCCAGTGTGTAGCTCTGCAGTTACTGTCAGCACCTCAGATGGCACAGCTGCCACCAAGCCGACACTTGTTAAAGAAAGCTTTGAGGTGAGCCCTACTGGTCTCCAGGTCTAGCTCAGAAGTGGGATCACACTGCTGAGGATCTGAGCCTGATCCCATTTGCAATGGACTGAAGTGGAAGAGACACCTCTGAGAACAGCAGAGATCCGGCAGCAAAATGCAACCCCCTAGGAAGCAACCATGCCACCTTCACAGGACGAATTCCCTGCCTTATTTATTTTCAGTTTGGTTTGAATGTTTTATTTCAGACTTTTACATTTCTTTTCCTTTGCCACCCAGCCTTAAAAACTGCTCCCAGGTTGATTTGCTTCCCCGAAATCACATCCTCCATACCCAGAATGATCCTGGACCCGCAGCCTTCCACTGGATGCTCCGATATCCCCTGTCAGCATCTTAAAGATTGTTGTCTTTCCAGCTCCGTTCACACCAAGCAAGCCAAAGCACTGGGAAAGAAAAGTCAAAAGGTAGGAGGTGCTGTATTTGTAATGCAGAAATAATTGCTCTGAGATGGTGCTCAGTGCACCTCATCCCTTGTTTCTCCAGCCCCTTGAGCAAGATGAATTGCCAGAGGAACTCAGCACATCCCAGTGTTATAATGGAGGTTGTTTATGGTGCAATATACTCCAGCTTGTATTAGGGCCATTTGTTTAATATGGTGAAGAATCAAGGATGTGTCTCCAGCACACTCATTTCTTTTCCTGCGAGGTGCAGTCCTGCAGGAGCTCAGGCCAAATCCCCATTGGCTCACTTGTGCAAAGCCTCCCCTTGGCAGGGACAGAGCTGCTCATGGGCATGGGGTGAGTGAGGTTTGGGCCAGCACAAGGTTTTTGTCCCATAATCTCACTAAAGCACTCCATTAGTAAGATGAAGAACTGGCTCCCGGTAGTGCAGTCCCAGTATCTCATGGTGAAATCCACATTTTATTGCTAAGGTTGGAGACAGGCAGTTGTGTGGTGCATCAGCCATCACCATTGTGCTGCTAATTGCTGTTATTTTGCTCTCATTAGTGCAGACCAGCTGACACGAGAGTCCTCCTGTGCTGGGCCCGCTGCAGATGCACAGCAATCCATTGCTCTTCCCCACCTTGGTCCATACAGGGCCAGGATCTGTGCACAGTCTGCAGCGCAGGGCCACAGCTTCTGCTGACAGGTGCCCTAAATCCCACCAGCATCAGGGTGAATTTTGCCACAAGTCAGAGACCTCAGGGCCAGTCCTGGCTTAGAAAAAGTCCTCTGCCATAAAGACCAGCACCAGTCTCCACATGAGGATGCTGTCCTGCCCAGCACCCTACGTCCTTTCATCTCAGTGGGATCCAGGCAATTAAAACAAACCAGGTGCCAGGGCTTAATTCCAAGCTTCCCCACAAGTCAGGTGCACAGCCTGAGGTAGAATCTAGTCTCCAGTTTCCTCTGGATCTCAGAGGTGCTCTGTGTACTCCTGTCTTTTCACTTCTCAGGGAGGCAACCGCACTGACATGACCAAAGAATGTTTTTTTCTTTGGAGTTAATTTTAGGTCCTGATGCATGAAAATGTGTTTTCAGCTGAAGTGATTTGTCTTCCCCTGATGGGAAACACAAGGAGATAAGCCTGACTCACCATCTCCCATGCAGTTCAGGTGAATAATTTCAGCTGGACACGTTCTGCTGTCTTCATTCACCACCTGGTGATCCCCAGTGACCCCCCCAAGACTGCACTGTACGAACAGAGCACGCAGACATTTGGCTCTGAATACAGCTCCATCAATTCCCATCCACTTTCCCTCTTTCTAGGGCCTTCAAACTGTCACACAAACTGTCCCAAATCTACCAGGAGCCTTTTGTCACTGCTGGAAACCCAAGAATCAATAAATGAGGCAAAGGAAGGAAGAGGCCAGAGCAGAACGAACCATTACAGAAGGCGACAGAGAGACTGGAAGGTGCCCACAGCCTTTTCCCCTCGCTCACCTCCCCAGCAGGGATCCCAAGGCTGATGTTTTTCACTGCTGTGATGCGTTTGTGAGGAAGGTGGTAGATCTTGGTGAGGTTCTGGAGCTGCACCACGTCGAAGTCAGCCTTGCCAGACTCCACCCGGCTCCTCTCTGCCTGGACGTCCTCGTCCTCCGCGGCCGCGGGCGGCAGAAGGGAGGCTTTGCCATGGACTCTGTCAAACAGGAACCTGGGAGAGGGCAGAGAGGGACTCATCCTCCAGCAACAGCCAGCAGTTGGGATAGATCTCAGGGAGCCTTCCTGTGAGATCCCAGGGCATGCACAAAATACTCAGATACACAGTTTCTATTCTCTCCTGGTATTTGCTCCACCCAGTGTTCCCTTCCTGCCTATTTTTTTTCCCCTCTTTTGCAGCAAATATTCTGGGCTGGAGAAGGTCCTGCCTTGTGGACACACTCCTAATGCAGGTGACAGGAATGTTCTCACTCCTCTCTGGGTGCACCCAGGGCAGAGGAGACGGGGAGAGCCAAGCAGAGGAGGCTGTCAGTGGAATGACTGCCCCCACCAACAGCTGAGCATCCGCCCACCAAACCCCGAGCCCAGGGCTGCAGTCCCGGCCAGCACCGACTGCCAGGGGACTCTGTAAACTACACCTCTGTTAGTTAATACTCTAACTACTGGGACTTCTGCCAGAGAAAACTCACTCCATATTCACAAATCGTCCTGGAAATTTATGGGCTTCATAATTGACAATGATGGTGCAGGAGCCCGGAATGCAACCACAGAGCTCTGGCTGGGGCCGTTTCCACTGCGCGGCTCCAGATGTTACTTACTCCAGTACGTTGTTCCAGACTCTCTGAATCATCCTGTCGTGAACTGTGAGACGAATGGCAAAGAACACGGTGCCCTGGATGAACATGGCCAACAGCTTGGACGTGGTCTTGTCCAGCTCAAAGGTTTTGTCAGGGTAGTCCACTCCATAGGCTTTTAAGAAGCCCAGCAGTGCCTGATCCTGCGACAGTTCGATCAAGCCGTAGCCAAAGCAAAATTGTGGGAACAGGAGGAACGCATGCCTTAAATTTTCAGCAAGATCACGCAAACCCTGGAAAAAAACAAAGAGCAGCACAGTCAGTCACTGCTTTTATTCATGGAATAAATTCATAGGTTTTACTGTGGGACTGAAGTGTAACAATTACATTGGGATTTGCCCGTGTCTCAGAGCAGAGATAAATTGAGAGCAAAGAACTCTGGAGACAGCTCGTTTCACAGGCACAAGGTCATAAAAGTCAACAGGCAGCTCTGAGGTTGTGATCACCCATAGTAAACAGCAGCCAGCTCCCAGGATGGTCCCTGCTGCTGCTCCAGCACCCAGAACCCGCCCATGAGCCAGAGCTGAGTCCTGCCACTGTGCCCCCCTAATCTGTCCAGCACAGCCTGCTCCCCTGGAGCACTGTCCTGTCTGTTTTCCTTAGACAAACACATAAAACACAAGATTTGGCTTTTCTAGACATGGAAGGGCTTTTCCAGCTAATTCACGGCAGAACAGCCCAGTGCACAGTCTTGCAGCAAAGAGCTCTGGTACATTTCTAGCAGAAGAAAGGATTAGTGCACAAAGCAAACTGGAGAGGCACTAAATTAGCATGGAAAGAAACTGACTCCCTGCCACTGGGGCACAGAGGGTTGAAAGGTGATCATAATTGCATATTCCAAAAATCCAAGGGGTTGCTGAACAAACTCTGTCCAGACAGAGAGAAAAAAACGCAGCCCAGCCATTGTAATTGCCTTCCATAAAAAAAGAAATCTAAGTGTAAGGCGTGCATTTTACCCCAGCCATTCCCAGGGAGATCTCAGTTTAAGAGAAGGCTTTACTTTAGGGAATCATCGCTGTCTCTGGGTTGCTTTTCATCCTTGCAGGGAGAAGATGACTGCATTACAGACCTAGATGACAGACAGCTGGTGTTGGGCTTACTGCAGCACATGTCAGATTCAGGGCAGTGACATTCACCTGTCACTCCCCACAGTTCAGGCTGCAAGAACTCAGCAATGGTTTGAAGTGTCCATCAACAACTTTTTATCAAACACCTCCACCCACCTCCTGCCCTTCATCTTCCATCACCAGGGTGGTTATAAAGAGGGTCCTCAGTTTTCTCCCTCTCTTTTCATGTTCTCCCCTCTGTCACCACCATTTCCTTCTTTGCTGGGGGTGCAGATTTACAGACAAGCAAGCTCCATACGTGACTCGTGTCCTGTCTATAGGGAACCCCGTGAAACCCTGTGACTGTGCCAGCTGCTAAAGAGCTGATCAAAGCCACCAAGGCCACGAGAAGCCTCCTGCTGTGTCACCACAGGGTCGGTATTAGTGGGGCTCCTACCTGGTCCGTGGCCTTTTCCTGGGAGAGCAGGAACACAACTGAGTGAGTGATAATGGTGTTGATGCCGAAGAACAAGTTGACACAGACGTAAACAATGAAGGCCATCCCCGTTTCCTTGAAAAACCCGGCCAGCAGGTACATCCAGGAAAATGATGCATATCTATAAATACCAACAGTGCAGGGAAAACCATGGTAACTCAAAGGGCTGCTTTGAAAACAAACCACTGAAGACATCAGACAACATAGAATCATTGGATGGTTTGAGCTGGAAGAGAGCTTAAAGCCCATCCCGTTCCACCCCCTGCCATAGACAGGGACGCCTTCCACTAGATCAGGTTGCTCCAAGCCCTGTCCAACCTGGCTTTGAACACTTCCAGGGTTGGAACATAACGTAACAGTTCTGTTTTGGCATGTAACAACATTTCCACATTACAGAGCTTAAAGAAAGGAAAAATGCCTTTGTGTCCATTAGAATTTGGAGGAAAGGTTTATGATACATACTTTGAACACAGAACCCCACCTGAAAACAAAGAGACTGGGCCTGGAGGATTCAAACTCAGGGAGAGTTTGTCAAAGTTTTCCTGAATTGTGCTACTGCTGTTTATTTTGCTCTCTGATATTAAAATGCTCTTGAACTTTGCAATAGGTCAGCAAGCATTTGCTTACAGCTTGGGCTGTTGCTGGGACCTTGAATATTTCCACATCCTCACACAGGGTTTGCTTTGAATAAAACAGGCATGACAACAGTGCTTTACCTCCCTGGCCCTGGAAGCAGCAACTCAGTCACTGTTTGTGAAGTGCATGTTGAAGAGAAAAGCCCACGTATCCCCCCCCCTGGATCTCAGACTGCAGCAGCCTGCAAGATCCAGTTCCTTACCCTGTGCAGTGATATTTAAATAACTAAGCTCCACGCTTACCCAAACAGCAGCAGCAGAAGAAATACTGCCACTAAGTTACTGTTGTTGCAGAAAGCTGGGATCTGGAAGGCTGAAATAACTCCTACTGAGAGTCCAATAGGGACCATAAAAAGTACCTGCAAAATGATATTAAAAAGATGTTACTAGGACAACAGTTCTGGAACCCCTTCCTGCAACAATACAGAAGCAATAGCACCAGGACTGAATCCAGTCCCACAAATGCAGCTTGGTTTTTCTAAGGGAAACCAAACACAGGTGGGCTTTCAATCCTCCCCAGGCTTGCAGATGAATTCCCACAAAGCCTCTTTGAATACACAAAGCCTCAGCATTGAGGACTGTGGGCAGAAAGTACCTTAAAAAAAGTTTGTGAATGAAAAATACCCCTTTGGGTTTTCTGTTAGCCTTGTAGTCAGACCACTTCACTGTGCCCTGTAAATCTAGTTTTTATAGTGTTGAGTCAAGCCAGAGACCTATCAAACGTCTGCCTGGAGAGCTCCTCTCTTCCCCAGCTTTGGGATTTAGCAGAATTTACTGGCAGGGATTCACTGAGAAATATCAAGTTGCCGAGAGTGCTGGATTAGTTTCAGCCCGCTGAATACTGACTGTGCAAGGACTCCGGGGATTTTTCCACAGGCTGATTTACAAATATGCAGTGCTGGAGCGAGGGCCTGGATCAGGGAGGCAGGCACAGGCCTGCTGCCCCCTCCCTGCTGTGCTGCAGCTCGGGGCTGCACTGCCGTGCCAGGCTGGGGCCACACTGCCTAGGGATCCCTTCCAGCCCCTGCTGCAGGGCAGAGGATCCTTGTGCTGCTGCCTAGGGATCCCTTCCAGCCCCTGCTGCAGGGCAGAGGATCCTTGTGCTGCTGCCTGGGGATCCCTTCCAGCCCCTCCTGCAGAGCAGAGGATCCTTGTGCTGCTGCCTGGGGATCCCTTCCAGCCCCTCCTGCAGAGCAGAGGATCCTTGTGCTGCTGCCTGCCCACAGCAGCCCCTCTAGGCAGGCACTCCTGGCTCGCATTCCCCATGGGATTTCAGCCCGTAGTTCTCCCTGCACCAAAGGGGGCTGGTCACCCAAATGCCCTTGAAGATTTCCTGTTTTCAGGAAATCACTGGGATTTTGGGCACTTGCAGATGTGCACCAACAGAAATGTGTGGGATAGGTGGAGCTGGTCAGCACTGCAGCCCAGCTGGCAGTGCCAGGCTCAGGAGCTGAGCTTGGCAGCAGTGCCCGTTCCCTGTGTGAGGGTCTGACACCCTGCACCACAGCGAATGCAGAAGACACAAAGCCCTTCAGCCTACAGACACTGCAAACATTTGTCCTCTTGGCCCAGCAGTGCTTTCCAACAGTGCCATTAACCCTCTGTATCAGGAGGAAACTTCAGGGGCAACAAGGACACGCCTATGCCAGGGAATGCAGCACAGTGCTGGGAGCTCAGCAAGGTACGTCTACACAGCACTGTGAAAAGGAACCTGCTCAGGTCCTGCAAGGCTGCATTTGTAGCTTTCCTTGGCTTAAAAGCTTTATAACATAGAATCTTACAGACAGCATTCAAGCCAGTGATGGGGTTTTGCCCAGCAGGCTTGTGTCAGCCGTGGGACGCCTGCTGCTGTCCCAGCCAGGGTTCCCAGACTGGCTGTAGCCTCGAGCCCCGAAGCCTCGCCCCAGATTTGTGGAGCCTGGGTGACAGCAGATCCAGCCCTGCAAGCTGCCAGAGGAGCAGCTGGCTGCTGGAATGGAAATCAAGCTGCAGCCTGCTCCGTGCTGCTCCCGTATAAATGTGCAGGGTGTTTTGCATACACTCCAGAGAGCAGGAATGCCTTTGCTTAGCAGAACCCAGTGTTGCAGTTCACGTTTAATCGTCCCCAATGCCTTGGAGAACAATTACTACACAACACTCTTGGTAGCTATAAGAAGAAGTCTAGGCAACCAACTTTAAATTAAGAACTCCTTTTCGCCCCGTGCTGTGTAATGCTCCTCCTGGTGCATTTAGGAATGTGAATTATTTACCAGATCATAAACGAAGTTGGTCACCCAGTAGGTTGTCATCCCAATGCCTGAAATGTGCTGCAGCTGCTTGGCTTTGGTTTGGTGCTCCTTGACCATGTAGAGCACAAAGCTTGCTGTGGTGATGGAGTAGCCCACCAAAACAGACATTGACACTATGATGTCCAGTAAGCTGTTGAGCCTGGGAGAAAAGGGAGAAAGATGCATTTGGTGAGTGAGAGTGGCAGATTTCCCTCACTGGGAGGATTGGTCAGAGCTCAGAAGCAACAAGGTCCTGATTCTGGGCCAGCATCTTTTATAATCCTGGAATGGTTTGGGGCTGGAAGGGACCTCAAAGCCCATCCCATTCCATCCCCATGCCATGGGCAGGGACACCTTCCACTATCCCAGGTTGCTCCAAGCACCATCCAACCTGGCCTTGGACACTTCCAGGGATAGCCTCACCACCCTCACAGGGGAGAATTTCTTCCTTTTTCGGCTCCCTTTGCTGATGGCAGTGATGCCCAGCAAAAGGGACTCACAGCACCGAGCTGTAGTGCTGGACCCCAGCATGGAGTGGAAGGGCCAAAAGGAAAATGGTGTTGTTGTTGTTACTGTTATTATTATTATTATTATTATTATTATTCCCAAGCACACAAATGTGTGAAGCTGTAACTATGACCTCCAGATCTCCATGGGATCGTGCAAAAAACCCCTCACAAGAATCCCCAGCTCTGGTGGCAAGCAGGACACTACTCATGCATAGAGGGAACAAAGACAAGTGAGAACAGTTTCATCACTTAGAGAAAGATATCCAGTAACTGAAGCTGGTTTATGGTTTCCAAGAAGCTGGTTTGCTCCTTTTAAAGCTAAAAAGTTCAGGCATCAGCCAAATGAATCCTCTTACATTACTTGTTCTTGACTCTGTCCTCCAGGATATGGGTGAGCTGATAAGAAAATACCTACAGGGAAAGGAAAAGAAAAAAAAAAAGAAATTGAAAATGTGTCCAAATTAAAGCTTCCTTCACCAGCTCCTGATATTGACAATAATATAGAAAACTGAGAGAGCACAGAAGAAAAGCAGATCAAAAGTGTGGTTCTGCTCTGTCATCTCTGTGTGATCTTGGGCAGAATTCTGAGCATCTTCATTTCTCCTATGACTTCCCTTGGCTGCACAGCAGATCTGAAATTCAAACCCTAGGCCTTGTTCCTACACCTGTCTGTCTGACAGCACCACTCCCTTCCCACACCTCAAATGAGGCACGTGCCTGTGGGCCTGTCTATTCCAGCTCAGATTCCTCTGCACTGACAACTCCAAAACTGACTGATGTGTTCTGTTTCAAAGCTGCTGTCTGATGATCCCACTTCAGTTCATTTGTTCTTTTATCACCAGGAACAAGTCTTTCCCTGCTGCCCTTCTCCACAGCTGCTACCTGCCTGTGATAGATGTCTTTCTCCACATGGGATCTGGGGAGGTGACTGCAGAAACCCAGGTAAGCTACAGACACTTTTGCCCCCAGTGTGGCAGTGAGTTAATTCTGAACTATTCTGTCTTAAGAAGCTAGGAAAAAAACAAACAAAAAAGAGAGTATTTTGTTCAAAGTTACTAGCACAAATCTAATTACCACGCTGATAAGTTCCCTGCGATGTTTTCCAAAAAAATCCATTAAAAAATGGGTTTGTATCAGGCCCAAACTGCAACAGAGAAATTCTATGCTCATGTTCAGGTGCCTTCACATGTGGTTGAAGTGCTTCTTTTCCAAGGAGAACACCTAGCCCAAAACACACTAGTATTGTTCACCACGGTGCTTTTGCCATGTCTGGAGGCAATCTGTGCCCACAAAAGCAGAAGGAAGAACACGGCGGGGCTCTGGGGGGCCAGTTCCAACCTCCAGGGCAGGTCTCTGCCTCGGCCCCCCCAGGATGACAGCCCGGTCTCTAAGACTCCAGCGCCTGAGAGAGGGTTCCCATGTTTATGTGCCTAAAAAGGAGGGTCTCAGTTCATATTTTGACACCTCAGTAAATGCCTCAGGGAGGGCTGGGGGACCTCCAGCTGTAGTTAAATCCAGAGATTTTGTGGACCATGCCACCTCTGGAATTTAAACTCCTCACAGCCACGTGCCAGACCTTAGGAATGATGTGATGAACTATGCTGGGTAATTTTCCCTAAGAATGGGCACTCTGACAGGGGCACCAGAAGGGAGGAGCCTGTGGGTTTAGCTGACCAAATGCCATCCCAAGCAAATGAATTTGAAAGGGAGGATTTCATTGGAAATTAATTTTGGAGGAAAAAAAAACCTCAACCAAACCTCAGTCTTGTCATCAGCGAGAGAAATGGGATTAAAATCTTGGACTGCTGATAAAGCCAAACGAACAGCCAGGGAATGTTTGCCTTCTCCAAAAGGGAGAGAGAGGAAGAAAGATACTGTCTGTCTAATCTGTTAATACTTCACTATAAAGCCATTTTCCTTTACTGGAGCTTAGGCTAGAAGTCAAAATTTCCATTTCAATGCTTTCTCCTTTTTTGTTAGCTGGGATTAAGAGAAGAGAAAGCACAATATACATAAGTCAAAAGCTATTATGACTTGCTTAGTGACAGGGTAAAAAGCTTTTTACGTATTTTTTCAAAAATATACCCAGTCTAAGTCAAACCTCTAAAGCAGGACTGGCACCTCTTTCTGACTGCTGAAGTGACAACACACTTTTATCTGGCCACTTCAATGGTTCTTAAACCGTCATTTATTTGTCACAGCAACAACTCGACTGAGCTGCCAGGAGAGCACCCCACGGAACGTCCCTCCAGTTGTATTTCAGACTGGATTTACTCTGCCTCGGGGGAGCCAGCCTCATCCATTCATTCTATTGCTCCCCTTCTCTGGTTTGGATGATTAGTGGGAAGCAGAGAATTATCTGTCTGGTCATTTACTACTAAGCATTTCTTTCCAAAAACACAGAAGCAGCAGGACAGATGGAACAAAACCTGCTGCTATTCTTTCCCCCTGAAAATTGCTGTTTTGCTGGTGTAAAACTTCCCCTGTGAAAACTTTCTGGCTGTTCACATGAGCTTCCTGCCTTTGCTCTTGCTACAGCATGTGTTGGGAATACAGAGACAGAGCAAGGAGCTCCACTGCTGAATAATTCAGCTGCTCTGGGACGTTCCTGCTGCTGGAAGCGCCCGGCTGGGGTCTCCTCTCTCGGCCGCCGGGCTGCAGCTCTGTGATGTGTGAGCTGAGGGCACACTGCAAACCCCAGAGGGGACAGCCAGGACGTGTTTGAGGGGGTGGCCAGGACAAGGCTCTGGTGTCCCTCTCTCTGTGGGCTGAGCTGGCTGGGAGGGGCATCTCGGTGCAGTGGTGTGAGGTGGGAAGAGACACACGCTGGGGCCACTTGTGATCAGCATCTGCTGCTGCTTGAATTCAGGGTGTCACACTCAGAGCTTCAGGCCACATGCCTGGTTCCATTACAGCTCAGTTCAGACACATCCTATGAGCCAAGAGACACTGACACCTGTCCCTGTGTCACCAGGGACAGCAGCCCTCTGAGCTGAGCAGGGCTAGGCCTGACCAGGACACAGCTGGAGGGGCATCGCTTGTCCAAGGAAGTCAATCAGGACGGCGTTTCTGCACACAATTGCTGCTCTTGGCAGAGCAGAGCCCAAAAAGCTCTGTATAACATTTCTCAATATAAATCTCTCTCTTGTCCCTGCACCCTGGCCCTCTCTGCAGACAGACACACACATACAGTCAGGTTTGTGCCCACACTGCACTTTGAAAGAGGCTAAACGGCAAAGGGAAAGGCAGGGTGCCCTGGTTTACCAGCAGGAGTTTGGGTTGCTCCAGTACATTACTGAGGAGAAGCTGTGAGGACCCCAAACGGGCCATCAGCACTCCTTGGATCTGTGTGTGTCACGTGTCAGAGGAAAAATACAGCTGAAAATTATGTTTTTCACTTAATTTCGCTCTCCCCACTCTCACTCAAACCCAGACACACTCATGCCCACACACCCTGGCCTGCTCTCAGCAGAGGGCTGACATATTACAATCTCCTAATCTAACCCACCCCCGGAGATGACCTAGAGGAGCTTTTCTCTGCATAACTAATGGGCACCTCTCACAAGACAGCTCTTCCTGTGCCACGTGAGAGGCAATAAATCAAACAGCGACCGCTGGCATTTCCTGGATGAAGTGTTTTACGTAGGAGCTGGGGTCCTCCCTGTCCAGCTCCCCTGAGCCTCTGACTAAGACAAATGAACTTTGTGATTTATTCATGCTTTTCAATTCTGTTTTGAAAGGAATTGCAGAACAGTGAATAAAGAAATGGCCTCACTGCAAGGTAAGTCAAGGTAAGTGTTGTCATTGATTTCAGCAGAAGCAGGGTATCCCTCCAAAGGGGAGAAGTTATCTGCTCACGTAAAGGGACACTTACCATATCCGGAAGTCTCATTTTTTGGCAAGTTGGCTCGAAGAATGAAGTTGTTCAAGCTGTTGAGATAGGCTGGGAGGCTGTGATAGCCCTCAGGATTGTACCACACCTGCACACGATTGAGAAATTGAAACAGTTTGGGAGTTATTACTGACAACGTGTTGGTTTGCCCTGCTTCACTTGTGCAAACTACCTCAGATTTCAGCCCTGGTGCTTTACAACATTTTCACTGAGCAGAGCTAGAGAAATGGGCATATCAGAATGCACCAGCCAGCCCTCGTTATGGTACATACGTTCTCTCATGAGATAAAGGTGCTACTAATTGATCTTTTCACCTCTGTATAATAAAATTATGACAGCAGAAAAATTGCCTCCTGCTAGCAAGAGAAGTGAGACCAATAAAGAATAATGGGGAGAGAAAAGGGAATGAACTGCAAGCCATCTCTGTCATGCCAACCCGCAGATTTCAGGGGGTTTTGCTTTCTTTTCTGGAATATCCCTGAACCCGACATGGCTTCTCCCGAATCCCACACCTCCCATGCCAGGATGAGCAGGTGGAGGTTGGTTACCTTAGTCAGTGTTCTGTTGGGGGGCACTGGCCTGATGTCAAACTTCAGATCTGCTGTCAAAGGCAGCCCGAAGCTCCAGCCACCATACCTGAGTGAAAACCAGAGAGAAATGCATTGCTACCCTCATCCCAAAGCTCTGATTCCCTTGGATGGGCCATGTCAATGTGCCACTGCCACCCCAGGCAATTCCAGCTTGACTTCTGAGAGCGTATCCCAGAGTGGGGCCAAGCCACCATTGCTGTGGGAGCTTTTCTTTGGTGGGGAGAAAAACCCCAGAAGCTTGGCAACACTGTCACAAAACTGTGCTGAAAGCCTCTCTTTGAGGAAGGTCCTGGAGCCATGTGGACTCCTCAGCTGTGTGCCTGCCACTCTGGGGTGAGATGCTGCTTCTGACCCAGCAGATGAGCAGCTCAGTTCATCAGTGGCAGATTAACACATTTCCTTGGGTTATCTCTGCCCCAAGCCCTGCTCTGCAGCTGCCTGGCAGAGCCCAGACCCACCAACAGTTCCCAGAGCCCCACAAGGCACACGGAAACCCTCAGGCTCTGCTCTCATTGGAATGGATGTGCTCCTTCGAGTGAAGCACACATAGAGACTCTTCAGAGAATCAAACCTGGAGGAAAATTTCTCCCCAGGGTTTACTTGATGACAGGCTGTGTCAGATTTCCCTCTTTTTAAAGATTTCTGAGTCAGACAAAGGCTTGTCTGCAGATCCAGCCCCAACATGCCAGGTGATTGACACGTTATCCCCAGGCTATCCTTGCTATGATCAAGCAGAGCACTTGCACGAGCCTTTATCTTTTATCCATGATTGCAGGACACTTCAGCTCCTTTCACCAGATTCTAAACCCCTACTGCACTGCCACCTCTTGAGGCAGAAGGGATGTGACGGGTGTGAGATGTCCTGCATTGCTCCCAGTGCCGTTCAGAGGAGAGGGAGGGGAGTTTGTGCCGTACCGTTTCTGCAGGAAGTCTTTGGTGGTTGCCAGGATGTAGGTCTCCACATTGTGCCCTGTCAGGTTGTACAGTGTCCTTGTGGAGAAGGTCCTTCTGTGAGGGGGAGTGTAGTTTGTCTGTGGACATGTCTGAGGGGAGACAAACGAAGAAAAACTTTATTGTGTTTTAACTAAAAACCACCACATCAGGACAAGATTGAGAGCAGGACAGCAGCATTCTGGTCCTGAGCCTCACTCCTGCAGAAGCTGCTCCTTCTCAAGCTGGGGTGCACGGACACGCCGCACACATCCCTGCACACTGTCCCCGACACATTCAGGGAGTTGCTTAAAAAACAACCTCTGCTTAAATCTACGCTTCAGTTCTGCTGGCATCAGTGGGACCTTGAAATGTGCTTCATGCTACGGAGGAAGATTTTGGCTGAATTAAGGCTGATCCTACTTAGCAGAGTGACTGCACAGACAACTGCAGAGGGCAAAACAACTCACAGAGCAGAAAACTCCGTGGTGGCCTCAAACTCTCATCTTCCATTTCACAGCAGCTACACTCTTACATTTCTGCTTTGCTGTCAGTCACTGGAAATGTTTTCCTGGGCTTCAGAGAAACCTTGAATTAGTCCTGAATATATAATTTAACACGCTGAGGGCCAAAGTCACATCACTGTTTCATGAGGTTGAAGTGTCCTCCCAGACAGCATGTTGGCTGCTGCCTTCAGCTCATCCATAACAAAAGCCCTGGACTCCCCCATTGTGCATCTGTTCATCTGAATACACAAAATAGCTTCCTCCATGCTGAGGAACACCTGCCTGTGCCTGCTAGAGGTGAGAATCAGCTTTGAACATTATCCCAACTTACCGGAGAAATTATGCCAATGTTTTTAATGATGTGAAATTAGGTGTATGTCCAGAAAACTGCACAAAATACCTGCATTTTAAAAAATGACTAGAAACGCTCACCTAAGTGCATCTTTTACGTTAAAATGGCATCACATTGTGCCATGAGTTTATTGCTATGGAAAAAAGCTGAGCACAGGTGAACAGCACTGGAGGGAGGAGAGCTCAACCCCAACCTGAACTGTAAAACTCTGACACCCTTGGAGCAGAATCTGCCTTTTCCCCAAGTGCATGCAAAGACACTAAGCCCAGCAGGACCCATATCTGGCTCTGTAGCTGCCACTGTAATGCAAATAATTAATATTATTAATCATTAATATTTAGAACAAGGAGCAGTTCTAGACTTTGCATGAAGTTAAATTCTGAAGAGCAAGCAGCAAAAACAACTGTGATTTTATATAGTGACAGTGTTTGTGTAAGATGAAATCTTCCTCTCAAACACACGCTCACCTCTGTCAAAAGGGACAAGTCATACAACCCTCAAAAACACCATTAAACCTTTTCCTACCATGGGGAGCAAGGCAGGGATGTTAGGGTGTGAATCTTCTGAGGATGCTGTTTCCTTTCCTATCCCCAAACTGGTGCACACAGGGGTTATCCAGTGTACAAATTCAACAAGGCCAAAAAGAGACAGGAGGACTTGGAACGCTGAGTCCCCCTTAGCATCATGCCAGCCCATAAAACCACTCCCAACAAACAAGGCCCCCAGTTATCCCCCAAGCCCCACCACTTTTGGGTTTATCCAAGTTACCTGGATGCCATCTGTGCAGTTGCAGGCAGAATACTTGGTTCTCTGGTTTCCACTGGTAATCCACTGGCCAAGCATGTCCTCTGTCAAACACTGCCTGAAAAGGAACACATTTTCCTCTGAGGCTCTCTGTGCTCAGGTGTGCAAACGAAGCTAATTGCTGTCATGTTTAATGACAGCAGGGCTGGCAGTTGAGCAGCTTCAGCAGGAAAGCAGACCTTCTTGTCAGCTCTGGGTGGTTCAGGGAATCCCCAGCCTCCTGCTGCCTCCAGTGCCCTCTGGCAGAGAGCCCTCCCTGCTGCTCCCTGCACCTGGATTCGCTCAGCGATCAGATGGAATCCAGGCACCACTTCATTCTTCCAGTAGACGGTGCAAGGAACTGGCACTCATAGGCCAAAAGCATCTGAAACCAGCCCAGAAATAAGGGCTATTGTTTTGGCAATCCCTGGGCACTGCTGTGATGGGCTGTATTGCCTGAGCAGTCACTGCAAGCGCTCAGGGTAAATATTTGCCTGCACAAGCATTCAAGTCTGCCCAGGATTTTACCACCAGTTCCCTGAGAATTTATCTGCAAAGCCCAATACAAACCAGCCCTCCTGGCACAGCTTTCAGGTAGAGGTAACAAACGCTGTGCTGAGAACTTGCTGTGTGGGCTCATGTTATAACTGGAATTATTGGGGTGGCAAGGACTACTTCCCAGAGAGGAGAATTGCTTGTTTTCATCCTGGCATCCTGCCACCACCAAAGCTGCTTCCCTATCACTCCTAATAATGCAGGAGTCCAAGGCATGAGAATTCTGCAGATGATCAAAGATGGTTATTAATGTCTAAGGGCTAACAGTGTCATGCCAGCTCTCTTGCAGGTTTGGAGTTTAAGTGGAAAAACCCCAAGAACTACTTACGAGTTGCTTTCGTTCATGCACGTGTTATCCGTCCCAGGGAAAGCCAGCATCGAAGCAACTAAAGCAGCTGTGGTTTCATTAAAATTCCTAAGAATTAACAAAGAAAAACAGAAAACAGGAAAAGGTTCAAAGAACTTGCACTACCACTGTGAGGAGGAAAAGGAGGAAAACTGTGTTTGAGTCAAACAGGATTTAAGATGTTAAATAATTGAGTATTTGTGGAAGCAGCACCGAAGGACACACAGTACATGAGGACAGTCACGCAGGTTTAAAAGGAGTCCTCTTCACCTCAGCTGCTCCAGGGATTTGCTGCCTCTAGATCCAAGCAAGATACTTTTGGACAATCAAGATTCTCTTTACAAGGGAAAAAGAATCTACTGCAGTTTTGAGGCACTGCAGCCCTGTCTCAATCAGCTCTCTCATCTGTGAGTGGTTTTGACCATTCAAGAAGATTGTCCTTGGTTCTGCCCCAGCTCTCCAGCAATGATCCACCAAGAGAAGCAGGGAACATTAGGAACAGAGGACTCGGACATGCAGCTCTGGCTCATTCCCCCATCTAGCAGGACTGAAGTGGAAAGGCATCAGGAATCCTGGGAAGAACACCTAGAGCAGATGGCTTTAGAGCTAAATTTTATATTTCTGACTTAAGAGCTGAGAATCACTGGAGAAAGAAAGAGGTTCACAACACGAAAACCAAGCGATACAAATTATAATCCTTTTGGTAACAGGATTTTTAAGCAGATTTAAATAATTCAGTGGTGACATCCTAATCGCACTGGAAAAGCACATGCTCTCCCAATTGCCTGTGCACCTTGGACCAGCAGGGCCTGGCCAGGAAAGCACGTCCTGTGCTGACAGAGAGCAGGGCAACGCTCACAAGGTGGATAGAATTCGATCCCAGAGTTGTAATGCTGGAGGCAACTGACGTGGGTACCTCATTTCACACTGAGGGAGGAGCGTACATGTACATGTTAAGAAAATCCCTATGGCTGTTAGAGGGCTGAAGGGCTCCAATGGGAAACACCAAGAACATCCCTCACACATTTCATAGCTAAATCCAACAGAGACATTGTTTTTCTGAAGCTTTCCGGTCTGAGCCAAGGCAACTCCTCAGAGATCCCTTAGGAACAGAGTTTCTCTGCATTGCCTGCACAACATAATTGCATGTCCTGTGTGCAGGACACTGGCTGTGCTCAGAAACAGCCCTGAATGGGCCCGTTCTGAACCCAGGGGAGTCAGGGTCCCAAGGAGCAGCACTCACCCGAAGAAGTCCGCCTGGTCGGCAGTGCCGTACAGCGAGGGGGACAGCAGCAGCTCGGGGTACTCGGTCTCCTTGGTCCTCAGTGTCCCCAGGCCCATGGCAGCCATCACGAAGAGCACGGGGAGGATGACCTGGGCGATGAAGCCGCGGACGTCCCGCCGCGTGTGGTGGGACCTCTTGATGAACAGCGCCGAGGTTTTCTTCAGCAGCAGCGGCAAACCCCGCAGGCTCTTGGACCTGATCAGGAGCTGGTCTGGGCACAAGGGATACATTTGGGCATGGGTCAGCATTTGTGCAGTGCAGGGAAGCGATGGTTAGAGCACTCTGGGAGGGTATTTTGCTTCCTGCACACCTTTACAAGTGGCAAATCAAAACTACTAAGGTGGAACCAACACAGGATCAGGCGTGGCACAGGACTCCAGCCACAAGCTCATGTAACACCAGCTTCTTTTCCTAAATTTCAAATGTGCACATGTAGTGACTTTCAGTGTGAGACCTTGCAAGAGGAACACAGGCTTCCAGATTAAATAAGTTATCTACATCCTACCTACCCAGCTGCAGCCCACAGAGGAAACAGATTTTTCTTTTAGATTTGCAAGCTCAAATCTTTCATAATTTAAAAAGCAGGTCCTCAGACAAATAAAGACCAAAATTAACCCTGAAATAAGAAAACAAGCACAAGCCACTGGACCTCTTGCATGGACAGGTTTTGTGGTATACTAAAAGAAGAGCCAAATCCTGTGCCACCTATTCTTCTTTATGAAATATTAACCTATATAATACACCATGAAGCAAATCCTTTAAAGCCTTTTTTTAAGGGTGAAACAAAACACTTCTCTACATGAGTGCCTGTTTCCAGTAACCTTTACAGTGCAGGTCAGCTTTTGAGAAGTAAAAAAATATCTCTGTGTTGTCCCTTGGATGCCTCCCTAACTATAAATGGTATATTTATAAGTACAAAACAATGTTTCTAACCCAAGAAAGCATTGCAGCCAGGTATGTCCTCATTTTTGGGCTGGGCCACGTTTGGCAGGTCTCAGACCCTCAGGGATAGTGGTGTAGCTTGGTTCTCTTCTGAATGGGAATTTACCCCACTGTCTGGTTCCTTGGGCTCCTTTACCAAACTGCAATGTCTGGGGCACAGCAAAAAGCAGCAAGGAGGACCCAGCTCAGAGCTGGGTGGCTTTTCCAACAGACTAAGGGACTGGAAAGTTTCTTTCCAATTCTTCTAGTTATGGGGAAGTAATCCTCTACATCTGTTACAGCAATTACTTTCAGAGGTACACATTTACTCTTTCACCCACACGCTGTATTTGATCAGATTAAAACCTGGATCAATTTAAAGGAAGGCAGATGCAAACAAAAGCCCTTTAGCAGTTTATCCTGTGATTCAGACTATTCCAAACCAGGGGATCTAAAGGACCGATGAGTGCTGTATTTCCAGTGATTTATAGGGTTTGTGATTCCTGGCTGGGTGAAATGTGGTTTTCAACAAAGAAAGAAGACAGGGAGCTCAAATCAGTCCATCTGTCAGCGTTTGCATCTGCAGTAAATCTGGAATAAACCCTGTGGGTGATTGAGTACCGTCTCTCTCTGTGAAGGTGTCTGTGCTCAGAGACATTTCATCACCACCAATGTGACCACTGACTCCAGGCAGCTGATGGGGCAGTGCAGCATCTTCTCGCTGGTCCTTCACTAGCTCTTTTGTCAGATTGAGGAACACCTGTAGAGCAAGAAAATATGAAGGAAAATTTGTCCAAATGACTCCATTTACCAAAACAATTACCAGAATCCACTCTCCTGCTTTGTAGTTGTAGTTGGTGCAGCACTTACGTACTATAATCCTCTTTCTATTCCCTTTGTGCTCTCTGAGAAAAATAAACTTTTTTTTCAGTATAAAATGGTTGTCTAACTCCTTGTCACCTCCTGTCTCTGTTCTGCTGCAGCAGTGGAAACTCAAACTTGTTTCCTTGGGATATTCACCCTCTAGCTCCTGACAATCCCACTGCCTCCATGCTGGGAGCGTGCAGTCATGGGACCCGAGCTGCCTGTGGGACACGATTTACAAATTACTCTTGCTGCCTTAGGAAAACACCTTAAAAGAAAGCAAGAAATTCTGAGCAGGAGGGAAACAATCTCCCTCCCTCCTTTCTGCAAGACAAGGGTCATCACTGCTCATCATTTACTTTTTATTTCTGATGCAATTAAATGTGTTTATTTGACCAGAGATTTCCCATGGGTGGAAAGGTGCCTGTGTTACTCTCTCCTTAGTCTGTCTCCAGTGCCTCATTTTCTGGGTAAAACATCAAAAGGCTGTCAGCAAGGTGAGAATGTGCATTAGTACATGTATAGATTTCTGGATACATCCACACACTCATGTGCACCTAAGTGTAAGCCCTTCTTCTCTGCCTGAAACCCTCACATAATTCCCAACATGCCCAGAGAGCAGAGCCACACAATGCTGTGAAAATAATCTCCAAAATATTCAAGTAAATCCAGCAGCTCCTGAGCTCGTACCTCTTCCACAGTTGTGTTGGAAATCCCGTAGCAGCCCAGGTGGAGATCATTCAAGCTGGTGTCCAGGGCTCTGAGAAGGGCCTGGTAGGCCCCTGACACCGTGGACTTGAAGGGGGGAAGCACATACACGAGCTCTCCACCAATATCCTCCTTGAGATAAGCCTCTGGCAGATAGGACTGGATCAAGGAGGTCACTGCTGTGGTGTCACATTCCTCTATCATGTTCTGAAAAAGGAGGAAAACACTCTGTGGTCACTGAAAAGGCTGCGAGGTCAACCTTCCTCCTGCAGGACACAGCCCAAATCCTGTCCCAGAGCATAACTAGTAAGTGATCTCAGTCCAGCTATCCAACATGTCAGGGTAAATATCAAAAGCAGATGGAAGTGGTTTTCTGGATCTTGAAAAAGGGACATGTGACACTGTGCCATCTTGGTCCATCCAAAACCTCGCCAGGTTGGGCTGAATCAACCCCTTTGCCCTAGCTAGAGGTTTGTAGTACAACAGAGAAAAAGCCTGGCCACCAGAGAGCTGAACTTGGCTGCCAGCACAAACTCACTCTTTTTCCCATAAAAAACAGGGCTTGCTCATAGGTCTTTTTTCATTTTCTCTGTCTCCAGTGCCAGCACTCTGCAAGAGAGGCTGATCTCTCATGGGATCCATGTGCTGGGACTACCAAGAGCACTGTAATAAATGCTATCAAGAGCAGAGTTTCCCACTCCTTGCAAGCAGAACACTTTGCCTCAGGCCAGACACTATAGATGGGCTCTTTCCATCTGCTTTACTCCTCTGAACTCCAGAGTTCACTCTCTGCACCCAGCCTTGCCTTTAACCTTCAAGGAGACCCTGTTCTTTTTGAACAAAGCAGAGCACTGACATTCCTGTTTTCAGAAGGCCATGGAGGTCACTCAGCTCCTGCCAGTACCTCAGCCAGCCTTGATGACTCCCTTGGAGACAGAGCTGCCAGGAGCTCTAGGACCAGCTCAGGCACAAACCTTCATTTTTGTGAGTGTCAGGTGGTAGCCATCCCCAAAGGTTTCCTTGAGGTAGAATGGTGAGCCACAACACTTGAGCCCTCCATGCTCGAGGAAGGCGATCCGATCGCTCAGAACTTCTGCTTCGTCCAGGTGATGTGTGGAGAGAATGATGGTTCTGCCTGGAAAACACAGTCACCACAGGATGAACACATGGTTTTATGGCAAAACTGGATTTTAGAAGGATTTGGGTTATTTTCTTTCCTTTCTCAAAAACTTCTTCCTCTGTATTTCCCCACACAATGATATCATCAGTATAATTGCAGGGGTTCCAGAGCTTCCCCTTGTTCTGGATCAGTCCATGGCAAATAAGTCCACATTGTTAAACCAATACAATGAATGTTTATAACAATTTTCTTTTATCACATTCTGGTCACATCTGTCCTCATCTCAACAGTGAGACAGGTGGAAGCCTCGCTGAATGAGGGGACACAGAGTATCAGGTGAAAATTGACTGCATTTTTTGGTAATTATTAGTGAAATTGGATGAAAGGCAACAAGAGAGACAAGTTTTACAGTATTGTAGGCTACGTACTATGGTAAAGTTATTTTTTAAATGACACTGAATTTACAGAAACCAGCCAGGATGCACCCTCCAGAACTGCAGAATCCCAGTCTCCCATAATTTTTTCCTCTGTGGTCTCCAAAACCCACAGTTCAAAGTCACTGGTACCACCTTTGCAAAGGTGACACGAATCACCTTTGCCTCTGGGCAACATCTCCCGTCGTCACAGTACCTTTCTTATTCTTGGAGATAATTTCCCAAATACTCCTCCGGGAGCACGGATCCACCCCTGTGGTTGGTTCATCCAAAATCACCACCTTGGATCCCCCCAGGAGAGCAATAGCTATGGATAACTTCCTCTTCATCCCCCCGGACAGGGTGCCGGCCAGCTTGTGACGATGGCTATACAGTCCAGTCTCCTTCAAAGTTCTGGAAAACAGAGGGAAAACACCCCCCAAAAGTTATCCTTCAGGCATCTTTTCCAAGCAGGGAATCCGAAAATACCCGGAAAAACTGTAAAAATGAAAAACTGCTCAAGTATGGACTGCTCTGCTGAGTGGTCACAGTGTAGAGTCACCCCACAGCTCAGTCATCGGGATTTTAATTTAAAACATTTTGGAGGATGTTTTCAAAGCTTTCATCTGACAAGTCAAGGTTAAAGGCTCAACCCCATCAACTGAGACACCAAGATCCAAACTCCCTGTGATGTTCTGGCTGCTTCATTTCTCCGCAGAACCAATAAAGCCAACATCATCTTTCTGACTGGTTGATTAAATCTCTTTCTGGGGAAAACTGTAAAGCAGCAAGGGGTAGACTCTCAGGCCTATAAATTCATCTCCAAATAATTGCCAGAGCAGCTTGTAAAGCCCCTGGAGAAGAGATATTGTTTTCTTACAGCCACAGGTATCAATATATTCCTCTAGTCAGAGCAAGGCACCATTTGAACCCTAAGCTGGAGCTGCAACAAGTCCTCCAATCCATGACTTTGAGCTTTGCAGGGGCACTGGCACCACCACACAACACTGTTGACAGCCCTCCCACCCAGCTACTTTTATACCTCTTCACTTCTTGGTAGAGCTCGTGTTTGCTGCAGTGAGGGACTTTGATGTAGCCGTAGAGCAGCAGGTGCTCCTTGGTGGTGAGGTAGTTGAAGAGCACGTTGTGCTGCATGCACACCCCCATGTTCTTCCTGATCACCTCCTGGTCAGTCCTGATGTCTTTGCCATACACAAAGATCGTGCCTGACGATGTAGGGAACAACCCAGTCAAAATAGATCTGAAGGAAAAATAAAGAGAAAGGGGAAGTTAGGAAAAGGAGAAAGCCATGAGTAATTTTTTTCATGTGGCCCTGTAGCTGTCACCACTTCCAAGGTTTCCTTGTATCACCCTCCCACTCCTTCCAGCCAGACACCACTGCCCACTGTGTGTCCTGCTGCCCAGCCAGTCTGGGCAGAGCAGAGGCCAATTAACATCCATGGACATCCTCCTCCCCCTCTGTGGGATTGCAAGGGCAAGCTCCAAGCTCACTCTGGCTACTCCTCACCTGTACTTTTATCTTCTGCAGCCTCCCTCTCCCTAGGTCAGAACACTGCATATCCCACACATCAATACTCAGGAATGCCCTTGACTTCCAGCTTAATTACTGGGAATTCATATCATGCAGTTACTCTTTATCCTTTGAGGTTTGCCTGCAGCACCCAGACAGCCTCATATTGTAACCACAGCTGAGACTGAAACCCACCTCTTTGTCTGACTAACCCCAGCAGAGCGTGGAAACCTGATTTCACTGCCATTATTCACAAGAAATGGGAGAGGACTTCTGGATGAGACACCTCACAGTGGGCAGCACTTTCATCTAGTTCAAGCAAATAATCACCCACCAAGCAAGAGCTGAGTCAAACCCCCTCTGCTCAGAATAACTACTTGCACATTACAGCTCATTTTTGGTGCTGTCCCGCGGGGACTAAAGGGAGAAGATGCATCTCAGACCGCCCTTCACCTTGGCAGAGTTTTTCTCTCTCCTGGAACTCTTAACCATCATTAAAAAGCAGTAACTTGTGACCTTACTCAGGATTTGAAGCCTGTGCTAAGTCCCAAGAAGGTTTTATACTTTTCTGCATATCACCTTTGCTACACTTTGCAAACAGAATATGAGGTGAATTGACAATAAGCTGAGGTGAAGCACACATCTGTCTTACTGGTTTTGGCTCTTCTGAGGCTTCTATTTATCAGCTTAATGTTGCTCTCAGAGATATGCACATATATATCAGCTGAGAAATCAAGTTCTACAGGTCTGTATTAGTGCTGTTATCTAACAAGTCAAATAATAATTTATAAACAGCAAGGCTGAAAGGCCAATGCACTAATCCCCTGCCATTCCAGCCCAGCCAGCACATGAGTCTGTGTGGCTGAAGTGTATCTTTATTAAGTTTTCTTGCTAGTATCACTTCAGCTTTGGTGTGTGCACGAGCTCCCCACAGCTTCCAGAACAACCTAACCCCAGGCCATGGAACCAAACACCCGAACGGCTGCTGTGCTGTGCGTCCCAGGTATCTCACCAGATTAAAAAGCATGCTCCTAAGCAGAAAAGGACCTTTTAGAACCTAAAGAATTATAACACATGAAGGAACTCCCGAGGTCACCCATGAACAAGATGAAACTTGCATGAGGGATTTGGCCTAGTGAAGCACCTTCCTCAGTCTCCCACTGCTGCACAGTCCCACTTGCCCTCTCGCTCACCCAGTCACACCCCACAGGATAAGGAAGAGCTGCCTTAAAGGATACATACATGGTTGTAGTTTTCCCAGCTCCATTGTGTCCCAGCAGGGAGGTGATATTCCCTTCATAAAAGTTGAGGCTGAGGTTGTCCACTGCAGCTTTGGATCCATAAACCTTTGTTATGCCCTGGAGGGAGACTCCCAAGGTGAGGTCAGTGGGCTCCGGTTCCACGTGAGGGTGGGGGGCACCTTTGACACCAAAGAGAAGGGTCAGGGACAGTTACTGCAGTGCAGCAGGTGTTGTGCTACTTTTCTCATCCCAGAGAAAACCAAAATGCAGCAAAGGCAGGTGCCTTTCAGCCAGGAATATTGAGAACATGTCACCAGATCCATATCATTTTGAGCTCTCTGGGATTTCTCCTTTTTATTTCTGCAGCTTCTAATAACTCCTGACAACAGGCATTAATCACTTCTGAAAAGGTCTCATATTTAGGTGTTTCAGAGCACCTAATTTTATTTATACTAAACAAGCACAGACAATTAGAGGACGTGCAGCAAAACTACTGAGTTATTTTCAGTTAGGTGGAACCAGCCAGCTTTTGTGTGTGATCTCAATATTTTACTGGCTAAACATTTAAAGAGATAAGCAAAGAAGTACTCGTGCCCTTTGCCAAGTGGAAACCTGTATTTGCTTGCCCAAACAAAAGTGTATTTCTACACAGAGATACAGGCATGGAAGGTAGCTGCCCAACTATGACACACACGAATATGCATGTGAAAATCAGTACTGACTCTCCACAACAAATAGGAAGAACAAATACAATTTAAGAGCCAAATCTGCATTCATGTGAGTACTAGCTTTCAATTTTTCCTGTGCTTCAAAATAAGGATCAATGGTGTTTCCTGCATGTGGTGCCCCTTTACAAATTTGGCTTTGTTTACCCAAAAGATAAGTTATTATTGCTACCCCATCTGGTATCCACATACATATCTTATTGGGGAGGGTGACTTCTTTCCTTAACATCAGCTTGGAGAAGAGCAGGCCTCTTTGTTTCTCACTCCAGAAGGGCAGGTAGCTGTTGTATTCAATCCAGTAAGATGGAAGCAGTGGGAAGTACCAGGGAGCAGCCATGCCATATCTACCTGCAGGAACAGGAGTCTCGTTCAGGTATCTGTCCCTCAGGAAGTATCACTGTTGAGGTGCACTCAAAATAGCAAAAATTAACTTCACAGAGACTTCTTGATATGCTCATGCACTACCAGGACTTGGTAGAGACTTTTTCTGATTGGCACAATGGGAAGCACTCACTAATTTGTTATTCCGAGTAACTCCATAGCTGGAGGGCAGGAGAACTTTACATTTTCCACTGGGTAGATTTCTGTATGCCAGTGGACTGCTTCATTAGGTGGGGAAGAAAAGCAAAAGACAAATGTACTGGCTCTTGCCCAAGGCAGGAATTACTTTTTGAAACCAAATGATGTAAGTAACACAGCTCGAAATCACTCAGCTGACAAATGCAGGCTAACATGTCTCTGCTCTCACTCTCACCCACCAGACTGCAATCACACCCTTCTGTGCCCTTGGCTTCAGCTCCTTCAGGAGATCCACCTCCCTGTAAGATAGGCTGAGAAACCCTAACTCTCCCTTGCTCTGCTCTCTCTCAGAGCCATTAATAGGCTCAGACACCCACAGAGTCGTGCTCCCTTTGGTCTGGGACAGAGGTATCCTGTGTGTGCACTGTCGCGCTGCCCGAGCCACTGAATCAGCCAGCTCTGTGTTCATTGGTCTCCAGAAGAGATGCTACAGCACCACCCTCAATGCTTTGCATCCTTACCTGGGAAAACATTCCTTATGTACCACCCCAGGATGAAGTAAATGAAGGAGTCTATCAGAATGAGCCAGCACATCCAGCCAAAGGAAGTGTTGTCTCCAATCATTGGGGACTTGTACATGTTGTCCCACTGCAGTCCTGCAGAGAGGAATTGAGAAATACAATCAGAATCCATCTCAGCCAGTGAAATGTCACCCCAGGAGAGCTCAAAGCCTGGCTTTGTCTGCCATAAACTCACCTATGCCCTGTGCCTCGTAGCGAGCAATGTACTGACTTGCATAGCTGAAGGCAGTCGGAGACAACAGACTCTGGGGAATAAGCAAAATTGAAAACAAGGAACATATGAATTAGTCTCAAAGAGAAGTCAGGTCAGTCAACCAATCACTGGCTTATTCCAATAGCCAGAAAAATAAGTGTTGGGTTTGTTTTTTTCCCAGCAGTCACAAGGAGCACTGGACCAGGCCTGTGATGGGAAGTGCTACCTGGTGACAGGCTGAAATGTCTCCTTAGAGCTTGACTTTCTCTTGCTTCCACACCCAGGACTCATTTTCCTCCCTCATATAGGGCTTTATTTCAGGCTTTTGAAACACAGCAGTGCTTGAGAATTACCTCATGGAGCCATGTGGTTAATTATGTTACCACTTGCATTAATAGATGTCATTTCCTGAATTTGGTGACTCAAAGAAAGCAAGTCTGGCTTCTGGAACCTAACACCTACCTACTCTGCCCCTTGGTAAGAAACAAGGCTTTACATTACTCCCACGTGCAGGAATTTGAGACACAGGAAGCCAAAGGATGATCTGAGGCAGCAATGGGCAGAGCCAGCCCTGCTACCCTTACTGAGACAGCCTGGTTTTTCACAGTGGGTGAATGTTCCTGTTTTCCTTTGCAGTTCCAAAGGGGAAAGTACATACCTCAAACTACTGTGATTCAGCTGGCAGGTGGGAACTCACTAAAACTCCACAAGTAGTGCCTTCGGTCATGGGACACAGCTAATTCCAGGTGTTCCTCAAACAGGCCCTGGCCAACTCTCCTGCCACGCCTGTCAACACCCACTGATGGAACCCAGACAGGCGCCAAATTCCCGTATATTTGGGACAGGAGATACAATAAGAGCTGGAGTGTACTGAAGTCCATGCCCTCCATGCAATGCCTGGAAATATGGAGAAGCAGAACTCACCAGGAGGCTCTTGACAGAGAAGCTCAAGTGATTCTCGATGACGAGCAGCACGATGAAGGGGAAGAAGGTGAGGATGTACACGAGGCTGCCCACCAAGGCCGCGATGTTGGTGTTGTTGAAGAAAACGCTGATGAAGTAGCTCATGGCTATGATGGACAGGCTGTAGTCCATCAGGTACAGGAACAGGAGCGCTGTGTCTGTTTTGGGAAGGATCTCACCCACTTTTAGAACAACAATGAGGAAGGTGACAGTAATCAGCAGGAAGATGGCACACTCGATGAACCAGGCGATGAAATGGCTGCTGGCGTTGACACCCATCATCTTCATGTACTGCAGAGAGGAAGGTGAGAAAAACCATCACAAGTGGCACTTGAGAGGAATGACATTGAATCTTTCTGCTGATACTGAATGATTTCTTTTTCCAGCTTCTGGACAGGGCCTGCAACCAGACCATGCTCGTTCTATGCTGGGACAAACCATGAGCTCACATTTCAGGAATGCCCAAGGTTTGCAAAACAGTCTGTGGGAAAATAACAGCACAGACAGGACCTGCAAGGATCAAGTGTCACAGCCCACAAGCTCCAAAGCAGCTTCTGGCCTTAGATTTGTAACTTTTCTAAAGCATTTTGGTTATTTCTTTAAATAATGATAATTGATCCAGTGGCTTAAGCTTAAAAGCTCTTAAATTTCTTTGAAACCGGACCTTTCTCACACAACCCCAAGACAACAAATAATAGCTAAATTACTACAGTTACAAGGAAGAAATATTAATTTATATTTATATATAATTTAATATATTAATTAATATATTTATATATAATTTATATAATTTATATAGCTGATGACTAATTCCCCATACATGCATAAAACTGTAAATTTGTATTGGTAAATCCAGAAGAAACTACAGGTGCTGGTGTCTTCTTGTGGATTATCAAACAGCTAAAAAAGATTAGTGATGCCCTGGTCCTTGGAGGCAGTGAAAATGGTCGCCTAAACTAGAGTAAGGGGCTGCCAGGGAGCACTCACTGGGGGTCACTCCTTTTCCACCTCCTCACAGGTCAGAGTGCCCTTTCTTGGAAACGTTTTTGGTGAATCAGTATTTGTTTCCATGGTGTTGGATAAAAAACAAATCTGCTCAAAGCTCCTGTTGCTTGCTGAAGCTTAGTTTGACAAAAGTTCTTCGCTGCTCATCTCTGTTGACAGTGATCACACTGAAAACCTGAGTTAATTTAATAAATTCCCAATGTCTCAATGTCATTTCTTTTCCGACAGGCAACCTGAATGAAGAACTTCATTTCAGAGGAGCTGATGTACTATGTAGCACCTTCTGAAATATTAAGTATAATAACTTCAAGGATAGGAAATAAGTCACTTTTCATGTCTTTGTCCCCAGTAGGTATGACTCAAAGTCAGTTTCTAGAGAGCTTTAAATCTTCAGAAATCCTGTAATTTTGTGAGGTGCCTATGTTTCCTGTGTTCAGCACTGCAAAGCAATATTCCCTCCACTTGAAGGGCAAACACTCTGCATTTCCACGGCTTTGAGCTTGGTTGCAATGTCAGAATTCACACACTGCAGGTCAAACAATAGCTATCTGCAATATTTTCCTTAATGCTTGTTTTGCTCCATTTAATATTGAACATCAGACACACCAGCCACTAATAAGGAAAATCTGTTTATAATTCTGCACGCCCCAGAAAGTTTTCCCGTACCTCATAAAGCCTCAGATCTTTCTCCTGAACAAGTGTTTTAACAAAATCAGCTATAAACAGCACCCAGGCAGCCATCAGAGCAAATGGAAGAGAGTATGTCACGCTGGTTAAGAACCTGTAAAAGGCAAAAGCAGGCTTTAGCTGAATACGAAATGTTCTGGGGATTAAGGCTTTGTACAAGAATATATTTTTCAGAACAATACTCTGGCACAGGAAAAGACATGCTTCTATTTCAAAACGTGGAGTAAAATTAATAATTACAAAAAAAGACTCCTTTGCCATCGCACTGGATTTTCTATTCCTCAAACTCCTGACTGCTCAGAATCTTTTCACTTTTTTTAAGCTGCAGAGGGATTTCCTTGCTCAGCAGCACCACTGGCAGGAGCAGGAAGCGCCATGGGCAGTGGCATCTCCTGGCTCTCTGACGGGCTGCATTCCATTTGGAAACATCCCAGCAACCAGCCATAATTCCCAGTTCTGTTCACAGACAGAATGGCCAAATTTCGTTATCAGGCCATGATTCCTGGTGTTGGAGTCTGGATATGGGTGCTTTCCTACAGATTGTCTGTCCTACCAGCTCACAGGACAGGCACTGCAGATCCAGGTCACATTTCCTGGCTCCTCACTTTAATTAAAACCTTCTTCCAGTGCCAAATGTGTGCAGAAAAAAAGATAACACTGGCAAACAATAAATTTCTCCTTTTCCCATGGAAAGCAAGTTTTTATAGCAGGAGATTCCTTTCATTGTATCTGCAGGGCTTATGCTTTCCTCCTTAATTTCCAAACCTGGCTTAAAACCCATAATCAGCGTTATTCCTGGAAAATATTTAGTGTAACAGTAATATTTAACAATAACAGTGAGAAATTAACATTACATTTGTTTTAAATTTTTTTTTACCTGTAAAGCTGACAAATTCCTATAAAGCAGTGCTTCTGGAAATGCTTCCTTGCAAATGAAGCCTTATTTATAAAGAATCAGAAAAGGTCTTTCAGGCTCCTAAAAAATCAGCATATCCCAATACCTTTTGTGTACTGGTGTGCATATACATATATATTCTCTCTTTTTCTCTACAGGATGATAACTGTGCAATAACAATCGATAAGCAGGCATTTTGTGATGACTTCTGCTGGATCCAAATCCAAAGCCTCGAGGTATTTTAATAATTGAGCAAACACGTCCCTCTGAACCCGGGGTGGGGAGGGAAACCCAAAGGCAAGTGGTTTTCCCAGCAGCCCAAGAACGAAAAGGAGCAGACAGCAGTGGAGTAAGTGCTTCCAGCAGCCAGTTAATTACGGTACAAAAGTCTCAGCAACAACGCAGGAATTTGCGGCAGAACTGGGTTTGGATGCTTCCTGCCCATGTCCTGGCAGGCCCTTCACATGTTGCTGCCCCGAGGAGAGGTTATAGGTCCCCAGCTCTCTTAAGTGACAGCTGACACAGGAGATTAACAGGCCTGCTATGGCTCCTAAATATCTTATAGCTCCCAAATAATATTTTGGCTCTTGCAGTTGGCATGGAGGTTTTCAGTAGAAAAAGCTCCTAGGTCCAGCCTGTCCTTTTGCTCCAAGGGAGACCCTCAGTCCGGGCACAGTGACCCTCAGACCTACCAATACTTCTTGCTGAACATCCTCCAGTGCTCCCTGATGGACACTGAAATCCCTTCCCTGTGTGTTTCCCACTCAGTTTGGCCACCATAAAGCTCATAAAACTAGGTACACTTTTTTCTCCAATAAATCCATTTTCTAAGTTCTGCTGCATTGTCTGCATGTGAACACCTGCAGAACAAGCCAAGGCTTGTATTTAACCCCAGTCCCGCCAACTCTCAGTCCCACCCTGTGTAGTAAAAGAGGGACGGGGAGTTTCACCTGCTATAAAACCTACAGTTACCACCACAGTCCAAGTATAAACAGAGCACCAAAAACAAAAGATCAGGCCAACTGAACAGACCATCTTAGAGTCAAAAATTCCCTCTTTTGTTTAACCCCTTGGAAAAAAACCCCAACCAAACAGAATTAAATTATTTTTATGCTATGTGAGCATGGTATTAAGGAAACCAGCACAGCTGGTGAACTCCACCAGTCAGACAAGATGAGCTGACACAAAGCATGAAGGCAAAAGCCACCCAAACTTACATATCCTTGTTGTAGCACGGGTAAGGCATGGCCTGGACCTGAACAGCTATTTCCTCTGGTTTCTTGCCAGTCTGCAGTTCAATAATGGCCCTTTCAATGCTGTCCTGGAGATAAATAAAGGCCCGGCTGTAGATCTGGCTCTGGGAGGTGGAATTGTGCGGGCCCACGGTCCAGATGCGCTCCCGGATCCTGTTGGTGGTCTGAGTTATCCTGCTGCTCATTCGGATGGTGTAGTTGAGCAAAGGAGGGAGGGACAGGCCCCCATCAACTGAGTGTCCAGGGCTTGAAGGCAGCTTGAAAATGATACCTGGGGAAAGAAATGGAAAAGGCTTTCCTTTGGAGTCAACAGCACAGGAGCAACGCACACGGATACATAGGAACTCCTCATTTTCACAAGGCTTCTTCACAGAAGTTTTTCTATCCAGAACATTTTTCCTGACTATTCCATATATAAAACACGTGATAGAATGGAGGACAAACGGAGGAGAAAACTGCCTCTTTGGGAAAGGACAAATATTAGCACGGTTTGAAGTTCCAAGAGAAGCAGAAGTTTCTATTAACCCTTCAATTATGAAGTATAAAACCAAACAGGTCACAGGATTTATGAGTAAATCCTAATTGAGGTCCTTCTTTAAATATTAAGATATATTAATGATACAAATGTAAGTTCCTATTCCCTGCTCTCTCCACCCCCCTCTGCGGTCTGATCCCACAATCCAATCCTACAAATGTGAAAAGTGAGACTGAGAAGACCCAGTATAACATTATGGTGCTTGGCTGGAATATCTCAAGTGCTTTATGACCTTCTAATAAATTGAATTGCCTCATACTTGGACTTGAGGATCTTAAAGGTCTTTTCCAACCTGAATGATTCTGTGATACCTTTCTTGATTAAAGCACCTTTTCCCGTGGGAGAATGAATGAAAGTGGCTGCACAAAGATCACCTTGGGGCAGTGGGATTTTGTTCAAACTGAGAATTAAGCAAAAGAAATCACCAGCTGACCACAGACAGTGGAGGTGTAAGGGAAGAGGAGGTATAAAAAGGAGATCTCGGTGTGCAGGTCCCACACACACTGGCTCCAAATCAACTGCTGTGTGGTGGAAGCTGTGACCGCAACAGTTGCTGGTGAAAAGCCAAATATTTTGTGCTGCATTCCCACACTTGATCAGGCTAAATTTAATTCACAGGGGGATTTCAGACTGTCACATACTTGCAAACAGCTTGTTCTTCAGGAAGAGCTCCTTAGCCACCGCTTCCATTTCATCCAAGTCCTGCACTGCCTGAATGCGGTTAAAGGAGACGCAGGAGGACACGTTCACAGCCAGGGCGGCCAGAGTGTTCAGCTGATCGACAACGTCGGCATTGTTCTGCAGTTCCAGCCGGATATCATCTAGGGAAAAACCCACAAACAGACCCACCAGCATCACTACACCCGGCAAAAAATCCACTCCATCATTCCACTCCTTCACACTAATGATAACACCAGAAAGGAGGGAAGAAAACAAACCAAAAGCCATCATACTAAACGTGAAGTGTGAAATACATTTCTGCACTCAGCAGTGCAATGAAGGCATGTTGTTGACCCAGTTTTTATGTTAATCATTCGTAATATGCTCGTGAGTTTGCCTTTGGGAAGATGCCAGCAACGGGATGTGACAGCCATCCCAAATCAGAAGTCCCCACTAACCTGCTGAGGTTTTAGGCTCACACACGGCGCTCACCATTCCTTCCACACCCTCTGGTTTAGGATGCAATCAGCTCGCCTGTTGAGCTGCCGTGTCTCAGGGGAGGACGTGCTTTATCCAAGCACATCAAGGCAGAGCTGTGTGTGCCGTGCTGACGTGTGGACTGAACCTGATACCGCAGTTAATAGAGATGCTGCTGCTTGCTGGCAGGTTTCAAAGGTGGCTGCATAATGCAAGGCAGCTAATATGGAACAGCTGCTGCAGGCACCGTGGCTTTATGGGGAGTTAAGGCAGGAGTTGTTGCTCATCAATAACACAGGGGTCATCACCAACTGGATGTAAATGACTGCAACAGACCATAATCACTCTTGGCTGCTGCTGGGCTTCGCTGGCACAGTCCCAGATTTATGTTGACAAGCCTGGCCACTCATTGCACAAGCAGGTAGGGACAGCAAGGCCAGGCAGGAAGGGACTGTGATCCCCACGCTGTGCACTCCCAGGGATGTACCCACCACCACTGTTAGCCGGTGATTCTCACAGTGCACAGCAGCAACTCTGCCCTTGAAGGGCCTTGCAAGCCCACCAGAGAACAGCAAACTGCAGCCGAGCGTCTCCTGCATTGATGCCTCTGGCTCCATCAGCCTGGGTACCTTTATCTGATCCCTGGCTTATCTGCTCTGGAGAACTTTTCTCCAGGTGTGATTCAAGGGAGCTCTCCACAACATTTCCCAGCAGAGTCCCAGGTAGCTCATTTGAAGTCATAATTACAGCTAAACAGTGTCCTCCAGTGGCCACAGACCGCGGCAGAGCCTCCCATCCACTACCCCTCAACACCCAGGAGAGACAGCCCTGCACACCAGCCCTTTGCTCCCTAAGAGTCTTTTCCCTGGAAGGTTTCTGGATCACAGCTGGGATTGCCTTGCTCTGGAGCCTCCAACACGGGCCAGAGCAGAGCAGGACTAGGGGATGGCTGCAGCTGGGTGACTCTGGAGCTTCCAGACCTGAAGTACAAGTAAAGAAGAGGGCAGCACACATGGACACACTTACCCAGTTCATTTATCTGACTCAGGAGCTCAGCTGCATCCAAATCCACCATCAGCTTGATAAAAACCTGCACAAAGGGATTCTGCAGGGCGTTCTATCAACAAGCAGAGAAAGGAAAAGCATCAGTTTGACCAGAAGCCTCTGGAGCTCACTCACTGTGTATTTCTAAACCACAGCAGAGCAGCTGCCTTCACTGAGCATTTGTACAGATCAATTCCTACTCCCTTCACTCTGTATCAGGATGGGGAAATGGCAGCAATGAGAATGTCACAGAGAGCTCTCTGAGTCCAAGTTAGTGCTTCTTTGAGTCAAGAAAGGATGTCTACTGAGTCTCCACCAGGCACTAGAGTCCCAACGAGAAAATCATGGATAGTTTTAGTTATTCTAGAAGTAAATTTCCCTTGTGTCGGTTTTAAGTCCTGTGAACACAGCCAGTGCACAACGGGTAGGCAACCAAAACTTAACTTGGAGATCAGCACAGGTTTTTGTTTGGCTGAATATTTTATTATTCCACCAATGACTGCAATCAGCAGAGAATATTTAACTTCACTTTTGCATATTCTGCTCCGGATTTTCTCTCGGTGCCATGGAAATTAGAATGAATTCCAGCCCCTAAAATAAACTGCTAATGCTTTTGGGTTCCAGGGATCTCATTTTTGTAAGAAAAGGAGACAATTTTTACTACAGAGAATGGGAAACAAGTATGTGTAACATTACAGTCTACTGCTTTCTGTATCCAAGCAAGGCTACGCTCCTTAGGTGGGGGAAAAAGAAATTTTATTTACATTCACTGAGGTACAAAACATCACCTAGCTCTTATGTGCGTACCCAGAACTACATGCTTATTATAGATACTGTTTCATTTTCTGAAAAAGTCATTTCTTGCCTGGTCTTGGCTGGCTGGATCACTCCATCAAGCAGAAAGTTAATTTACAAACTGAAGAGCATTCCCTGCTCATCTCAGCCCTCCAGCAGGCCCCAGCATGGCCAGGGTCAGGGAGCATATTTCAAACAGTTCATTTCAGAAAGAGAATTTGCAAGGGAAGGTGAGTCAGGAGCATTTCTGTTAAGGGAACAGGCAGGCACAGAAACTGTGAAGTCCAGGACATCCTGAGAAGGGTCTCCCCAGCTGACCTAAGATATCCCTGGAACCCCAGTTTACTTCAGTGAACAAATCCATCCTCCCAGTTCCCTCCTGGCGAGAGAGAGAGGGGAGGCAGGAAGTCATACCTTGATCACTGGAACTGTCTGGTTTAACTTAGTCAGTGAATTCATGATGACAGGAGACTGGTCCAGCCACTCCTGGGACTTCAGGGCTAAATCAGCCATCTGCTCCAGCGTTGCATTCGACTACAAAAGAAGCCCACAACATATAAGGATTCATTTATTCATTACCTTATAGATTTTAACCAATAAATAAACCAATAAAACAGCTGACGTCAAATTTGTTTTCCTTAGGATTTTTCCTAGCATCCTCTCACTGTTTGGCAAAATGCCACTTAACACACCGAATTTAGGCAAGTACTTGAAAATATTATATTTAGAGCATGTCTTGAATATCACTGCTCCTTCTATCGCTGGTCTGCTTGTGAACCAGCACTGGTTACAGCATTTGTCCTGGGAGACACATCTCTCCCACTGGCTGAAAATATGGGGGGTGAAACTTCATAAACTGAAGGCCTTAAACAATTGTCCTAGAAATATCAGACCAGCAGCAGCTTCTGGAGGGAAGATTCAGTCAAAGACAAAAGATGACTCATATGGCCAGCAAGGCAAGTAGGAAAAGATAATTTGATTAACACTCCAAACAGTGAGAAAGCAGCCCCCTGCTTCGCAAAGAAACAAGCCTGTGCTAGATAAATTACAACCCTTTGGAGTGGGTGTATCCTGATGTCCTGGAACAGAGCCATACCTTTCCCATGATTGCTCGAGTTTCTGGGGTGTCTGGTGTAAAAAGGATCTTCCCAAGCACCATTGGTTTTAAAAAAGACCAAATCAAAGCTCCGGTCGGGGTCTTCACCAGGTCCAGGTAAAAGGATAAGCAAAACGGGGCTGCAAGGGGAGAAAAGCAAACAAATTCCACAGAGAACAAACAGACCAGACACAAGAAAGCTACCAGCGTGTTTTTTCTCCCATCTGCCCAGTTTGTCGCTGTGTCCAGCGAATGACTTCAGGGCCCTCTTCGCTGACTGATCTAATGCATCTTGACAAAAGCAATCCACCCCCAAGATCTCCTGTTGCTGAACTCAGGACAACAAGAGGCTCGCTGCTCGAGCCAACATCATCTGCTTGAAGGTTAAATGGAGTTTTGTGAACTCAGAGGAGCTAATAATGTCAGTACAGTCAGAAAAACGACACATCAAGGAAAAGCAGTGACCTGTCGAGCCCTGGGACCAGATCACCAACAAATGGGAGCCAGTGCAGCGTCAAGCACTGCTCTGCTGCACAGGCAGTTTCCCTTTGAACATTTATGGAAAAAAACCACCAATAATTAGGGCAGTGCAGATCTTGAGCTACCACAAATAACGAGCACTTACAGCCCTCAGAGGCATATGGGGAATAGCTCAGCACTAGATCTGTCTGGAAATAGCAGATTTCAGCTCTGAAATGTTTGTGCCCTAGGGAGAAGCCAGACTTACTGGAATCCTGAGGAATCCCGTATTTCCTCATCAGCTGTTGGACATAGACATCCTTTGCATTAGAACTGTTGCTTACAGGGTCTCCAAAGTCTGGAAGCAAAGACTCAAAAAACAGGGGTGTGATCTCCTGGTTGCAGAGGACTTTGGACATGGATTTAAACGTGCCATGTGTTATCCCGAAGTTGTTTGGTTTAAACAATGCCTGCAGAAAAGACAAAACACAAATAAATCCTGCACGCTGAAAGCACCCCACTCGGAGAGAAATAACAGAATGAGAAGGCAAGGACTGAACTTTTTTATAGTGCTTTCTTATGAGAAGTTAGCCTCTATAAAAATAAGAACTTTCCATGGAAATAATGCATTTTTTGGCTAACCTTTGCTGTGACAGGGGTGGCAAATTTATTTCCAGGTATGAGAGTCAATATGGGAAGTGCCTTCAATGCGTGCTGAGAAATTCCCTATAATGTGTGCCTGATGACATTCACACACCTGGGTTACAACACAGATTTGTCACACGGATGTGCACATCACTGTCCCCATCTAGTCCATGGCTGCACGTGGCACTGCAATGTGCAGGCAGAATGATGGCCAGGAACGATTCCTGTCATCTGTGTTCTCCTGGACTGTGGATCAGAGATGGATTGGACACCATGCTGGATGAAGGCAGTGCACCCTGGAGTTACTGCAGCTGTCAGAGCAGTAATGGGTTTGTACCGAATGTTTCGGGCACTCTTGAGGCTTTGGGTGTGATCTAGTGCACACTAAAGCTAAGGCAATTTTTTGCTGCTGACTTCGGTGGGTTTGCCTTTAGTGGGCAGTTCTCCAGCTGTTTTTACCAGCTGATCCTTCCAGTATTTTGCTGGAAGTCCTCCCTCCTTCAGGAGGAGGATTCTTGCTCCAAGTGTCCCTCTCACAGCCTGTGTTCCCCACTCACGAGCACATGATGGTCCCACCGCTCCAAATCAAAACTCTCCCAGGAAGGCAACACAGCATCACAGAATGGTTTGGGTTGGAAGGGACCTTGAAGCTCATCTCATTCCAGCTCCCTGCCATGGGCAGGGACACCTTCCAGAAGCCCCATCCAGCCTGACCTTGAACACTTCCAGGGATAAGTCTGACAGAGATTCTTCTGAGAACACTGTTGCTTTGAAACAGAATCTACGGTTTAATGCACCTGTGGCTTCCAGGGTAAGAAGTCGCTGTGGAAACCATTCCAGTGGTATTTTGCCTCAAAAGCACATGCAGACTACACATACCTTAGTCAGTGGCATTTTCCTGGACTGCTGGAGCTTTTTCAGGGAATGAATAGCTTGTAACAATGGATCAACGCCAGATTCAAACTGGTGTCTGAAATATTTTATTTTTGTCAGAAGGCCTAACATCTTGTCCATGGGTTTCTGAAGTTCCTTGGGGAAAAACATCTGCAAGAGGCAGGAAGGAAATCAATTATGATGAGCAGGAATCTGCATGCATAGGCATGTACACGCCCATATTGTGTTAACTCAAACATGAGCACTGGGGGATTTTCAAAACTGTTAGGAGGCCTCACAGAGTGGGTGTCCCACGGGAAATGAATGGGATTTGTATTCCTAAATCCCCAAGCACTTTTGCAAGCCACTCCCCTGAACATTACATAATCTAACAGTGTGTTTCCAAACACCTACAGTTGGGAAATGTGTGTCAGATACTGGCTGGGATATAATCAAGTCTCTCATTTCACACAGCGCAGGTGTCAAACACTACGAGTGACTTTTGACCCGAGCCCAAATTCATTGGCATTGTCACTTAACAAATTTTTTTGCCCAAGATCACTCCTGTATTTTTAAATACATCCTCAGTATTCACTTCTCTGTGAATGTTTTCTTAGATGCTGTTTCTGTAGTTGAGGTGAGGGAATTTGAATCATTTAATACCTGTGTAGCTCCAGATAAATGGGGAAAAGATATTTTACAGGACTTTTCCCAGGGCTTCCCTTTTCAAGGAATCAAAAAATTTAGCTCAGTACCTTATTTTTGGGTCAGCTGGGAGTGTTCAAGAGGTTGTGACAGCACATAAAGGATACTAGCAGATAGGGAGGCATTTAGACTAGGTCCAGTGCCTTTAAATGAGGTTTGCTGCTTTACACCAGCTGGGATTCTCATTTATATCCACGCTGCCACAGCATGGATATGCAATAAAAATTGCTGCATGAGCAAAGCCTGATCTTTGGCTTGCATAAATCAGTGTAGCTTCTGGCCACTGCAATGATATTTTATGACCTTTCAGCCACTGCGTGCAGCAAAGAACGTAGAAACCGCTCTAAAAATCCAGCACTAACCTTGTATAAGAAATTGTAAATGTCCAAGTGTCTCAGCAGGGTGACCCCAAGGACGTAGGTGCTGCGAGTCCTCTCTGGCAGAGGGAGGCTGCACAACTCCTGCGCCAGCGCTCGCAGCCGCGGGTCAGCGGGACGGGCGCTGCAGGACTCCAGCTGCAGCACTTGAGAGATGAGCTGGGTGTGCACACAGAGAAGAGAGATTTGTCAGGGGTGCTCTGCACGCTCCGCCACGCGTGGATCCATCTTGCCTTGCTGCTGTTCTTTCCACAGCACCATATTTCAACCACCCAAGAGCCAGAAATGCCCATTACTTCCGCTCCCAGGGACAAATTCTAAGGACTGTGTTTTACTACCCAGCTTGCACAGTAGTAAAAGCTTTTGTGGCTTCAATTTCTCACTGACTGATGCATGTGAAGTTTGGAAAAGAGCATGCTCTTTGGGGCCCAGTCCAGACTAGATGCCTGGGAAGGGGAAAAGCATCTGGAGCTCTGCTGGCAGGAGCAGGAGGCTGAGGAAGGGAAGCTCATCTCTCACTCTGGGAGGGTATTTTCGGACCCTGAGTGCTCTCACAAGTTGTGGTTACAAATGTACTTTTCCACCTGGACTGGGACAACTTCTCAGTGAGCAGGACCTGACTAAGACCCTGCTCAGCCCCCGTTAGTGTGTCCCAGAGAGCCGTGCCCTGCTCCAGATCCCTCTCCAGGCACTGCCTGGCTGCCGACCAGCTCCCGGTGGCAGCCAAAGGGACCATACGGCTCCAAGTCTCCAGTGGCTGGGCTGACATCAGTGATGCTCCTGCTTCATTCCTGGTGGCTACTCCAATCCAGAACGCACTCTGCTGTCTATCCCTGTGGGGTCATCTGTGCTGTCACACACCCAGTGATCTGCTCAGCTCCATTCATTAACAAACACTGGCTTTAATGGTCTGAGCAGTTAGAAAGCAACAAGATCTCCCAAGAGGATAACAGCAAACTTACCTGACTGCTGTTTTCTGGGAAGGATGCTTCCAGAAGAGCATCAATGCTGGCTGTGGACATTCCTGTTGTGTTTTTGAGGTCCTCTTTGAGCTGGTCCACATTTTTAAACACATCTCTTAGCTTTTCTGTAACAAACAGTCAAAGAACAACTGATGTAACAGCTTTCTCCAGACACACAGCAAATCTCAAGCACACAGAGAAGACTTTACGTGAAGCGTGGTACCTCACTGCTGATAAGAAAAAAAATCCAACAAAAACTTGTCAAAACCAGTCATTATTTCCTAGGTTTTACAGTCTGATTTGTGGGTTGAAGTTACCACTCCTCAGGATAGCAAAATTTGCTCAGATGGAATGACTTGGTGCTTTCTTAAGTAAAGAAAACAAAGGGTGGTCTTGAACAGGCTCCAGAAGTACCCCAGATAAAGGATCCCAAGGTCATGGTGTATGGTTATTTCATTAATGTCACTTCTTCCTGGCAGCTAGGCAATTCTTGGGATTGCCAGCAGAAAGTGTGGTACCAGTGGTGATGTTTACCAACATTGTAAAGGAAATACAGAAGAGTACCTTGCTTGCTTGAGTCTGTTAAACTCTCAGTGATGTTCAACATGGAATTCAAAGTAGACATATACTGAGGAACCTCTTGAAAGAAAGCAATTTCTGGTACATTTTCTTGAAGCCTGAATTGGAAAAACAGAACAACAAACAAAACAGAATATAAAGAGAAGGCAAGAAGTCATTTCATAAACAGAATACTGAAACAGTCTAGCTCAGAGGGAGAGCCTCACCACTTCAGCTGTGCCTGGATGTCTGTGGCATCCCCAATAAGTACATTTTGAAGCTCCTGGGAGATCCTCCTGTGATTCAGCACGTTGGTCACGAGTTGGCTGCTCAGCTCAGCAGCACGGAGGAGCTGCTCCTGCGACTGGCCTCGCTCACACAGCTCCCCAAAGGGAACCTCAGGGAGGTGGCAGAGGCGCTGGATTGACTCAAAGCTCTCGTAGTCACACAGAAGTGCTGTCAGATCCTGGAGGTGAGAGATCTTCAAAGGACATTTTGAAAAAAGGAAGACAAATGCACAAACACCAGTTAGATGGCGGAACTATAAAAGGCAGGCTTTAAAGAGTCCAGGTGTCCCTCTCTGTTTCTCCTTAGGACTAAGGTTTAAAAATATATATATATTTAGTTCATTCAAAAGGTCTCCAATAGAACAGCTTGTAACAATCATTATGTGATCCTCTGGCAGACCTGGCTGGATCTAAAAGACCTTGCAAACCTTAACATATAATTTCCCCTGCCCAACACACACGGACAGCAATACTCTACTGGACTTGCCTGTTTACTAATTAATCTTCCCAGAGACCAAATAAATCTACCTTGCTCAACAGGTTTAGCCTTTCAGATACCACCTGGTCATCTACTGCAGCACAGGAAAGAGACTTGGCCAGAAGTCAGAGCTTCCTCATCTGCCAACCCGTGTAAAATTATAGCCCTTTGCTATTATGGGCTTCCTTCTCGTCTGACATCATTATTTACATTATCAGGCTCTTATGGGAAGAATTATTTTCAGGTTTATGCCTCTAAGTACCTGTCACACTGAGGCTCACCATATTATTGTTACAGATATATTACACAGCAACAACATTGCATACTGCTGTATTTTTCCAAAAGGACTTTTAAATGCTATTTCTCATATGGAGCAATAGCCTAAAGTGCATGCATGCTATTAGTGCAGTCATGAATGCACAAGTTAAGAAGCATTTTATTCAAATGAGGCCTTGCCAAACCCAAAGCTGGGGAGGGAACTCCATGAATCAATACTGGTGTTTAATCTCAGAAGCCACTCTGGTGTTGTGAGACATCTGGGGCTAGAGGAGCATGTGGGGACTTTACTCCAGCCACGCTGGTGTTGGTACAGCTCCTTACGCACAGCAGTAACCCAGTTAGCCATGCTTCTAACTGCCAATTAGGAATGCACAATTCCATGGATTTTCAGCAGGGCAGAGGTATCTAATCCCTATCTGTGCCTTCAAGAACTCCTCCCTACCTCCTCCTCAGCTGAAGCTGAGGCATCCCAGCTTCAGAATGATCTCAGCTCTGTAAGGTGCCTCAGTAAGTCTCAATATACCGAATTTTAAAACTACTGGGGCACTGAGGAATATGCTGCCACTGGCCATCTCTGCAGTGCTCATCCTTCTGGGATGGCTGGTGGGAAACAGAGCCATCCTATCCAGCACACGGGAGGACAGGAACACCTCTACCTCCTCTGAAAAACAGGTGTACACTCGGTAGGGACAGATAAAAGAAGAAGTTCCTTAACCCAGTTTACAGGTGACCTTCAAATACAGGCAGCAGGCAGAACACAGAGTTTCAGTCCTAGTTTTTATCAGCTGTTCTTTTAAGAAAACTTTTTTCCATATGCTGTTTTTCAAAACCACCATTGCACATTCATGTATCACGGCGGGATGTCCTTCAAGTCAGCAGTTTAAGCAGACTCACTTTTAGCTTCAGGAGCTCTGGTATGGATGAATGTTTCTCAGAGGTATTATTTTGCATAAAAGAGTTCTTTTTCAGATGAGTTTGCTTCAAAAGCAGTGTGATGTTTTCTGTGCAGGGGAAAAAAAAAAATAGTTACTCCAGACAAAAATGCCAGAAACTTCACAGATAAGAATATCAGCACTTTTATTCTGAGGCCAACTGAGCATCGCTGCTTTCCACCAAACTCCCGTGGCTGAGGACCTCTGAAATCACAGAGCAAGGCCTAGGTTGTAATCTGGACTGTAATGAATCCAGTTCAGGTAGGTGCTCTGTTCCTAGTGAAGTCCACCCCATCCTGGTAACAGGTGCACAGGTAAAACCTCTCAGAGGTGTTGCAATAAGCACAAACGATGAGTATCTATGTGAAATATCATGTTAACTCTCAGAAACAACTGCTGTCATCTTACCGCCACATAAAGCTGTGAAGGGAAAGAGGTTTCTATTTGTGAGATTGCTTTGTCTGAGTGTCAGCAACCTGTCATCACACAGAGAAGAGGAGATGTGCCTTTTGTAGAGACTGGGATGGAAACTTATAATCGCAATGTGACATAACTAAACAAAATCCAAGTCTGGCTTCCCCAGGTCTCACAGCTCCAGTTAATTGCCAGCAGATAAAACCATGTAGCACCATTCCTTCCCACCATTAGACAAAACCCAGGCAGGACACATTTCAGCTGAGACCCCTCAGCAGTAATGAAATCATGATCACCTGTCAATTCCCCGTCTCCAGCTCCCATGGCATTTATTAAACACATCAGGTAAGGGTTATAGCTGTTATTTGCTGTCACCTGCAAGACGGTGTTTTCAAATTCTAAAAACAGAAATCTGAAAAATAAGATAGGAATTCAAATCAGCTTCTCTTTCAAAAACAAGGTATATTAGTGAGCAACCTGTCAGCTGTGGATGCTGTTCCTTGGCAGAGTAAATAAGAATGCCAGATGAAAGCCACCTCTCCTAGGTGGGTACCCTCCCAGTGTTATTCCATCAGTTCTTTGTGCTGTTATTTCCCAAAGCTGTCATTCACTCTCAAAATAAGAAAACACACTTTGAAAGGTTCACATCTATGTGATGGATGCACTATATAGATGGAAAGGCACACCTAGGGGAGACTGAGGATCGAAAATCAGAGTCATCTCACAAAGGAAGGGTTTCCAAAGAGCCTGCCACTGGTGGTAAGACTCCTTCAGGACTCTGCTCCGCTGTGAATTGATACGTGCCAACACACAAAATATTTTGAAACTCTGACTTTTAGTTGTACGTTCAGCTCAAGGAGAAGCTTCATCTTCTTCAATTTAACCCACACTATACCTCGTGTCCTAAATTACGGTGATTGCAGGCTTAGGTTATTCCACTGGAAAAAAATTCCATATTTCTCATGCCAGAATGAGAATGGTGGTCACAACCCACCCACAGAATTACAGTACCCAAAACCCAAACTCACCGTGTGATCAAGCTGGTTGGGGACAGAGTGTGGTCACTCTGAGTCCAAGGCAGGGTCTTGTTGTAAAAGGTTTCTGCCACGACAACGAAGTGATGAGCAACGACATCAATCACGCTGTCAAAACTGGTTTGGTTGGAGAGAAGAACCGAGCTGGAACTTATATTGAATTCGTCTACCAGGCCAGAGACATTCAGCCCCTTGAGAATGTAGAGGGTGGCTTCTGTGATTTCTAGAGCTGACAGATCGCTGGCAGAGCCGCTTGCCACTGCTTCCAACAGCCTTGCAAGGGAAGCTCCTTCGGTTGGATTCCTTTTGGTGCTGAGGAAGCTGTCAAACACATCCCAGACACTTGTGTAATAACGGCCTCTGGTGAGGTTGAAAGCACCGTGGAGCCTCTGCAGCAGGTTGTGGACCTCATCCTGTGCCACACTGGAGAGCATGGATAGGCTATTCCAGCCTGTTGCACTGTCAGAGAAATTCAGGGAGCT
>VXBT01008827.1:11171-26358 GCA_013400235.1 Oriolus oriolus | reverse complement strand
CCCGCACCTTCCCTTCTCTTCCTTTCGTAGAGGGCATGCTTGCCCTTCAACATCATTTGCCATCCTTATATTTTTGCTCTCCATGGAAGGTGGTATTTTTTTGGCAGCAAGAGGAATACAGATGAGCTAAATTAATTGAAAACTTGCACAGGTTTTGCTGCATTTTCGTAGAGTTATCTGCCCTTTCTGACAGAAAGCCACTAATTTCTCTGTGCCCAATTCTCTTCTAATTAAAGAACTTCATATTACTCTCACGCTACAGACTTGATAATGTAGGAATAAAAACTTTCAGGAGCTCAGATGCTGAAGCAGTTGAGGCTCTACAGGTTACTAGGGCAAAATTTAGCTCATTTTGAGAACGACAGTCTAATTCTGCCTAATTCATGCTCTAATGCCTATTACATGTTTCCAGGAGTCAGAGAGGAATGGAGCCAGAGATATCACATTGCATATTAAAAGGCAACAATAGTTTAAATTTTTGTACTTTATGCAATTCAAAACTTCATTAAGAACCTTGAGGTTTTTTCCTACCTGATTTAAGATGTTTTACAATTCGAATATTGGAGTACTTTGCAAAATGCCTTGAACACTCTGTTACCAAAAATTCCAAGTTTGGGAGTCTTAAACTTAAAATTACTTAAGCTGGTTTTTCAAGTGCTTTGTGCCAACAGAGTGGGGGCTGGAATTCAGATTATAAACCTTAACACAAGGTTTTCATTTTTGCAAGATATCAGAACTCCAAAATAGGTTAAACAAATTAAAGGACCTTCCTAATCTCTGTCTGCATTGCAATGAAGCAACAAAATGAAGTCCAAAAGCAGAGATGTGTGCTATTTGCTTTAACTGACACAGTGATGTAGGAAGAAGTTTTTCCTCTCATACTTGCCTGTTGTCTGAATACTCTAATTCTAAATACTCCTGGTGAACATGAAACACTGGCTGTTAAAGCTTTTCTCAAGCAGTACCTCTTCACTCATAAGTAACCATGTTCAGGGAGGGACATAATCTGAAGTCAGGTAATACGTGTAACCAGAATTAAGCACTCAATACTAGTAATGGCTGTTTCAATCAGTGTAAAACATTTTAGTTCGGTTGACAACAGCACAGCCATTCCAACCTCAACTGGATAAAGATCTAGCCCAAGAACATGATAAGGTTTCCTCCAGCGACTGAGTTCAAATAGGACTATTTTGCGCATTTCCTACGAAATAACCTTTTTCAAGTGTTCATTTTCTCCCTATGAATATGCTTGGTAAACATTCTTATACCAGCAGTCCCAGGCCCATTCAGATCCCTAGGTATGACAGAGGAATAAATACATGCCACAGGTCTGAGTGTCTCCCAGTAGGTTTTTTCAATATTCCAGCGAAAGATTCAAACCACACACTCTATAACCATATGTAACCAGACCTCAAATGAACTTGGTCTTTGCAGTAGCAACAGATCCTCAGCATTTACAGAACAGTTCTTCAGTGTCCAGAACTATTTCTGCCCCTCAGAAATGCCTGTCTTTATGCTTGGGACATGCACCTTCAGGGCCATCCACTGAGTGAGTTATCAACAGGAGGTTCCAAGCACCTGGTTCCAGGCATTCACATAGCAGTTTTGTAATTCTCTTAATGGCAAAGCTGTATGCCTGCCTGCTGATTGAAACAAGGGAGGAAGCATTTTTCAGCAGTCTTATTTGATCAGAGTGCTCAGAGTTAACAGGGGATGTGTTGCTTGGGCATCTTTATCAGCTGGGGAGAAAAAAGGAGGTTGCTTTTTCTGATTGTGGCTTTCAGAGCTTCCCAAGACTGTGACTAACAATGAAAATCAAATGCTTTGCATTCACAATGTGATTTTAAAAAACAAACAAAACAGAAATGAAAACAAACAAAACAGAGAACCAAGAGATCCTGAGGATCTGATTCTGAATACTGAGTGGGAGCAGAGAATAAGACATAGCTGTCTTTTGCAGCAGAAGTGTTGCTTTCTGGTCAGGGAATATGTTTTTCTCATGGTAGCTTTGTGATTCATGTGATTCATGAATCTCAGGGAAACTGGCCAGATAAGGGTAGCATGTGCCACACAATCCTCTTATGCTGTTCCTCTAATCATTATGAATTAAAGCAGCAGGTTAATGATGTTTCATCTCCTAATAAATACATTAATTCCCATGTAATCATCATGTTTTAAAATGTTTTTCATCACCACTGACCACAGGTCAACCAATCAGCTAAACTAAACCTGGCAGAAAGCACAGGGGCCTGAAGGAGTCGAATAGGGGTGAAAAATAAACCAAAGCAGAAGTCAGTGAACAGCATATACACTTTATCTTTGTGGTTCAGGAAAGAATTTTTTCCTACTAGGAAGTGAAGTGCAAATAGAAGTGATTTTAACATTATGTGCTCTTGTTAACCTGCAATGAGACAGGAAGGAGGTACACCTTAAATGTCAAGACGTTAAGCTTTAAGAGAAAATAATATGCTTATGTATCTGTACCAAAGGTTTCTAGTGAATTAGACAGTAAAAGCAAAGAGGAGATAGATCTGGAAAAGGTGTAAAATGCTTCATTACTTGTTCAAACGCCCCTCAAATGTTTTTTGTGTGGCATGCACAAAAGATCAGCTAGGTCAGAAGAGTTTGTCTATCCCTATTTTAGGGGTTGTTCATCCCTGAAGAAATTCACTGTATTGTTAAGCACCACAGGGTTCAAAGGTTTGAGACAAAATTATTGAATACAGCTTCATAGGAGCTACAAGTGTCAGAACTAGTCTTGAAGACCTGCACAGCTGATCCATGGTAGTTTTGTTTCCTTCACCAGGCACAGTGAATGGAATTACTCTCCATTCACAGAACATAAGACTCTGACATTCAAGGACAGTGAAATCTTTCATGAGCTAAACTGGCAAGAGCAGAGTATATAGCATGGTTGAAAAGCACTGAGCTTCTGCTTGATTTGTTCTGTTTGTCTCTGCAAACAGTCACTGTAGGCAGGTCACCTCTTTTACCCTTGGGAAGGCTATATTCTTGCAACACAGCTTTCTCTCAGTCATGAGAGGAGTGTGAAAAAATAACTACAGGGATTAGCTGGTGAATAGCACATCTTGTATCTTTGTAGTTTAAGGAAAAAAAAACTGTAATGAAAGAAGGGTTATATATAGCGTGGATTTTGATTCTGCTGTGTTCCTCTATACATCAACAATGACAACGATGAACAATGTTCAAACATCAAGAGACCCAGCTGCCACCCAGGCTTAAATGACAAATTAAACTGATTTGTTTAGGGCAAGATTTTGCAGTGAATTAGACACAAAGTAACTCCAGGCTGAATTATCCACAAGAACATTAAGAAACTCTTTAGGCAGCAAAAGGCCCTCTTTGAGCAACAATTTCTGTTAAAGGCTTTAGAAGTCCCAAACCTCAGCGTATGGAGGAAGAGCTGCTCAGTTGCTGGTATACATAAGTGAACCCCGCCTCAAACATGTCTATAGTTTCAATGTATCTAGCCCTTGGCAGCCACAGCCAAATAAACTGAGATGGTATTTCCATTCCTGGAGAGCCCCTATTGTCATCTTCTCCTTTGCATATGGCATATGCCTTCCCAGTGACTTTTTGCTGTAGAGCCTTCTGATCTAAAACATGTCTTTGATAACCAGTTTCTCTTCTTGCTAATTTTTTAATAATAACACCCCAAACCAAAACCACCACACCCTTGGAATTTGCTGAATTTTATGTAAATATTGCACTTCACTCCACTCCTGGCATTACTTTGCCTCCCTATGTCTTTCTGTTGCAGCTCCTTTACTGAAGTCTTGGTTAATGCATCAAATCATATCTAGGTTGAGTTCCTCCTGCTGTTACCAGCCTGAGTGATTTGAGGCAGTATCTTTTACCACATAAGGATCTTAGCGGTAACCCAGGTAAATGTTGAACTCTCTTCAATTTACAGTGACACTGTTCAATAGCACCTTTCAGGTGAAAGCATACGAACTGCTAAACATCTGTTCATTGCCGGGTGAAAGCTAATTGTCAGCCTACAGCATATTGCTACCTCATCAGATGGCCAGCTGATACTATTCCAAAGCTCAGGTGCATTCTAGAAGATTTAATACCTTGGCTGTTCAGCCATAATAGTGTGCAAATACTGCTTTGTTATTACTGTTATTTGTGTTTTAAACCACCACAAGTTACATGAACATAATTGTGTAAGTGAAAAGATGATTCTACTTCTCATTATATTACTTTATATATGTTGATGAAATACTGGTTTCAGTAGGTAGTAGCTTTATGATTGTGCTATTCAGAACACTTGATGCATAGCTAATGCTTTGGAAGTAGCAAAGGTGGTAGCTGTGGTGTGTGTTCTAAGGACTCTAGACCCAATTAAACATTTCTCTTGAGGTTTCCTGTATTCGTACCCTTTATGTTGGGCAGGCTACCTCCCATATGTTGAGGTATAGAGGACATAAATATCTGGGAGGTAACTTCTTCTGAAACACTGAAATTCCTGTATTATTCTATGCACTGTATGGTATCATGTTTACCATGGCTACACAGTACTTGGGACAACTTGGGTAGATTGTTGTTATCACTTCTGCCTGTCTGGGGTTCTGTATGTATGGATCCTAGTGCAGCTGGCTGCTGCCATTGCTACTGTGCCTTCTTGGATCTCTCTCTGATCATCCATTTCCCCTGGCCTGACTGAACACGTGGTCTCCAAGCCATAAATTTTATTCTTGAATTCCACCTAGTAAGTGAAAGCCTGATGAATATGCTGTAACTGAAGTTAGCTAAATGAAACTGCTAATTTTCTGTGAGAAGGTTTAGGAGAATGAGAGAAAATGGGTGGAAACTAAAATGCAAGACATTTTGTCTAAACATAAGCTTTTTTTACTGTGAGGTTGATAAAACAGCAGAAGAGTTTACCCAGAGAGGCTATAGTGCCTCAGTCCTTGTAGATACTCAAAATCCAACTGGACAGAGGCTGGAGGTGACCCTGCATGAGCAGGGCAGCCAGACTGCCAGTCTCAGCTCATCTCTGATGCTGTGCCACTTCACAACAAGGCACTGGTTCATTCTAAAAGAGTTACGCTGCTCAAACAATTTCTGAAAATTTGACACAGCCTCCCTGGAAATGGGGTCTCACAGAGTAAATATTTTCTGGGCTTGTCAATACAGAGAGAAATACATGAGTCATCTAAAACAAATACTGCTAAAATTTAAACTTCTGTCTGACTAACCAGCAGTCACCTATGAGACCAGGAGAATTGCTACACATTCCCTACTTCAGAGTATGTTGTTAACTGTGTTAAATGAACGGGATAGCCTCCATGCAGGCAGCTTTGCTGATTTTTATATGTTTAATTACAGTTAACTCTTTTCAGGAAGGTTCTTTCCCTGTGACTAAAGCTGGAGGATAAAACTAAACATCAGCGCACTCAGTGGCAGAACTCCCCCCTAACTTAATTTGAGCCAGGATTCTTTGCATGTTTGAAATACTTTCAGCTTTTAAAAGTCTTTTCTAGCAGTGTATTACTTGATTTAGATTGAAAAGATTTAGATGTTCATGAGGAATATGCATTTTGGTAAAGTCTGATGAGTATTTTAGTTACCACAAGAAAAATGCTGAAAACTCTGCAATCTGCACACAAATCCAGTTTTATTTCAGTTTTCTTCTTCATTAGCTACAGAGAATACTTTGGGAATTGGACATTAGCTGAATTAAGTATGATTAGTCTTCTTAAAAGCGAAATCTCTGTGCAATCAGTTTTAAAAATCATCACGCATGAAGAATTTCTCTGTTTCTATTTAAAACAGGATCTGACAAATAAAATTGTAGAAAAAAACAAGTAAAAATGCACAAAACTATCAAGATGGTCTAGAGCATTAAAACCTAAAAGACTTAATTAAAAAAAAAAAGGCGCTGCTTTTAGTTGTATCTACTCTACTACCCATAGGTACAAGTGACTGGAAGCTTAGAAGTTTATATAGTTACTAATTACATTGAGAGCAGACATACCCATAGGTCTATTGAGAACTGTCAGATGATGTTTAAAAACCCGGTTTCTGATATCCAAGGTGGAGTTTAAAAGGCGCTAGAATTAGAAGACAAACTATTTAATTCTAACAGGAGCCTAGGAAAAGGCATCTAACCTCTGAAGCAGGTTATGGCACTAGTTAGCTTAGTGTCCCATAACTGGTTTTGCTCAAGGAAACTGCGCGCGATCTGGAGGCTGCCCTAGTGTACTCCAATGTACAAAGTATTGAAACTGATCTGGCTGTCAGCCTTAGCCATGCAAGTCTTCTGTCCCCAGTTAAACATTCAGCAAGTCTTATGCAAATGCATTGCCAGTTCTTCTCAGTTGTTCTCCTGAGGCACTCCTGTTGCCTAAAAGGAAAGAGGAGAGGTTGTTGCCTTAAGGAAAGGGATGGTCACTGCCTATTTCATGGTCTCATCATAGACCTTTGCTCTCAGAGCAGCTCAGCACCTTAACATACTTGGAGCATATATTTTCAGTGCTCCTTTGCCAGAGTTTTGTAGAAGGCACTATGTGCCTGACAAAGTCACCCTGTCCATTGGCTCTGGGTAAGTATGAGTAAGCCCATGGCAGAAGGGACTGCTGAGGAGTGCTTCCTCCTTCAGGCTGTCTTCTCTCCCCAGTAGTCTCCTCTAATTAATTTCAACAGAAACTGCTTGAATGTCCAGCTTGGAAGGCAGGCTGCAAACAGATACTCCCTCCCCCTGCAAAATTCCTGGCAGAAGGAACTGCTGTGCTGTGACACCCAAGAAAAAATCAGTTTTTGTTCAGTGAACTTTCTTATCAATATTCTCATGGTTTGTACCTGAACCATGCAGTTACTCCCACGGGCAAGTCCTTTGACACACATACTGGTTTTATTATTAAGCCTATATTACTTATTGTGTATTTCCTACAGAGTTAGTTAATCAAGATTTCTTCATGGCCAGAGGCCAGAAGTCACTAGGGATTTACCTATGTGTCTTACCTGTAAAATAATTAAGACAAAGAGGAAGCACTGAATATGCTTTTGTTAGGCAGATCTCACTCATAAAAGATACACAAATATACTTTACATTACTCTCTTGGTATTTATAATTTATAAATCTCTGCCTCCCTGTGCCCTTCTGTGATCTGGTAAGCAGAAGAAAATTTGCTTTTCCAGTCAGTTCTCCAGAAATCAAGTTACTGAGACCAGAAGGTTTTTGTAGCATGAAGGCATTTTAGGCAGCTGGATGGTCCAGACTTGCTACCACTTTCTTCCTTAATGGAATTCCATTTACAGAAATTCATGAAAGAGACCCAATGATTAAAATTTAGCTCTTTCCTGTAAGCCAGAGCCACTTTCCCACAAATGGTGAAAGCACTGCCAGACGGCTACAGATCAGAGGAGGGAAACAGTCCAAGTCAAAATATCTAGTCTCACTTACTATCTTATGTACTTCATATTCAATAAAGATTTAAAACAAAAAGAAAGCAAATGAACACTGAATCCTTGCATGAATTTTGTTCAGAATTCTTCCACATTAATTACCCTTTAAAATCTGAACTGTGATTCAAATTTACTTTCTCAAGGACCTTTCAAATTTGGCAAGGTCAAAATTTGTGTTTCAGCTGCTTGGTAATGTGACAGGCTTCAGAGAAATAATTTACATGGTACTTGTCAACTATATAAAACTTTAAATTGACCTGACTAAGGACTCACTCTAGGAAACTCCTGAGCACTGAATTTCTGGCTTCAATGAAAAATTAAAATGTTCAGTATCGAACAAAACTAAACAGTGTTTGAACCTCTGTGGCTGAACATCCAGAATCAGTCTTTTCTCCACATGTAAGTAGTTATTTTTCCCAATGTATGGAATAGTGTTGAAACCCTGTTAACCTCTCCCACATGTCCCAGCTTGGTTGCCCCAAAAATTATCTTAAGATTTCTTTCCTATCCAAATAAAATCTCATGCCATTGCTCAGGAATGCAGACAACAGACAACCAGCCTACTCTCACCCTCAGAGCAAGTCTTACTCTGTGAAAACTGTGATTCTGAAGAATTGAATTGAGTAAAGAAGTATTTACAATAAGCTACAAGGTTTAAAACCTCTTGAAATGTGATCCTTTTTGGCAGAATAGTTTAGGCAGGAAATGTTACACCTGACTAAATCTGGCCAAAACAACGTAGCTACTTCACATTTTCCATTGACTAGGTTGCATTTACCATCATTTGCTGCCCGAAGATGCCTAACTAGTAGCAGATGTCTCATTAATCCTCCTCTCTGTTCCTCAGAACTTTGTCCAGATGTCACAAAGGAGAGGTAGGCTACAAGACAGGGAACTCCACACAAGGCAAGTGCTACTCGACCAATCAAACAGTACTTGGAAACAGGTTTTATCTGATCCTAGACAGGAATGGCCCGGGAAGGGCACAGGTGCTGATCCTTCTGCCTGTCTCAGGGCAGTGTCACTGTAGCCTGTCCAGGCAGAGGAGCAGCCCCTTGTGCCTGTCCCCGCAGGGCTCAGAGCTCGGGCCCAGGTGGGGAGCGTCTCGTCTCGTACTTACGCAGACAGTCCTTTCTCCAAACTGGCTGTAGAAGGTCATCGTGACTTTGTGCTTGTGCCCAGTCCTCTGATCAAAGGTGTTACAGGTGTCAAAGGGTGGGCTGTACAAATGCAGACTAACAGCAGGTTCTGTGTGGCTTATGTTCTCCACACGGTGCAGGCCAATGGAGTCTATACCAGCAAAGTCACAAAATGAGATGTGTTAGCAGGGAGATCCAATGAGATCCCAATTGCCTGGAAAAAATGCTTTTTAAACTGTAACTTGTGAGCAATTAGGCATGCCTGTACTTCTATGGGCAACAAGTAACTCAGTACAGGGAATTTGACTGCTGTTCTCTAGCACAGATTCCTAAATCTACACTGGTAATTCAAAATGCGTTATTGCCTTCCACAGTTCATGTAATTTCTAGATTATCCACCACAGGCTAAAGGCCAACCGAAATCCCAAGAAAATTAAGGAAGATCGTTACCGTAAGTAATTTTCTAGCTCTTATTCCCAAAGGACTTCAAGTTCATTTACTTCCCTAGGAGAGCTGTTGCTATACATGCTCCAGAAGATGGAAGGGGGCAAAAGCTTTTGGTGTTGCTAATTCTTCACAAGTAACAAGGATATCAGTCACAATAAAAGTCAGCTACATGCATTTGGGGCATGGACTTATGGGCAGAGATATGGTTGTCTTCTGCTACAGGCATCTGCTTCCTAATTAATCCTTACAGTTTATCGGTTCGGAAAACATGTTTTCCATTTCTTCACTCTTTCCGATTAGGTGACTAATCAATAGTGACTGGCATACTTCTAGTCATGACTGAATAGTAAGCATAATTGAAGACGCAGTAAAACAAAGCGCTGTATGTTGTGTGGTCAGTCTGCACTGGTGGAGTAGAAATCAAGCTATTACATAAAAATGTAAGGTATGAAGAATCACATCCGTGAAACAAACCATGCCCATTCTACACTAAAATGGAGGTTTTGAGTTACTTAAGAGAGACTTTGAATTTAATTTTATGACCCTACTGTAAAAACAACTCAGGTCTTTGTACTTGAGTTTGTTATATAATACCTGGACCTATATTGTGCAACATAGCCACAGTACCCTGAGAGTAATGAGTACACTCTTAGCTCTGATTGTAAGCCCTAAGTGTTGTTAACATACTTTATCTAAACAGAGGATGTAGCAGCTGCAGGGGAGAGTCCTAAATCTGTGCTCATCTAACGGGAAACTCAAATAAACACAGTTGAGTGGGTTCTAACCCTTACGCACAAGAGCAACCAAGAAGCACGCAGTAGAATCGTGAAGGCACTTGCTATTGATGCAGTTATGGCAATCAACACACTGTCAGTGTTTTCCTTCTGCTTGTTTAACGAGTTACTTTTAAACCAAAACATCTGTTATGAAACATGGCAGAGATCCAAACAGCCTCAGAGAACTGGATACCAAATTTGTTTTAAACAACCAAGGAAGCTTTGGGTAAGATGCACACAGTCTGCAATTGGAAAGAACTGCATATGTAGGAAAACCTGACTGAGTTTGAGAACCCACATCCCTGGCATGGGAGCATCAGCAGATGTATCAAGCCCCATCTTGCATTTCCTGCCCTATCAAGTTTATGTTTTCATTTAGCATGGCAAAGCTTCAGCAGAGGGCTGCAGAACACTAGTCTTGCTCCCCAGTGCCCTCATCCTGGCCAAGTCCATAACCCAACATGTGGCCCCCTCTAGCTGGGAAGTTCCCAATGGCAGCCCCACAGGGTGTGTTCTCCAGTATTTAACCCACGACACAAAAGGCAGCTTCACCTTTGTTCTGTTGAACTCAAGGTGGTCCAGCATGCTGTGCAGTGTCTTTCATAGCACCAGCACACATTATACCCAGGTGCAACTCCAGGATGGCCTCCAGCAAAGCACAAGGTGGTAATAGCTACAGATACATCGGATGATGGCATGGATTTAGGTACTTATAGAGCCATACTGATGCAGTCTTAGTCATTCTCAACACTGTGCATTTTTTTGTAGACTGGGAATTTCAGTTCTGCTCACACTGCACTTCAGCACTACAGTCTTTTGTTGATTTGGACAATAAGTAGCACTGTTATAGGTTTCTGTTCCTGGCTGGTCAATTTATTTTATAGAGAGCTTTTACATTTTCAACATATTTGTTGAAATTTTCCAGATTTTCCAAGACTGAGTAAAGGCATTACTTCTTTGGGGGGGAAGAGAAAACCAAGATGGCAAAGCTATCTAAACTTTGCTTCTCTTATTTCTTAGAAAATGCTATTCAAGTTTATGTTTACAAGCAATTTCAGATAATCATCAGGGGCACAGTGCTAAAGGCTGCTTAGGCTAGAGGAGATATCCAGTATATTAAATTACTGAACAATTGCTACAATGTTTTAGGGGTGAGTTAAAAGCACATTTTTGTTGTGGTTGTTTGTTTTACTGAATCTAAATACAGGTTTGTGCAGAATCTAAAGAGTTACATTCTTAAACTGTGCATAAAGCCACAGGTATTATTCTGTTAAAGGTAGGAGACTAGAGAGAAGATGAACTCTTCTGTTAGGAATAAGACTCATGGACTGATAGTTCTCAAAACAAGCTTAATAGCTTACCATTAATGTAGGCACATTGATTTTCCCTCAAAACTCGTTCTGATTTCTTAGTCATTTCACCATTCCCTTTTTTCTCAGGCCATTCAAACAGAGTCTCTTTTAGATTTCCCTGGAGGATCTTCATAAAGCAGTGTGAGTCAGTGTGATCATGGATACTGCTATATATGTAAAAAGAATAACCAAACTCAGTGCGACACTCGTTTTTAAATTCAATGCAAGACAGACAGTGTTGCATATTGTATGGGGACAAAGCCTTAGAATGAAATTCCATTGCACAGGGGACATGCATTAAGGGATGTCTACTTAAAATGGCTACTATAGAAATATATTTAGATAAGCTCACATACAGCAGGATTTGGAGAAGAGTCAGATTGACATGAAGAAATACAAAGAAAGTCCAGAGAAAGGAGTAGGGCTGAAAATTTCTTCAGAACACAAAAACTCCTCTGGGCCAAGAAACAAAACAATGCTTCCACCATGATCCTGGGCAGAGGCTGGTGTAATCATGCAAGTATACCTGATCTTTGCAAATCCACCATGCTCACTCCCAAAACACGAAGAAATGAGCTAATTCTGCTTAATTTCTATGGCCCCTTTACTGCTGGGATGCACAGGCATTGCTGAAGAAAAAAATGCTGTACTTCTCACTCTGATAGTACTGAGTACAACCAGCTATACCAAGCTGTTAATTTCACTGGCATTTTAATGTTAAAACCCAACAGAATCTAGTAGGATTTGTTTGCTTTCTTGATCTCTCTTCTTGCTCTGAAGCATGTTCTAATTGCTACCTTTAGAGATTACATACGGGTTAGATATTTAGCTTAGTATTGGTTTAACTTTTTTTAAGTACAGGATTAACTGTTACAGAAGTAAATGGGATTAGGACAAAGGGAGAGCTCTCCACTCATCAAGGGCAAGGGAGAAGAGGGAATTTAACCCTTCAATTTAACCCCTTCAAACAGCACTAATGAGTTTCAATCAAAAACTTGGTACTTGTACATTTCTGGTTTTAGTAAACAAATATTAGAATTTCTTACAAACTGAGATGCTAAGAAAGCAGAGCTTGCTTCACGCACAGAACACTTCACAAATGCCACATTGTCATGGTCCTTCCGAAAAACATGAGGAAATCTGACCCTCTTCTTGTAGGAAGCAAAATCAACCTGTCTCAGTCTAGCTGTGGCAAATGGCCATCCAACTTGAGCACAGCTTGCTATAAATTACAGGCTGTGTGGGAATAGCCCAGAAGGAGCAGAGGTGGTGAGCTCAGTTCCTATATTGCTCTGAATACCATGTTATGGAATCCCCTAAAGAATACTGCAAATGTTCAATTGCAACAAACAAAAAAACTGTTCCAACATCTCCTTAGGTTTTCTATTTAGGTGTGAGAATATTTGCTCAAAATCTGCATATTTTGGGCAGTTTTTCTTTAGCCCACATTCTGTGAAAGACCCTCCAAGAGACAGATCCTGCCCTTACATTGTGTAGGATGAAACAACCAAGTGTACAGTCTGTTCACACAACTCAGGAGGCCACATCAGCAGTATGGTCAGCTTTGAGAGAAGAGAAAGGATGTATGAACCTAGAGAAAGCCAAGCAATTCTGGAAAGGGGCTCCCTCCTCACTATCTGCAGTCCTAATCCAAATCTACTTTTCTCATCTGGCCACAGAGGCAGATTTAAACACTCTGAGAGAACAAAGACTATTTACTGCACCTAGTCCTGCTTCTGAGGTCGGGTGTTGTATGGGTCTGTTGTATGGGACCGGTTGAACAGGGTCATATCAATCACTGTATCTCTGGGACTAAAAACTTTCTCTGAAAGAAGGGAGGTGTAGCTTTTGTAGCAAAACAAAGCATTTATGAAAGAGTGCTTTAAAAATGGCCATGAAGTATAAACTTAGAAAAGTTACAGCAGATATTCAGGACTGCTATACTAATAGGAGGTCTGCATTGCTTAGTTTCCAGACACCTTCTGATAGCTCCCACAGGGCTGATTTTTTTCTTCTATTTTGTATGACAATGAAAGATATGGGGGATTTATATGTTTGCTAAAATCATAGTCTTTGAATACAAACCTGCCATGACCTTCACCCCAGCACAAGATCATCAAGTTGAACTTGCCATTTCCATTGTCCACAAGATTTCTTGTATACCTGAAATACAAAGGGTTTGCTCTTTACTGTATTAATATGCCCATAAGAGAGAAAATTATACAAACATGTTTATGAAAGAAGGTTGTTTCCTTTTTCTTCTATTTTCTTGAAATCTGAGTTTTACTTAGAAAAAATGAAATTGTATTTGTAAGTTCGGCTTTTTTTTTGGTAAGACTTCTTTCTCCGCAAAGGAAAAGGAAGGACATGTCTAATATTTTAGACTCATATTTCTTTTGAATGATGTAGATGATTGGAGTTTGGGAACTGTGAGTCAGACTAGAGTGGTAGACAGGATCAAATCAAAATGGTTATTGAATGAAGTCACTTCAGCAGCTGGCTTATAATTAGAAACAGAGAACTGCAATGAAACAAGAAAAATAAATAGTTACATTCTTCTGCAGTTCCTTTTCCAATATTCTTGGCTTTCCTTTTCTGAACTTATTTGTACAAAGCCAAAATAACAAAGAATGAAGATGTCAGACTTCTGTGCATGGTCCTCCCACGCTGTTCCTGGAAGTTCCATGTCTTATATTGTAGCATTGTTGTGTGGATAAAGCACCTGTGAGGGAAATTTTGCCAGCATCTACTTCTAAACAAAGTTTATTAGAGCAAACATTCTTTTAAAATAACATCTTATGATTGTTTCCTTTTACTCTCCTATAAGCCTCCCCTGAGCTGCTGATCATCTTCTATTGAAATACTAGAGAAGGGATTTGGATTTTTCTCTATTGCTTCCCATAGTGTGACTCTTCTGACCTGAGGCTGATGCTATGGTACAAGTAGCTCAGTGGGACCTTCAGATTTAATTTTAGCAGTAGCTGTGAGTATTTCCATTTTGACAAGTAAAGAAAATACTTATGCCTACAACGGTGCACCTCAGTCTCACCTGAAAAATGCAAGCAAGGGCACACAGAAAGTGCACTGATGTCAGTCGAATGCTTTCAAATTAGTATCCCAGTAAGACCACTCTATTTTACTCAAGAAAGGATGCTCATAACGAACTACTTCCAAAGCAAACTTGTATATCTATACACTGCCTCTCACTGCATCCACAACCTGTACATATATAAGTAGACATATTTTTCCCATGATGTCAGAAAATAACTAATCAACACTGGCATTTGACAGGACTTTTCAAGTGCTGTTATTTCTGTACAGGTCTGGCTGGACAAAAATAAATATATTAATAATGAATAATAAATAAATAAATAAAAGGTTGCCATGCATACTTCAATGTTAACACACTTTGTTTTCCTGATTCTTAGTTTCCTATGTTCTGTTACAAATCTCATTATTTGTTCTGAATGGAAGATAGTCAAAGTGAGGTGAAAGGAGGCTAAAAAGTCAAGCCAGAATGATGCTTTCACAATGGCACAGTTAAAAGGAAAAATTTTGGGGTTTGGGCTGTTTGAGTTTTTCTAAAGAAAACACTCGAATAAAATGTATTTATCTTGAAATTTAAGACCGAGAAGCCACCAGTGGAAGAAATAAATCATTTGTTAGCAGATCGAGGGGAAGTTAAACCACTAACAAGTATTTTCCTTCCACCTGGTGAGCAGCAGAAAGCCTCGTCCTGCGCTACGCCGGAGCACGGGGCAGGCGGCTCCCGCCGGCCGGCAAGGTAAGGCAGGGCAGGCACACAGACACCGACTCCTCCACGGACACCGAGCACGCCCCGCGCGCGGGTCTCTCCGCGCCCCCTCCGCAGAGCCCCGCGTAGAACCCGCACCGCCGCCGCGCTTCTCTCGGGCCCTTTTCCCCAGCTTTGTTTACGCATTTATTCGCTCATTTCGGTGGCGCGGCACGCCGCTGTGTCTCCCCCGGCCATCGCTGCGGCCGGAGCGGAGGCAGCGGGGGGCCGGGCGCGGGGCCGGGT
>VXBT01008827.1:0-10660 GCA_013400235.1 Oriolus oriolus | reverse complement strand
CGCCCCCGTGAGCGCGGCCACAGACCCAGGCGGGCGGGGGCAGCCGGAGGTGGCTGCAGAGGCTCCTCGCACCGCCCGCTGCTGCTGCCCCTCCGGAGCTCGGGCGGAGCGGGCGAGGTCGGGCCGGGGGATGTTTGGCTGTCCGGTATCCCTGGCGGGAGAATAGGAGAAGTGGCTATCGCTGCCGGGCGGAAAGCATCTCTCTCCCTCTGCCAGGGAGCGCGGCCTGCCGCTGCCTCCGTTACTTACATGTCGGTTTGAAAAATAAACCTAAAAGCGCTATTGAAAAGCAAAATAAGACACACAGCTATTTAAATCACACAGAAGATTGCTGCTGGAGATTGGCTACAGACAGCCTGCTCGTTGAAAGTGCCGTTTCTTGAAAGCCAGTGCACTCTGCAGTCACATTAGTCACAGAGGGCTGCCGTAACCATTATCACTCAGAATGACATCCAGAAACACAGTGAATCGGACAAAAGAGACCGTGCTAAGACAACAGGCCGTCTTCGCACTCCTCAGTCTGTCAAACCTATATGCTGGCAGCAGAGCAAGCAGATGCCATGCCAGCCATCTTCCTTTCCACTTCAGCTGTTAATAGAATGTTTATTAGTCAGGAATTCCGGCAACAGAATTCACTATATACCACAGAACTGTGTTTTAAGAAAACATGTCTTTTTTTCCAGAAAAGAAATAAAGGTTCAGCTCTTTAGGTCTGCCTTATGATTGTGGAGCTCGAAGTAAGCAGACTGGTGACGTGGGCTCTGAGGCTCAAAGGTGCTCGCAACAGCAGCAGCTTGCGATTTCAGTTTTACAGTTACAGACAGTTACACTGAGGGATTTTTAGCACTCCTGCTTTCTCTTCTCTCTCCCTGACCTGTACATGGAAGTACAGGCGCAACAAAAAGAAGCGCCATTAATACAGTAGATACAGCTAGAGAGGCTGAATTAACTTCTGGCTTCACTGCAGTTGGGAATACTTCCCCGGTTTTAAATGGGGCTGGGATCTAGCACACTGGAGTGAAATACAAATCAATGTACTGAATAGGTACATTTTCAGCCATCACTCCAGAACCTCTACTGACACACAGAAAGCAGACCCTGCCTTAGCACTGTTTTTTAAAGAACTGTTGGCATGTGTGTGTGTGAGAGAGAGAGAAAACAGCAAAGATTTCAAGGAGATTTTTTAAAGTCTGAGAGAACTTGAGACTATCCCAGATCTCTGGAACACAACCCTGGCACTGATCACAGCAGCCATGCCCAGTCTTCCTGGGCCAAATGCAGGTAATGAACAAACACATCACCTCCCTTGGTAACTTGTTCAAAGTCACAATGAAGAATGAATGTCTTACTTTTTAATGAAATTTGACTCTGGTCTATTTTAGCTATTGGTTGGTGGTCTCAAAAGATTGTATGAGCAAGTAGCACCTTTTTTCAGTACCTGCCTGAGTAGCCTCATACAGCACCATTAAAACTGCTGCAGGTTACAAAGAGTTAGAATTAGTGTGAAATAGCCCGTCATTTATTTCAAAGGCAGAATTCACATTATTTTGGTGGCTGTTAGAAGCACTGCCCAAAGGAATAAAATGACTCACAAGAATAAATTGTAAGGATCACAACAATGGGCTGTGAAATGAATAGTGAGTTAAGTTTTCAAATACTTTTTGTCTTTTTCTGATATTCACAGGATCTGATAGAAACTAATTTCCAGCCATTGTATTTCTCTGCTTATTTGTACACCTGTGCTTGGTGGTATTTTCCCTGGTATTTAAATCCAGGGAAAAGAAAGAGCTATAGCACTTCTGTTAATCCCTGACACCTCTGTACTTTGATTCCTTTGCCACAATGTCGATGAGATAACTAGTTAAATACTGCTAGTAATAGGACATTTTATACCTCCCTCTATCACAAGTAAGGGATCAGGCAGGATCTACTTACTGTAGTTTCCAGCTAGTTATACTTTTTATTTGCTCCTATTCAGAAGTGTTTCATTTTTAATTTTGAATTGTTCAAAATTAAATTAAATTAATTCACATCCTTTTTGATCCTCAAAACTTCTACAGGAGTTGATTACTTGACTGCCAGAACACCATTAGGAACAACATTTATGTCTCTCCAACTTGTGCTTTTGCTTATGCCCTATTGACAGAAATCACACAAGGGTCTGAGCACATACAGCAGTTAACAGAAAATTCAGTTAGCAGAAAATTCAAAATAAGAAAACACTGAAATCCACACAGCATGGAAATTGTTTTCACATTCTCAGTTGTGATTCTTACAAAGGAGACTGCAGAATTTTATGCACTTTTATTGCTGGAAATTATAGCCCTGCAGAAATTAAATACTACATGTATTTCTCAAGTGTCCTATTAAAACCTTGTCTTAGAAAACAGGAGTTTGGCCTTTAACCACAAAAACTTTGCTTTATGTACAAATACCTAAGCACCCCGCTGATTACCCCGAAGACAGGTGTGAGCAGACCAAGCAATCATTTGACGTGACATCTAACTCCAATAGACACTTAGCAGCTGAAGTGCTCAAGCACTTATTGGCACAGCATCTCCTACTGGGGTGCAGCTCACAAGGTTTCTCTCATGCTTTATTGAGGAAAATCTTCAAGTAAGATTGATGGAATTAACGAACTGCAGCATTAGACACTTCGCACCATGTATTAGGTCTGCAAACGTAGCTTGTGACTGGACTTTATTTTACATCTGGTAACTCAAAATAAAAACTGTGAGCTAGTTGAAGGTGAGATCCAAGGTGTCTGAATGATCAGACTGTTGAGCCAAACAACTACGCTGTGTCTCTTTGGTCTGTTAGCCTGGCCAGGCAACAGCACTTCAACACCATAATGAATACTTTCACCCCTTTTACTAAGTCACCTCTTTATTAAGTTCATCTAAGTTTCTGATGTTTGTAGAGAGGGCTCTAAAGAGAAAAAAACTGGATCTGAAGTAGCAGTTCAAGTTTTGGCACTACAGAACTCAATGTAGTCAGGAGTCCATGTAACAGTGCAGCTGTTCCTCAGTCATACAACCTGGATAGTGAGATTGATCACTCAGTACATAAGAGATGTTACATGAGAAACTGCTGCATGCAGAGCAGTTCTCACAAAAATCTTGAGAACAAATTGTATCAAACAGCATGCAGCTAAACACCACCTTCAGACTAAAAACGTGCAGTAAAACATAAGTGAAATGAGGACACTGCATACAAAATCATGTCATACACTGAATACACCACCAACTACTGAATGGCATGTGCTCCGCTGAAGGTAAAAACAAACTCCAAACCATGCAGTGAAGAGCTGTGAGGCATTAAACCACACAGCACAGAAAGGACTCTTGGGAGAAATCAGTTTGATCCACTTTTGGTGGGACATTAATACACCATGTGTGTTCTATAAATAAAATACAAAATATTGACATTTCTCTCTGTGAGAAAGACACTTGAAAGTAAGTTTGTGGTTTTCTTCAATTTATGATATTTATATGAGAAAGCTAAAGTGCTGGCTAACCTCTGCATTAGCAATATTACTGTGTAGTTTTGCTTGGAGCTCTTTCTTCTTTCTCTGAGGTTTCCCATTAAGAGCTCTTGAGTTGCTAGGGTTATTAGCTCTGTTATCAGAGTTCAAGGGAAAGACATCTTTGTCTGCTTTAACATCACATACTGATCTTTGCAATTGGAACATGTTAACTCAAACCTTTTCTTTTAAGGCCCTCAATGCAATTGTATTTTAACTCTACATTGTGTCCATCTAATTGATATACACAGATATATCAATAATTTGAATGTGGAATGATTCCATGGGAAGATACAGAACAAGGACTCTGAGACTCCTGTATTTGTCTTTTTTTCAATTTTAGTAAGTAATGTTCATCATCATCTTTTAATAGAGAAAGGTGTGAGTGAATCAAGATGTATAGCTAGTACTTCACCACCACCTATAATCTACATACTTAACAAAAATGCTGAATTGTGGCTATTGGTAGACATTTAGAGCCTATCAGTTTAGAGCCATTTAGAGACGATTGCATGGAGGGAATGCAGGAGAACTGTTAAAGAATAGTTCCTAGATTGCTCCCAAAGTTTGAAGTGGAACCATGCTTTTCTTCCCAAAGTTTAATTTTTCTCATTGCACCTACAAAGGATCAAATCTCAGCTGAAATTTCACCTGTGCACCTAGCAACAAGTATCCCAAGGACTGATCCCTGGCACAGGGGCCGCATTGCAACGTTATTTACTTTCTAAACACTGTAACAGGCTGATCACATCCAAAGTGCCCAGCAGAAATGGTACCTTGCCAGCTCCTGAATTGAGCACAGGCCAAAATCTGTGCCAGCAACTGTTCTAACAACCAACTGTACAGATGACTGAGCTACAGTGTCCCAGAAAATTTCCTGGCACTACCAAGTCTAGTGACACAGATGTAGTGTGACAGGCTTAACATTAAGCCTTTAACATACTTATTTTGGTCTCAGTCAAAAATGTGATTAAACCTTTCTTAACCACCTATTTTAGGATGAAATCATCTCTAAATGAGCTTGTGTCTCTCTGACTAAAAGATGCATCTGACATCTCACAGTGTTATAGCTATTAAAGCAAGAGCAAAGTGTGGCTTTTAATGATGTTCAGCCTTGGAAGCATATTAAATATGGTACTAGCAAAGCTGAAGCATGGTCTCTGCAAATAAGAAACACATTTTACGTGTTTTTCTTGTCAGGTGTTTTCTTGATGATACAATAGAAAACAAGGTTGAAAACACCTCATGTTTTCTAAGGCACATTGAATTTTATACAAGCTTGTAATAGTCACACTCTATGAAAAAACCCAGAGTTAAAGGCATTTTTGCCCCCCCCTTTTTTTCTCATCCCCAAGATGCAGATGCTGCAATATGATAATGCCTTGAATAACCTTGTCCAACATCCCGGAAGAGTAACTGAGACTTCAGGGTAGTCAAGAACAACATAAGCCAAAAAGCTGTGCGAACAGGCAGAGTTTGATCTGCAAAATAAGCACGAGCAGCAACAGTCGGTAAACAGAAGCTGCTTTGGATTTGGAAGGAGTTTGAAGAATGGATGTGTGGATTTCCAGCCCCCCCGTCTTCCATGAATTTACTGTGTATCAGTACATTCAAGATTAAGTTGTGGGGATATTTAACACAGACACATCTGTTAAAATCTTAGCAGTAGTTCTCTGAGATTTTAAAAGTCTTGGAAATGATGACATTTGCTCAGTATGCACATAGGTGGCATGACTGTATATTTTATAATTTCACTCTTGAGGTAACTTTAGTTTCATTTAGCTCCTTCAGGTTTCCATGTGCATTTAAGATTAGTCCAAACTGCAAATTACAATTCTACCATTAATGCTAGTCTCTAAACCATTGTAATAATTCACAAAAACAGTGCCTCAGTTTAAAGCATCCGGTCATTATTAACGTGAAACAGGGTAACTAAATTTCACATAGCATTATTTTTTAATATCATGATGTTGTGAAGTACTAGGTCTTTCATAAAAACAGTGTAATAACTTCCCTTTCCAATACTCCTTATTTCTCAGGCTTTAAAAATTAGTTTACTGAATTTTTTCAACTTGCCTTTTCTGTTAATTCAATTACATTAAATCAAGTGAATTAAATTACATTACGGTTCAGTTCAGTATAGTATATCAGTATAGTAGCATCCTGGTGGAACACAATACTCTTGAGTAAATGTAGACATTTTTTTGTTTTGTACAACTCTCACTGATCTGTCCAAGAGTCAGTCCTTACTTTCATATCCTTTTTCTCCCACTTTAGCATTTGAAGTCACTTAAATGATAACGTCACCACTTTTGTTCAAAGCATACCAAATGCAGAGAACACATCTCATGTTCTTCTTGGGCTTCTGATGTTTCTAATTTACGGGAAATATTCTTTTTAAAGAGATAAGCATTTCAGGATCATCTATGATTTTAGAAGCTATAACTGTCCCTTTTTAAAGTATGAGATTTAACATATCTTTTGCAAATTCCACAAGCAATGTACTGGGAATCACTTATTTGTTCACTTGACACATTATCTACTTGACATGTTTGCAGTCTAGTTTGTTACTTAAGGATATGAACAAGGAAAATTTTCTGCCACATCAAGTCACACCTCAGCTCCAGACAGAAAGAGCCCATGGTCCTTAAAGAGCTACCAGAGGTAAGTACTGACTACCTCTCTGATGCAAGGCACAAAACTACAGGGAGAAGTGGCAAAAAAGGACTCCCTCTGTAAAGAAGGTACAGAAGTTACATGGGGGAATTAGCAGAACTGGAACTCGCAGTCATTTCAAGTAACAGAATAAAGGCAGCCACTTAGGAGCACCAAGGAAACAGAAAGCAAGGGCTGGATCAGGTAAGTACTCACTGTATCCTGGTAAACTAGGGGCCAAGAAAAAATTACTTGGGGTTGGAGAAAAATTAAGAGCAGAAGAATGCTGAAGCAAACAGTAATAAGTAAGTGTCGTTCAGGGAACAAGCTGAATAGGAAATAAATGAATAATTCAAAGCTTCATGAGTCATTTATGTGGGTCCAAAAATGCATTTGGTAAAGAAAGAAATCCAGACCATTACTACGGGTTTTACATCATTGGATTATCACATTTTGAGGAATAGAGGCAAATGATTTTTTAATTCAGCTTCAGAGGACAAAAATTATATATAGATTCAGCAAAAATGACAACCTTCTATAATTAGCTGGCATGATATAACGACCTACAGTTCTTCTTCACCTTAAGATCTTAATGTATTTCTGTTTTTTTAAAACCAAAACACACCCCCCCAGTACACACACACACACACACCTTCTTGCACCACTTCTGAAGAGCACATTTGCAGTTTATCAGTAGTTTCATTTGTTAAGATCAAGTGAGGTGAAAGGCACCAATAGAACATTCTTTAAAGAGAACCAGACTAGTAGCTTATCTTAGGTAAACATACTGTCACACAGGAGAACAAACTACTTATATTTGTAAGGCCAGCAAGTGGACACACTACGAAAAAAGATTGAAAAAAAGCCCTAGATAAAACTATGCAAATACCTTTGTCCTTGTGTACCCTCTAGTGGCTGTCGAGGTTGTGCTGATCTCACAGTAACTAAGCAGGCAATTTCCTTAACAAGACAGAATCAGAGAGCTTCCCTCTGCAACAGCTCTCTTAAATAGATGGAGATTCATGAGATCAGAGTTCTGAGCAGGCAAAAGTATGGATTATTTCAAGTTTTAAGTTTACAATCAATTCTGCCTTGTTAGTCTATCACAGCGAATCCAAGTTTTCCACTTAAAAAGTGCCAAGATACACCAAGCTATTCAGATAGCAAGCATTCAGGGCATGTGCCTGTGTAACTGGGGCACACATGCACATCGCACGCAAACTGCAGCAACATCAGTAAGTTAAGCTCAGTATTACCCTTCCAGAAGTACTCAGAGGCGGAAAAAAATCCGATACACAGCTTGCAGAGACTACATAAGAGCCACATTTGTATGAAACGGCACTTCAAGACTACAGTACAAACATGCTTTAAACTAGAACTGGCTGTTTCATCTGTACGTGCTGAAGAACTGGATTATGTCAGATGACAAAAACTGTCATCTAGCATAAGAACATTCTGCAAGCAAACAACTAACATTTAATTTGGTTCAGCTTAAACAAACATAAAAGACTGTACAGCAGACATTTCAAACAAACCCACTAAAAATCCCCACCTCTCATCCCCAAACTCTCCAATAAATAAAAGCAAAGGTCAGTACCCCAGTCAAGGTACCAAGTCCTCTCCATAATGGAAAAAACCCCAAGTCAATCCTCATTGCTATGACTTAGCAAAGAATATAAATTACATTCTACTTTGTTAGTGGACCACACAGCTGGTGCAACACGAAAATTACAGCAGTCAAAAAGAGAATAAATAGAGTAAGTTTTTAGCACCTCACATTTATTTCTTCACAAACTGTAGATGCAACAGCTAGTTGCATCGTTCAGCTAAAGATGCAAGTCATTAAATAGCATCAGAAGAAACACCTTGAAAACTGCTGAAGTGTTCAGCCTTCAACAAACCACTACATTTGTGCAGGAGGGAAGTATTTTGAGGCCTCTCATGACGCTGTGCCATTATAAATGAGGTACTTACATGACCAATATGATGAAGGCAAAGGGTGGAGAAATTAAACACTAGGACAATTCCTACATATTACAAGAAAAAAAATAAAAATAAAAAAATACTATCTTGAAATGATATAACGCATATTCAAGACCAAGGCCTCACAAAGAACAGGATGCACATAACAGATGTCAGAAGTAAACTGAATCCCAGGCTACATGTACAACAGACATTACTTTTAATAAAAAGGTTTTCTTATATTCAGTACAGCACATAGACAGAGCTGTCCAGTCGGTCCTCCAGACAACTGAAATAGTTTCCCTTCAGATTCAGCAATTAAGAAGTCAGCAGCAAGAGCACTGGCTCTACTCTACAGGTGGCAGATGAAGGTGTTTTTCCTGCACCCTAAATGTACATCAGGAAAAAGCCATGTGATCAGATAGCCTAGGCAGCTCTTTGCTTCTGCTATACACCTGCACCATATGTTCATAGACAGCAACGCAAAAATCCCTCTTTCTGTGTGTTTACAGCTTAAGTTAGTCCTTTCTCCATTTTTGAAGAGAACATCTGAACAACTGTGTTGTCAGTCATTCATCCCCATGCCTGAGTTTTGCAATAATGCAGCACAAGCTTGCCATCACTTCCAAAACACTGGAAGAAAAACAAAAAACAACAACTGTTACAATTATTCATGAGCTAACATATACATGAAGCAAAACAAACAAAAGCCTTCCCATCAGATAAATGTGTAATGGAATACTGTCATGAGAAAGCTCTCTGTTACAGTGAGAGGCATGACAACACGCTGCACATGAAGGAATGCATTTCCAGAGACTGCATGAAGTCACATCTCTTTGGATCATATTCATACAGATCTGTGAATTACAAGTGCTCTACACTAAATGCAAGCTATTACTGCTAGGGGCAGCCAAAAATTTCAAGTGCTAGAGGTGTACTGACAAATCCTGCGAAATACATTTGCAAAGGATATTTAAGATGAAAGTTACCTCATAGAGGGTTCCCACTTCTTGGTCTGGAGATGGAGCAAAAGACTGGTTTACATATATGAACTGCAAGAAAATGAGAGAGAAGAGATGGAGATCTCACAAGAGATCTCATTGGGAGCACAGAAGAATCACTCTGCAGTCAAAAGCTCTGTTATAATCTTTAAGCATATAACAGAATACCACCAGTTACTATCTTCACTTTAGCATGGAGAGGCAACATGACCACGAGGAGCCACCTGTCTGGCCAGCCAGACCAAGCCAAAGTAAGCATGCCAAAGACAGACTTCCTTTTCCTGCAAGCTGACCCATTACTCTCCCATACAGCAGCACAAAGTGAACTCCATGGTTTAGCTCTTGCTCTTATTTCAACCCAAACCACCCACAGTATTCCAGATTTGCTCAATTAGAATGGCCATCACAGAAATTAGAAACATTTCGTTCTTTTTTCATGTCATCCTTCTCACTTCCTGCTCCAAATGCATTTACACGTATAGGAGCCACAATGCCAAAGAGGGCTTTGGGATCTGCCGTGCGAGGTAGCAGTAGGTACTGGGGTATCCTGTTTCCAAACAAAAGATATAAAATTCCTAGGGCTTTGTTCTTGAACATAGCCTTAGGCTTAAGCCACACTGAAAGGCTACATGCTCCTTTTTTTTCATCCTGAGACAATGAGACGATAGTCACTGAATCAACCTGTTGAGAATGTCCTTAGTTAATATCTTATCTATGGCTCTTCTTTGAGATATTAAACCACAGAAGAGCAAACCCCTCATGATCTCCAGGTGGATGAGAAGGCCAGTGCATTTATGCCCACATCCTTAAATAAAATCCTCCAAACCAAAACCAGAATGATTACAGCTACACTTTAGTGAGTCTAGCTTTAACTACATATCTTAAATAAAAACTCTGAACTGTATGGATGTTAAGTGTTCACTGCAGAACAACAGAATCAGTGCAACTGTATTTCCAGCTCTTCCAGTGTTATCACGAGGCCACTTTGGCTAGTCACTTCCGCAGGAATACCAGCAATCTACTGCCCAAGGGCAAACACTTCCCAGCTACCCATTTTAAAGGCAAAATCAGTCCTACGACAGTAACTAACTGTTTTAGACGTCAGTTCTGAAGGAAACAGACACTCAGATGCAGAAAGCTGAACCCAAACACTCTGGACTGTTTCTCAAATACTCGTATCTCTACACCCAGTTCCTCCCGGGTACACGGTGCCTAGGAATGTTTCCCTGGGATGCACCGCTGCCCAGTGTGCACACAGCTCTGCCTGCCAGCATCAGACACCAAGAAATACAAACACTGCAAAAAGCCCAAAGGACAGTGCCGAGCACACCTAGACCGCGCTGCTGCAGCTCTCCTCAATATTACACCCTGGGGTCTACTTGGAACAGCTCTCTTGGTGCTCCTACTCCAAGTTTCCCACAGAAAGCTGTAGCCTGGATTCCCACAGTGTCTTCGCAGGGTTTGACAGCGTGGGCCCTGCGCGTGCACTTCCCGCCCGGTGCCCGCCCGTACCAGCTGT
>VXBT01008822.1:0-11046 GCA_013400235.1 Oriolus oriolus | reverse complement strand
TTTTTTCCCCTATCCCAATCCCGTATCAGCCTCAAAAAAAGCGCCCAGCGCTGCTTTTCCCGCTCTCCACCTCCCTTCCTGCTGGCACCGCCTCAGAATTCCCTGAAATCCTCTTCCCCTCCTTTCCAGCCGCCTGCTCTCCGGATAAATCCCCTTCCCTTCGTGTGCCGGGCTGCTCCCCCTCATCCCTCGCGGGGACGCTTCTGGATCCGCGCTCGGAGCTCCCTCCGAGCGCCGCCCGTGGCCGCAGCCCAGGGAACGCCGCCGGATCCAAACGTTTTACGCAGCTCGGCCTCGTCGCCGCCCTGAAACCCGAGCCCGCGGAGTTGTTTTCCCTCTTTTATTATTTTCCGTGTGGTTTCTTGGCAGCCGAATCCGGAGCGAGCCGCCGAGAGCGGAGTTCCGCTTCCAGAAGCGGAGCGGCAACGTTGGAAAGCTCTCGGGGCTGCTGGAGCTTTCCCAAGCTCCTCCCGAAAAACTCTCGGCTTGTGCCGCCGCTGCTGCTGCTCCGAAGTGTCCATCCAGCTTTCGACAAATCGGGGATTTCTCCCGGGGCCGCGAATGGGAATGTGAGGAAAACGGCCCCGAAATAATTCCTGGGGGTTGAATTCCGCAGCTGGGACGAAGCCGAGAGGAGATAAAAAAGCTGAGGAGGAATAAAGGTGGTTTTTCCGGATTTTCTTTCCCGTTTTTTTATTCCCTCTTTGGTGCCTTTCCTGGATTTCTGGGGCTGTGTGTGAAGCGCTGAAGGTTCCGCTGTTAATTCCAAGAGGAGGAATTTTCCCTGCTCTCCCTCGTCCCATTCCCATGGGACGGCGCCGTGATCCATCGGTGGCGCATCCCTGATCGTTCCCATTGTTCTGCCGTCATCCCGTCCCTCGCTCGGCATTCCAAAACCGCGGAGAATGAGGTGGGAAGTTCCTTCCTTGAGCGGGAAATCTTCCTTTAGGTCCCTCCGCAGCACCTGAGCCTTAAAATTATAAATATTAAAATTGCCGAGGTCACGGAAACTTCTCCTGGGTCGCATTTTCCAAGCGTTTTCCGGTGGATTTTTAAACCATCTCCCGCTTGGGCTGCTCCTCATGTCCCTGCAAGGCCATTCCCACCAATCCTTTCCCGGCTGCCCACAATTCCTCCCTTCTCCCCACAGAAGTTCTTCCACCCTCAGATGGGCTGGAACTGGGAGTTGATTGCTTCCCAAAAAAAAATCCGGAGGAGTTTGGGATTAAATCCCAGCGAAATCCTCCTCCGGAGTTTTCAGATCCTCCCGGAGAGTTGGGGCAGGGCTGAGGGAAGGGCTGGAGGCCACGGAGGAGGAACGGAGCTGGGAAAAGCGGCTTTTGCATCCCGAGAATCCCGAAATCATCGAGGCCGGGAAAGATCTCCGGGATCATCGAGCCCAAGCTGTGCCCGATCCCCACCTCGGCACCGAGCGCCACGTCCAGGAATTCCTGGGACACCTCCAGGGATGGGGACCCCAAACCTCCCTGGGCACTTCCGAGGCCTGAGCACCCTTTCCATGGGGAAATTATCCCAAATATCCGATTTAACCCTTCCCTGGCCCAGCCTGAGGCCGTTCCCTCTCCTCCTGTCCCTGTTCCCTGCGAGCAGATCCCGATTCCCACCCGGCTGCTCCCTCCTGTCCCAGAAGGTCCCCCCTGGATGCTCCTTTTCTCCAGGATGAACATTCCCAGCTGAGCTCCAAACTCCTCACCCCCTAACGCAGCCGGAGTATCCGGGAGCTGGAATGAGACGATCCCTTCCAACCCAAAGCGCTGCGGGATTCTGGGATTCCGCAGCGTCCACATTTCCTGGGAATCGCCTGGATGTTCCCCTCCTGCGCGGAGCTCATCCCGTGTGCCCCTGGCTATCAGATCCGACAGCGGATCCGGGATTTTGGAATCTGTCTGTGCTCCCTGAGGTCCCGATCACCCTCAGCCTCGTCCAAGGGATGGTGTCCGAAGAGTGATGATGGAAAAGTCGGATAAATTCTGGGTAGAACCGAACTGGATCGGGAAGCGCTGTTCATTAATCCGCGGGAACAATGAGGAATTAACCCGGGTGTTGTCCTGCGAACCCTGCGGAGTCGCCCGAGCAGGATTCCTGGATGGAATTCCACCCGGATTCTCCTGTTGCGTCTGATCCCGCGGGATATTTTTATCCCGCTTTTCCCAGTGTCCGCGAGCCCCCGCTGCCAATCTGCACTGCCACCTCATGTGGCTCCGGATTTCCGTCGGAATCTTCCCTCCCCGTCTCTGCTGGGTACCCCTCCCTCCCTCCCAGTCGTGGAATTTCCACCTGATCCCAAAATGTTTGAATCATTCCCTAAAAACCTCCTGCTCTTCCGGCTTGTCCCGGCCTCCCGTCAGGCTCTGATCTCTTCCCTTCTCCTGCTGGCGGGAAATCCCTCGGAAGAGCGCGGATGGTTCCGATTCCCAAAGATGGATTTTACCGGGATTGTTATCCCAGCTCCTCCTTCTCTTCCCGCTCTTCCCCCTGCCTTGGTTCTTCCTCAGGAATCCGGGGAGGATCCGACCTGGAAGGAGAAATGTTGGAAATTTCAGGATTCATCCCAGAGCTTCCATTCCCCCGCTCGCCTGTGGCTGCGCCTGTTCCCGAATTCCCAAATCCAGGTCAGGGAGTTCATCCAGGAACGTTTTGGGAAGAGTTCGCTCAGGGAACTCCCTGCGCGGGATCAGATCCTATAGGATCCAGAGACATCCAGAAAAACCCCATCCCATAGGATTTTCCCTTCAAATCACCGCTGCTTTAGGGAGATAAGAGGAGTCTCACCCTGTGTGGAAAAACCCAAACCCAATCCCGGTTTTTCCTCCCTCCTCCAAGGTAAAAAAATTCCGTGTTTTCACCAGAATTTTCCTTTAGTGACGTTTGGGGCTGGTTTGGCCATCGGAGATTAAGTGAGGAAGGAGAAAAACCAGGGAATTTCGTGTGTCCCAAGGTGCCAACAGGGAGGTCGGCAGGGAAATTTATTCCCAGGTATCCCAACGGTGTGTTCCCAGTTTGTTCTCACGTTTTCCAGCCTGGATCCGGGTTGGAGAGGATTCCTGACAGGAAAAGGAGACCCTTGGACTTTATCCTTCCTCTTGTCCCCATTATCCGTACTTTATCCTGCTTTTCCTGCACTAAATCCACCTTCGAATTCCTTGTTGCGGCCCAAAGCCATCCCCAGCCTTCCCAAAAAATTTCTCGGCGTCCCAGATTTGCACATCTGCCCCCGGGAATGCCGTGGGCTTTACCTTTAGCCCTGGTTTCGGTTTTAAATCGATTCATCCCGATCCACGGAGCTGATCAAGGCCCGGATTGGAGTTCCGGGATGTTTATGAAACACCGGATCGAAATTATTCCGGAGCGGGATGTAATTAAGCTCAGCCTAACTAAACCCGGCTCACAGCGCTCAAGTTTAACACGGTGCAGTCCCACCAGGAGCTTCATTAGAACCGAGTCCAGCTGATCCCGGCAGTGCTTCCCACAGGGATTTTAGGCAGAGCCGCGGTTTGGATCCGGCGGGAACGTACGGATCCAGCGCCATTCCCAGCTCCCTCCCAGGAAAGGATCCCAGTTTAAGAAGGGCTTGGGAATGCTGGAGCAAGTCCGGATGTGGGAAGACCTCAGAGCGACTTCCGGCGTCTGAAGGGGGTCCAGGGAAGCTGGAGGTGGAATTTCCGTCGGGAACTGGAGGGACAGGACAGAGGGATGGGTTCAGACTGACAGCGAGAGGGTTTCGTGGGATCTTGGGAAGGAATTCCTGGCTGGGATGGAATTCCCAGAGCAGCTGTGGCTGCCCCTGGATCCCTGGAAGTGCCCAAGGCCTGGCTGGACATTGGGGCTTGGAGCCCCCTGGGACAGCGGGAGGTGTCCTTGCCCATGGAATGGGATGATCCTGACGGTCCTTCCCAACCCAAACCATTCCAGGATCCCGGGATCCGCTCAGATCACCCGCTCCTCTCCCCTCCCGATATTTGTCTTCGCATCCGACTCCTTCGGCATTCCTGGGGAATCCGTGCATTTTCCCTGCCTGTATCAGGCAGAGGAGACCGAGGGATGCAAAAATTCCTTCTCCAAACCCCGAGTTCCAATTCCAGGCGCGGAACAGCCGAGGAGTGTTTTAGGCACGGCTTATTCCCGGTTTTTCTCCATCGGTATCCGTTCGCGTTTTATCAAATCCTGACCCTGCGGCTGAGATCAGGAAAGCCAGGCCCGGAACTCCATCCCTGCTGTGTCCCTGCCCTATCCCAGCCTCCGGAACTGAATTTTCCCTGCTTTGCGCATTAACTCCGCGCCAGCCTCGCCCGATTACAAATTCCTGAGCAGAAAACGTGGGACAAAGGGATCGTTCCACAATTCCCGAAGGGGATTGCGCGGATGGAACGGCGGAAAACCTCCTGATTTATCCAGGACTGGATTTCCTCTCCAATATCCGCCTGGTTTTCCATTTATTCCCAGCCCCTGATCCCGTGGAGCTGGAGAACATCGACCTCTGTCGACGTTAAAACCCCGGGACAGGGCTGGAGTTCGGAGTGGAATTTTTAGGGAGCGTTTTCCTGTCCCCAAGGAATCATTAACGGAGTTTCACCGACAGCAAAAGTCCCGCCACGACAAATCTTTGTCCCGGGGTGGTTCCTGAGATATCCATGGAATCCTAGAATCCCAGAACTGCCCGGGAGGATGGAAGAGAGCTTAAACACCTCCTAATTCCAACCCCTCCGAGCGTTTTAGGTTTTGCGTTTTGGGGTCGCTGCGGTGGAAGGAAGCCGGGACTGCGATGCTCCGTAAAATCCACGCGCGCAGGGCAGCGAGGATCCCGGAATTCCGAGATGGTTTGGGTTGGAAGGGACTTTGAGGATCATCCCATTCCCACCCCATCCATGGGCAGGGACACCTCCCACAGTCCCAGGCTGCTCCAAGCCCCAGTGTCCAGCCTGGCCTTGGGCACTTCCTGGCCAGACTGAGGGAAAATCCTTCTTTTTCCCTTCCAGCGCCCCTCAAGAACTTCTTTAATCCCGAATTCTCTGGTGGAGCTGGAAAGGGATGGAAAGGAGCTCCTGCTGCTCCCTATTCCAGGGTGACACCTGAGAGGGGACATTAAACCCAGGAGGTGACACCGGCCAGGCCTCTCCCGCCTCATTCCGCTCCACCTTCCCGGCCTTTGGCCAAGAAGAATCCGTGGAGATTTCCCAGTCCTTCCCAAGGCTGAGGATGAAGGCTCAGGTCAGCGAGGCCGCCGTGTCCTTACCCAGCCGCCTGATTGTCCCCCTCTTCCCGGCTTTTGGGCTGAATCCAGGGAATGCCAAGGGTTTAATGAGGCGAAGGGGAAGCCAAAGGTGTTTTCAGAGACCTCGTGTCACCTTTCCGTGGATATTTAAATGTCGGAATGCAGCGCCAGCTTTCCCCGGAATTCCTGTCGCTGCTCCCTGCTGGGACAGCAAAACCTCCTCTGTTCCCAAGCACGTTCCCACTCTGAATCCCCTCTGGAAAACCGAATCAGTCCCGAGATGTTTGGGAGCAGGGTTCGGGAAAATCTTCCTTTCCTTCGTTAATCGCAACCAAAGGGAGATCCCAGAAAATTCCCTGCATTCCCACGACTCCCACGTGCAAAACAACGGAGTCACAGCTTGGATTCCAGGATCTCGAGGACTTTTCCGACAGAATCGGTTCTGTGATCCTGTGAAACGCTGGATTTTCTCCACGGATGGAGCCTCACGGCAGGGGAGGTTCGGGAGCGTTTGGAATGCGGGTCGGACAATCCCAAAGTTTGTAAAAGGTGGGCAGAGCTCATCCAGCAGCTCCGAGCTCTCTGTGGGTTCCTTGATAATCAGCCGGCTCTGACTGCGCTTCCAGCAGAGAATTCCAGCCCAAACTGAGCACATTCCTCCGACAGCCCGTGGAAAGTTTGGAAAAAGCACTGTGGGGTCACTGAAACCTTCGGTTTCCCTGAGTCAGGGTCAGCCAACAAAAAAATCAATAATTAATTAATAATGGGGCAAACCTCAGCCTCCCCTGGGGCTCCCAGCACAGAGAAGACATGGAAGTGCTGGAAGTGAATCCAGAGGAGGCCCCGGAGCTGCTCCCAGGGCTGGAGCCAGGCTGGGAGAGCTGGGAATGTTCCCCTGGAGAAGGGAAGGATCCAGGGAGAGCTCAGAGCCTCTTGCAGGGCCTAAAGGGGCTCCAGGAGAGCTGGAGAGGGACTGGGGACAGGAGATGGAGGGACAGGAGCCAGGGAATGGCTTCCCAGTGCCAGAGGGCAGGGATGGGTGGGATATTGGGAAGGGATTCCTGGCTGGGAGGGTGGGGAGGGGCTGGGCTGGAATTCCCAGAGCAGCTGTGGCTGCCCCTGGATCCCTGGGAGTGTCCAAGGCCAGGCTGGACATTGGGGCTGGGAGCAGCCTGGGACAGTGGGAGGTGTCCCTGCCCATCCAGGGGTGGGACTGGGTGATCCCGAAGGCCACTTCCAACCCAAACCATTCCAGGATTCCACGACAGGAATTCTGAACTGCGACGATCCCAAACTCCCTTTCATTCCCAACCCAAGCTCTCCTTCACGTCCCGGCAGTGGGATGCTCCCGAAACTGAACCCCCTCTGATGGAAAAAGTTGGGCACAAGAAGTTTAAATTATTATTTTTTTAAAATCCTCAAGGGACAATATCCAACAAACACCCCCGGATTCCGCGGATCGATAAGGGCCGTCGGAACGGGCGCTCCGGCGATTCCCTTCACAAAAACCCCGGGATCTGAGATTATTAAAACTGCATCCCCGAAGCTCCGGCCGCGAGGAAAACAAGGAAAACTCTCCCTGGTTTCTTTCCCGGCCGCAGCACCAGCGGGAGTCGGATTTCACGAGGCTGCGATGACTCCGCAGAGTAAACTTTGGGAAACTTTGGAAAACAACTCCGCTGTCGGGAACCGCAGGCTGCTGACTGACGGCGGGAGAACAATGGCCTCGCACGCATTCCCGGAGCCAGCCTTTCTTCCCTGTTTTTTGGACTTTTTGGGATTGGCAGCGCTTGAAAGGCTCGGGATTTTCAGCAGCCGGGCTTTCAGATCTTTCTTTCACCCCACGCCTTGAAACGATGTTTTGGTTGTATTTCTAGGAGTCTAACGAATATCTAATTAATATTTATTAATGAGAGAGCCGAGTAGGATGTTTAGGGGGTTAAAAATTCCCCTCGGGAAAGGAATAAAATCCGTGTTAACCGTGCCGAAATCGCAGCTGATCCACAATAATCTCACCAATTAATCCGATATCAATTAATGCCGAGAATCCCAATGTTTACTCGGCAGCAGGGCCGGGAGCTGGGAGGAGCTCCTCGGAATAAATCCTCTTGTTCCCCGTGTCAACCCGGGGTCTGACCCTCTCCATCCAGGGAATTTTATGGATTTGCCCGTTCCCTGCGGATCCAGATAAGGTTTGTGCCGTGATTTCTCCGTGCCGAGGTGGGGGGGGGAACGCCGCGTTCCCGCAGCCTCCCGGCGTAAATATTCCTCGTTCGTCAGCGAGAAAAGTCCGGGATGCCGATGGCAAAGATAAGGATGGGGCCGTGCCAGCTCTGCAGACGGATTCCGACGGATTCCGGCTGCGCTCGGCTCCGGGAAAGGAGAAAGATGGGAGTGAAGAGGCTCCTCCGAGTTCAAGTTGCTCTTCGGAGCCGTTATTCCCGACTGGATTCTGGCCGGGAGCCAGAGCTCTCCCGCCCTTTCCAAGAGCAGTAAATAAAGTCGCGGCCTCTCCTTAAAAAGGCCGGGGAGTTCGGCCGAGTGTCGGGAACCTTTTCTCCGTCCCGGGATGGCGCAGCTGGAGCTGGAATTGTTCAGGAGATGGGAGAATTCCCAGCCTTCCGTAGGATGCTCCTGCCCTCTCCAGTGCCGTGTTTGGGTCTCCTCATCCAGCCTGGAAAAGCTTTAATTCCGGCCTCGTTGTCCCACCCCGGCTATTCCAGGGTTTCTCCCATCCCAGCTGCCCTCGGGAGGTTCACCTACACGGAAAAACGGGAAGGGGAGCGGGAATTGCGGTCCTGCAGGTCCGCGAAGCCCCGCGCGCAGGGATAGCCACGTCCCGAAAAATCCCGGTGCCGACACAGCCCTAAGGATTTCTGTGGATGGCAGGGCCTGGGATTGAAGGAGGCTGATGGATAAAATCCAGCGGAGACCGGGACAAGGAAATGTTTGTATTCGAATGGGAATTTGTGGAATCACAGCAGAGAGGATCCCTGGATTGTTAAGGCTGGGAAGGATCTCCGGGATCGTCGAGCCCAAGCTGTGCCCGATCCCCACCTCGGCACCGAGCGCCACGTCCAGGAATTCCTGGGACACCTCCAGGGATGGGGACCCCAAACCTCCCTGGGCACTTCCGAGGCCTGAGCACCCTTTCCATGGGGAAATTATCCCAAATATCCGATTTAACCCTTCCCTGGCCCAGCCTGAGGCCGTTCCCTCTCCTCCTGTCCCTGTTCCCTGCGAGCAGATCCCGATTCCCACCCGGCTGCTCCCTCCTGTCCCAGAAGGTCCCCCCTGGATGCTCCTTTTCTCCAGGATGAACATTCCCAGCTGAGCTCCAAACTCCTCACCCCCTAACGCAGCCGGAGTATCCGGGAGCTGGAATGAGACGATCCCTTCCAACCCAAAGCGCTGCGGGATTCTGGGATTCCGCGGCATCCGGAATCATTTCCACCTCCAGGGATGAGGACTCCAAACCTCCCTGGGCACTTCCAAGGCCTGACCACCCTTTCCATGGAGAAAATATCCCAAATATCCAATTTAACCCTTCCCTCGCACAGTTTGAGGCCTTTCCCTCTCATCCCAATCCTTGTTCCCTGGGAGCTGGCCCCCTCTGGAATCCCTTTCCCAGCTCCCACAGCCGGGAATTTCTCCAGGATTAATCCCGGAGCATCTCCAGGCGTCTCTCAGGGTGCTCGCCATGGAATTGGAGCGCCTGAAATCCAGGGAAAATCACCCCGAAGTGAGACCGGGAACGGAGCCCGGCTTTTATCCTGGAGGAGCTGCCGGACATCAAATCCCAACATGGAAAAAAGCTCGGAATGAGCCCACGGCTCCCCTGCGTTGGCTCCTTTCCTGGACATTTTGCATCTCCTCAGTTGAATCCTTCCCACGGTTTTCCATTGAAATCGGCAGTGCCCGGCCACGGCTCACGATGGATTCGGGATGAGGATTTAGGGACAACCTCTCCTATCCCAAAAGTGCTTTTCCATCTTCTATAGGAACCCAGAATTCCCTTCCCATTCCCAACTGGAGCAGCCAGGACCGGTCTCTCAACTTTTAAAGGAATTTTCATTTTTGATTTCAATTTAATTTCAATTTCCCGGTTTCGTTTTGAAAGGAATAACCGCGAGAGGCGGCTCTGAAAGAGGGAAAAAATTATCCCTAAAATAATTAGGAATGGCATGGGCGGCTCCTCAGGCTTTTCCAATGTTTCTGAAGAGAAAATTCATTCATCCACACTGGTTTTAGGAGTTTTCCTGCCTTTAACAAAAAATGTGGAATTTTCCCCCTTCAAGACTTGAAATTGTATTTTTAAAAAAAAGTGTTCGGGACGAGCACCGAAATATCCTTAGAAAGAAAAATCCACAGAATCACTTCCAGCACCGGGAAATCCCCAAAGCTAAACTACATTTCCCAGGATTCCGTGGGTTTCAGGTACCTATTCAGCGGTGGGGAATGATGGGAAATTCCATTTTTTCCCGTGGAGAAAAACGGGAACATCTGAACTTCGGAGCCCCTTGATCGGATCTGAACGTTATTCCCAACCCCGTTTTCCCGAGGAAAAACTCGTTGGTTGTTGCAATCCTGAGTGACTTGGTGGAGAAATTCCCTTGCTTTTCCCTCGCCCCTATCCCGCGGAATAGGAAAATTCCTCAGCGCGGGCATCGCCTCCGGAGCAGAACCCTGGAATAATTAAAGGGATGATTAAAGGAACGATGAAAGGGATGATTAAAGGACAACCCTTCCCTCCCCGCCGCTTCAATTCCAGCCGTTCCTCTTCCAAAACACCAGGAATTTTCCCCCTGGATCAGCTCAAATATCCCTTTGCCGTGCCACGAGGAATTCCTGCTCTCCCAAGGAACCCGGGAACAAAATCAGAAACCAGGGAAAAAACCCAACCGAGGGAAAGGCTCCTCCAGCCCCGGACGAATCCCTGAGTTCTGCTGTTTACCCAAGGAAAAACCACCAGGAATTTTTTTTCCTCTCTTCCTTTTTTTTTTTTGCCCCTCACCCCGAAGGAAACCAGAGAAGGGTTTGGAAAATCCCAAACCTTCGGCGTTTTCCTCAAATTACGGAGTGGGAGTCGGGCAGGGCGCAGCGCGGCTCCTTTTTGCGCCGCTCCTGCATTTTTGGGTGGCTGCACTTTCCCTGGAACGGTTCGGGCTCGGATTCCGCTTTGTTTTTCCGGCTTCCCTCCTCTCCCGGCCACGCTCCGCAGCAACTTTATCCTTGGATTCGGGGAGCGGGCGGGAATTCGGGCCAAGCTTCGTGAAGGATTTGTTGTCCGGGCGATGTCAGGATTCCAAATCGGCAGCGCCCGGAGCGAGGGCGGGTGCCAAGGGATGAGGGGAACACCTAAAACGGGAAGGGGATCAGCGGGAATGCTGGAAAAAGAGGGAATTCCAGATTTCTGGGGGGAAATATTCCGATTCTTTCCCTAACGATCATCCCGTGGAAACGCAGCTCCGAAGAAATCCTGGTGCGTGGAGCCGGCCCTGGTGTCGTCCCTGCAGGAAAGGGCTGGGAAAGGCCAGCACGGGACATTCCCAAACTCCAGGGATACAAGCACCGGGAGGGAAACGGCAGCTTGGGATCGGTGTGGGATGCAGGGAAGCTGGGAATGGGTTGGGAATGGGTTGGGAATGGCAGGATCAGCAGCAGAGCTCACCTGGGCCTGGGCGGGGCTGGGCACCGCATCTGACTCCCAGCGTTATCCAGGTCTGGATCCCGCTTTTCCTTCTCTGTCCAACTCCATCCAAAACCACAGGGACGGCACCCAAAGCACCCACAGACCCCCACCCTGGAGCCAG
>VXBT01008819.1:0-12609 GCA_013400235.1 Oriolus oriolus | reverse complement strand
TCCATTCTAATTAAGAATATGTTTTGGTCTGGTCTGGATGTGGGGTGCTATTGTGAGGTGATGTGTTTTCTTTTTCTTTTCCCAGTAGCACATGAAGGAATTGTTCAGCTTCTTCCATGTTCTTTTATCCAGAACATTTAAGAATAACTTCTTTTAAAATATGTAATTTTTCCTTTCTCTTCTTTCCCTACATGTTGTAACTAAACTGCTTTTAAAATCATAATTTTTGACTTTTGAAGACCTATTAGATTGGAATCTTAAAATAGTATTGATATTGGATATGCAATTCCAAGCTTTGAATGTATACAATCTATATTGCCTAAGTTCTTGAGCTTCAAATCTGCCTTTGAATAGATTACAAGAAGCTGAGAACTAAATATTTTCTCATTGCTACTTGGAATTAGAAAAAGTTTCAAGTCCCTTAGCCACTGAGAAGACAATTTTGGCATGTCCCAGCATTCATCCACCAAACAAAACTCTGATTTATGTACCCATACACAGAGACATTTCCCACCAAAGTCACTCTGCACGTGATCAAGACTTTTTGAAAGCTTAGCACTTTATCTAATTGTTTAAATAAATGTTTCACTTTCCAACTTTAGCAGCTTATTAAAAGAGACCAAAATTGGCCCAAGAAGCCTGCATCTGCCCGAGATTAGAGACCCATAAGCTCATTATTTACACCACTCCTTTCCTCATGACAAACTTCTGCTACTGCTGCCAGACTGACAGCTCTGCAAACTGGATCTAACTTTGTCATGCAAGGTCTGTAGCTCTCAGTAGGCAACCAGGCATTATCAGCTCTGTCTTTTCCATGTGCTGCTCTGGGGGAAATTATCATAAACTTGTTTTTTGCAAGATTTTTTTTTTTGACTTTTTGATTTTCTTCAACGCCCTTCCAGCATACAAGTTATTCTTGGTCCCACTACTGCATGCTGGAAGTCGTAGTGGTAATACTAAATTCATAAGCACAGTGAATTCTTCTTTTCCTGTGCTTAGTGTTGGGCTGACTGACACAAGAGTCATGTGGAAAGAAATCATCATAGAGTATCAGCATTAAAGTTCATCTCATCCTACCCCCTGCCACAGGAAGGGACTCCTCCCGCTATCTCAGATTGCCTCAAGCCCTGTCCAACCTGGCCTCGGACACTTCCAGGGATGGGGCAGCCACAGCTTCTCTGGGCAGCTCTTTCCACTGATAAAAGGCTATTTAGTCTGCAGCTGCAAACTAATTGAACGTAGGTTAGTTTTAAATTCATTGGAAGATATTCCTTGATGGCTCAGAGACTGATTGGATTGGTTGATACCTTATCATTGCCTGGCACAGCTTCCTGTGGGTAAGCTGCAACTACTCTTTGAAAAGTCTCTATTTTACAAGACATAAAAAGTCATGAGTCTTACCTAGGCCTGGAAATAAATACTGGTGTACATCAGAATTGTAACAGGAGAAGGGGCCAAGATAAAAACCTTTGCTCATTGTTATAATACAAAATGTCACATGCAGAAATGACTGGGGTCTATTTTCACTCATTTTGTGTGTAATGAATGTTTCAGTGGTTTTATATATACAAAATTACGCCCACAAATGCCTGTCTAATGACCTGCAGCTAATGAAAATTGAAGCAATGAAGATGTCATCTCTGATCCTTCCAAGCTTACATAACACAAATGGTTTTCAATCCTATACTGCTTCTCTGAAGGAATATGTTAGTGAATTTTCAGAGTCCAAGTGAGAAGCCTGTTATAATGGGTGTGCTTTCTTTATCATCGCTCTTACTGTACTGTTGTATCATACACTGCCATGGAGGCTGGGAGTGTCCTCAGGGGAACAGTGTGAAATTCTGCACCATCCAACAGAGAGTGTTTTACTCTCGTTTCATTTGAGTGGGGACAAATATTAAGACCATGTACAGCAGGAAGCTTTGGGTGCAGTAACTTCATAGAGCTTCGGAAAGAAAACATTCAGGAATTCTGCATACAATGCCTTAAATACTCATCTGGGAGGTGAGCACCTAATGATCTTTAATGTATTTAACTGTACAGCACCCCTGAAAAACAGGTAAGTGCTGTTATCACTAGTTTATGCTTGAGCAACTAAAAACGTAAGACTTAGTCTAGAAAAGCTATTGTACCATCAGCCAGGGGATACATTTTTGGGTGGAAAATCTCATGCTTTCTTTTCCTCCATAAAGGGAAAAATTATGAATATAGGCACATATGGATTAATGAGGTGACCTGCTTGACATTATCAGTGCTGTTTGAATAGAGATAGGGTGCAACTGCAGACCTAACACTGTCACCACAGGGCCATTTTGGTCCTCCCTTTGGGCTTTCTTATTGCAAAACATAAAAGCCATTTTGTTCTCAGGTCACCTTTTGCCTTTGAAATTTTTTCTCCCAGCGATCACGTCTAACTGTCAAAGGAAAAATTTCAATTTATGAATGAGTTCAAAGTGCTCCCACAGTGGTTATATATGTTCCTGTAAGTGTAGGGGCACTACTGCATTCCCTTCTGCCAGGACTATGGCCTTGCTCATTATTTTGCAGAGACGCCAATTTATAGGAGACATAATAAAAATACCTAGAAGCCAGGAACACTCAAAAATTAATTTAAAACAAAAAAGGGTCTGAAAGGATGTTTGATATGGGCTTGACAGCTGGAGTAGGAAGTGAAGGCAGCAAGGGGAAACTTATCCAAGATACAAAGCTGACATCTTAATAGACACAGCAAGACAGAGACATGTAGTGAAGTCAGCAATTACATCTGCCCAATGGAGATATGAAAATTCAGGTTTCAAGCTTGCTTTGAGAGCAATTTTGGGAGGGAATATAGCAACAGAGATAGTGGGACTGTTTGTCTCAGAAACATAATTGTCACTAAACTACAAGGACTGTAACAGTCCACAAGGCTGGCAGCATCATTGTTAGAAATAACGGGGTAATTTTTTGCCTTCACTCAATGTCGGTGTCCAGCAGAATGGAAGGAAGCCTGCTTCCATCAAAATACCATGGAGAAAACTCAAGAACATGATAGAGCCATGGGCAGGCAAAAATACAGAGTTTGCAGAGTACAGCACTTCTCAGGACACTCAGAGGTGCTCTGTGGAGGAAAATGATGCTCAGCAGCTTCACTAATCCCCTACTCAGAGGTATGTGCTCTTCAGGTTTCCTAAGTTTTGGAAAGCACTGCCTCACAGAGAATCTCAAAATTTAATGTGGCACCAAGAATGACACAATGTTCTTATGAAACCTGGATATCATCAAAGATTTGAAGCATTATAATGCGGTGGTATAAAAAAAAGAAAAAAGAAAAGATATGGGCTAATATTGGGAAGGAAAATATTTTTGCTCCAGCTGTTATAAAGTATAAAACAAGCATGAAGATGCAAGCAAAAACAAGAGGATGGATGGAACAAGAGGATTAAGCATTAGCAAGCTGGTGCAGGATGTGTTGGGCAAGGAGATTTTTGTAGGGCAGATTCTTATTTTTTGACATCTCTGATATCCTTGACAAACATTACTAGCAACATAGGATGCTTTCAACCTGAGGTTCTTCAGGCTTGTTTGTTCTCTGCTTTGTTTGTGTTTAACTCTGCCTTCTATTAAAACTGTGGAGGAAAGACTCTGTGCTGCTGGCTACTTCTCTGTAAGCTCAAAAAGGGTTTATGGATGCAATTTTGTGTGATTGTTTGTGTTTCATGGAGTAGAAAATTTGAAAATAGATATGTATGACCTATATTTATGAAACAGGCAATTTTCTAGCACACTAAAGCACACCTTGGCTTCCTATACCCAGTTGGTGAACAGTTGATTGAGTGAGATCAGGATCCAACACCCTTGCTCTTGCCACAGAATTCCTGATGGACTGTAAGCCAGATGCTACCTCAGATTATCTGTGTCTACACCAACACTGAAAAAGTGAAGCATTTATTTTTGAGATAGACTATTGTGTATTTCAATAAACTCTTCAAAAATCTCACTTCCTGATTCAGTCCCAGTCCAAATCTTTAATATTTGACGAATTGCAGTTATATATGTGTAAAGAATAATAAAATAATTCAAAAATGGGGCCAAGACCAGGAACAACATCATGAACATGCTGAGTTTTAAGAGGACTTATCTTAAAAACCACAGAGAACAAATATGAAAAACTCGGTGTCTATTGAATGTTCAGCACAGCCTTGATGTTTCATCAAGTAGCAGCTGCTAACACCTCAACACATTAAAGATGTGTTTCCTCCTTCCGTTAGTTGCATACATTAAATCAGAGCCTTGAAGGAAGAGAGTTACTGCTAAAATGTTCTTATGCTTCTTTGGGAATTTTATTATTTCATTGTCCCTGAAAGATGAATAAAGGCAGTGATCTCCGCGACCTTCACTGACTCAAAGCTTCTTGCCAGTAAAGGGTTATGGAAAAATCTTTCAAGAAATAGATGCATTGAAGTAAATGTGCTGGCAGCATTTCAGCATTCTGAAATATGTCTGTTTCCCTGGCAATTTCAGCCTCAGTGTCTAGTTTTTGGTGTGGCATTTTTTCTTTTCTGAAGAAGAATTTAGGAAGTGAGAACACTCAGGACATCTCAGATGAGTCTCACTGGAGGAGGTGAAACTTTGCTCAGGACCAAGACTAACCCAATACTTTTCTCTAGTGCAGGATCATCACCTGTCCTTGGTGTCTACAGGCCCAAGTACAAATAGCACAGAGCAGGGTCCCAGAAATTACAAGACTGATATGAGTCTGTATGTGTAGTCAAATATAGGTAAAATTTTTCTTTATCCATGAGGTCTAACTGCTGAAATAATGTAGGCAGTGTGTAAACCATTCTTCTCCACAGAAGACCCACAATGGAAAGGCCCTGGTAGTACCTGTTGGCTGGTGCACTGGAAGGAACTGGTTACACAAACAGATCTTACAGTCCATGATAGCACAGTGAAAGGGTGGCTCATGCAGATGCTTAAAGAACTGAGAAAATAAAAATGACTGGTCACTAACATGAAGTCATCCCACTTACTTTATTGTTAGTGCAGTATTTAGTTATGCAGGAAAATAACTAGGTGTGGGGTTCCCAGCTCAAAAAAGACACAGAACTCTTGGAGTAAGCCTTGAGGAGGCCGTGGAGATGGTCCGAGGGATGGAGCTATTGGAGACGGGCTGAGAGAGATACAGCTTTTCAGCCTGGAGAAGGGAAGGCTCCAAGGAGACCTTAGAGCCTCTTCTAGTGCCTAAAGGCGACTTATAAAAAAGATGTAAAGTGACTTTTTACATAAGCACATAGTGAAAGGACAAAGGGAATGGTTTAAAAGTAAAACAGAAGAGATTTTTAGCAGATGTTGGGAAGAAATTCTTCCCTGTAAGGGTGGGGAGGCTCAGGCACAGATTGCCCAAAGAACCTGTAGCTGACCCATCCCTGGAAGTGTTCCAGGCCAGGTTGGATGGGGCTTGGAGCATCCTGGGGTAGTGGAAGGTGGCCCTGCCCATGGTAGGGGGTTAGAATGAGACCATCTTCACTGTCACTTCCAACCCAAACCATTCCATGATTCTATGAAATAAGTACTCCCAGAGTATGATTTATTTCACTGAAGAACTAAGCTGCCATACAGAGGTGTCTCAGTATCCATTTCCCATGCAAACAGTTGCCAATGAGTGATATCCTTGTTTAGGTTATTTGGCTAGGAGTATAACCACTGGCAGGACAAATACTTTTCTTGTTTGTTTTGTTTTGTTATTTTTGGTAGTTTGTTTTGGGGTTTTGTTGGGTTCTTTTTCGTGTGGTTGGTTGTTGTTTGTTTGTTTTTTTGTTTACAGGAAATTTCTTATCTACTTCATATTTATTTACTTACATCTTTCACTGTCTTTTCACCATGAACTCTTATGAGTTTCACAGCAGTGTCCCACAAAGACCAGCAGGGAAGACACTTGATTTTCCATACCTGACTGTGTTCCCTAAATAAATTCAGACTGGATTTGGTCTATAATGAACCAATTAGCTCCCCTTGGAGGGCAAATGCAGACATGAAACAGAGCACCATGCTTCAGATCCCACAGCCTTGGGATCACATGGATGCAAGCCAGTCTATGCCATTGCGGCTAAGAACCAAGATACTGTAAAAGATGTGGATAACAAAGATGTCTCAGGCAAAACCAGTCTGGCCCAGACTCAGTTGACACTGGATTTTGAAGTCGTGTATGACAGCTTTTCTTCTCTGTATTTGTGTGAAGAGAAGGAAGTAGGGAAGAAGAGCAATAAATTAAGAAAATGTTGAAGAAAATGTCCTGAAGCCAAGTGTTTTATACTTACCTGCTGCATCTTATTAAGTCGTCTTGTTATTTTCTTGCACTGCTGCCACAAGCAGATTTATTTGGATAAAGGAAAACCCAAGGTACTATTATCAGGCAAATCCCCCCTGTGTTTACTTTTTAAAATAAAGATTAAACGCATACAACTTTTAAACTTTAATGAGTTTGGGTCCGTTCTAGCTGGGTTGATTTGTTATCCCAAATCCTTGTGCCATCATATTAATGACTGCTTGCACCAAGGGGCACACAGGGTAATCCCCCATCTCTGGCAATGTCAGCTCCGCAGTGATTGCTGTGTAATTAATCAGAGACTGCTGCTGGAATGAGGACATTGTAATCTGATGCATAATGAAAGTTATTAATGGTGTCCTGCATAATTTATGGGATCTAACCGTACTAATGTAGGTATAACATATAAACAGTTTTCTTTCATTAAGTCTATGAACTAACATGCCATGAAAATCTAAGGACTGGGATATTTAATTTTTCCAGCTGTTGTTGAATTGGCTCATTTTAGCAGATGTACAGGAGCAATTGATTTCCTGTAAAGCCCTGAAAGCAGCCACCCCTACAAGGAATATTTGCAAATATTCTCTTCTATAGTATTTGCATTCCCATTGTTCTTTGTCTGACTGAGGTTTGAAATCCCACTAGGAAAAGCACTGTATAAACATCGGTGAAGAAAAACTCCTACCCCAAATAGCTGACAGTGTGTAAGGACAAAAAGGAACCAAGAAAAGGAGACATTATTTTTTCCCTCAGTCTTCTGAGTGGAGTTTTGAAGACAGGACCTGAAGAACTGAGAAATTAGTAACCAGATGTGGAAAAATATTTATCCTGGTACGTTCCCTAGCTGACTATTTCTGTTGAACTCCTCAGCTCTTAGAAATATACAGATATTTAAGTATGTGACCAAAACAGAAGATATACAGCTAGGACCACAGTAAACAGAAGAAACAGCATTTAAACTGGCATCTTCTTAATCCCAAAGTATTTACTTTAGGAATAAACAAACAACTTTCTTTATAACTGGTTTTAAAGGTAAGGTTTTAAAACACCAAAGTTGGATATAAATATGTGCAGCCACAAGCACCCCCCTGATCAGTTTGTTACAGGAAAAACTTACTCCCAACCAAGATCACACATGCCAAATTTCAGTTTTATTTTAATTTTTATGGTTGTCGCTATGAACACCTGAATATAGTGGTTTATAATGGCTCCTCTGACAGGCTGTTATAACTTCAATGGTACTAACAATACTACTATAATTAGTGACTTTTGTATTGTATTAACAAATGCCAGAGTGTGCTACCAGTCTTCCAGATGACTTATCCGGGTTTTAATTAGTGTCTATCTTTCTTTTCTTTGTAGAGACATACACTCACCAAAATGACTCAATGCTTTGCACCATGTACAGGTCAAAATATCCACCTGTCAAGTGGGTTTGGAGCTGCATGGAAGAAGGAAACGACTTGCGACGTTTTATTAATGGAACAGATTGCATATTTCTCTAAATAGAAATGGGAGGAATTGTGTGACAGATGGATCAAAACCTTCCCGTTGTTGAAAACCAACAGATGAGACAGACTTCTCTTATGGCACTAGCTGGATAGCAAGATGCTGATTAACCAGACCTGAATGAATCTTCTGCCCCTTGGCTCGGAGCGTTCATGAGGCACTTAAGTACTGGGTGATTTCTCTGTATCATATTTTACATCTGAGCAATATGGATGTGGTGTATGGGTGTGTACATGTTTGCACTTGTATACATGTATAAATACCAATGCAGGCACACACATTAAATTAGCATTTTAAAATAATTTCAGTTTCCGTAAAAAATTGGTTCATAATCTATGCTTAAGTTGTCTTTTACTAATACTGGAGTATGTCCAGTGTCAATACACTTATGTATGAATAATATTGCCTAACTTGGTAGGAAGTCCTACCTATTAGACAATTACAGCCTTCATTACAAGGCTATCAGCTTAGTGTTACTGAAGAGAATTTACCAGATTTTGAAACGTCTCCCATGGCACAGTACTGATTGTGCAGCCTGAGAAGAGCAGTCATGTAGAGTGAAACTGGAATAGCAGGATTCCTCTAAACAAGTTGTTAGCCACACATTAACCATTACAGTTTCCATCCCACTAAGATTTACACAGTATTTCACCTACTGAATGTCTTTACTAAGCCATGGAAATGCAACTCGTCACTGTTGTCTCCATGAACGGAGGAAGCTTTACCTGTTTGAACACATATCACGGATTTCAGAGGCAGTGCTTCCATAGCCTAAAAATAAAGGATGCTTTTAGTTGTTTGGGGTTTTTTTTTACCTTTTTTTAGAGTTTTTAAGTGTAAATGCAGATGCCGCGTATGAGGAACTGTCATTTACTCCTGAAAGAGCACATCAAGACTTTTGCTGTCACTTAAACAGGAGAAGCTCAAAGAAGCTGCTGATGCAATAATGTACAATCAGGAAGCAATCGTGAGTGAAAGAGGACAGGCACATATTCCCCCAGCCTCCAGGAGGAATGTGGCAGATGAATCTGACCGTGAGGATTGATCCCTAGGTATGTTCCCTGGAAGAGCAATAGAAGTGATATAGGCACTGAAACAGTTCACATCCTCTGCACTGGAAGATGAATTACGTGCATAATGGGTGTTTTTAGCACAGTCAAGTTAAGGGCTTGACACTTTGTAAAAAACCAATGGCTTGTTACACAGAAGTCATAATAGTTCCTCCTGGTCCTAAAATCTCCACATCTGGCATTTATTCCTAAAGAACTACTCCTATGGGACATATGTTTCTATTTCTGTAATGGAGAGAGGATGGTGAAGGAAAGTGGTTCATTGCCAACCTGAGAGTTCACAGGGTGATTTGCATAAATACAAATCAGTACTGGGAAGGCTTTAGCAGTTTTACTCTTTAGCTGACCATAGTAGAGTTCTTTGGAGGAGATGTGATAGAAGGTTTATTAGACTTTATAACCCAGGAAATACTAACATGTTTAAAGAAGATGCTCCCCTGACTCACGAAATGCTGTGCTAGCTCCAGTGATATTGGGGACTTTGCAGAATACTGCAAGACAACATCCATTTGTAGGATCATGAATTACATCTCAAAGTATCTTCGTGTTAAATTCTATCACAGTGATGTAGGATTTTGTGGTAACTGGTTACAAGGCAATTCCCGGGACAAAAAAAGTTAACCCAATGGAAAATTGCAGGTACATTAACAGGCACTAGTGCAGCAATAACTCCTTACTGCACTCTAAATTGTGTGAAGTTCTTTATGACCTCTAGGCTTTTTCCTCCCCTTTTAACTTTGCAATGCTTAATAAAAGTTATACTGAAACTGCTACACTGGCTTAGAAAGTAAGAAATTAATTATGAACACTCCATTTAATGCTGGAGGAGTACAGTGTCCACAGTTTCTTTAAACCATCAGTGAGGTAATTTCACTGCTGCCAATTGAACAGTAATACAGAACACATCGAAATGTGCTCAGTCAATGAATCCTTGGAGTGTTTCTGCTTCATTAACTGTTTACATGGTGACCTCAGTGGAAAGGCTTCAGCCTGATGAAATGCCTGCTTTGCATACTGCCGCAGGCAACAGCAGAATATCTGTCCCTGATTATTCATGAAAAACTCAAAATTTAGGAGTAACTCATCAGCTTGCCCAATACTGCCACATCATCTCTTGCTGTGTTAACCTCTCAACAGCTTCTGTAAGGCTGTAATAGACAGAAATAACGTGCCCATCTCCAGTGCCCTTCATCTTCCATCAGCCAGAGTCTGATATTTTCACTGATGTTTCATGAACATATGTCAAGGATTCCAAATCCTGGATATTGCATTTGAATGGGATAACTACTTTACTCTTTTGTAATGGTGCTGTTATTTCCCTCATGAATCACACTGCTAAGGAAGCCCATGATATTTAAATTTTATGGCACTTTCTTCTGAAGTAACAACTTTTTAACTCAGCACAAAGTGAGGAGGAACAATTTACCTTACATGAACTGTTATTTGGTTGACAAAAATAACCCCCAGAAGAACAGTGACTATCCACATTATTACTGTGGATATCCCACCACTGGGGTTGTGCAGAGCAAATAACACTCACTCATCTTCTGTTCATATACAGCAATACGGATAAATAAATGGCATGAGTTTAAATTTCATGATAAGAAATAGCATTTGATAGATGCATTCCAGCTACCATATAACTCAATCTAAGTCAGAAATCCTTCACAATATTGCAGTGGCTTTATTCTGCAATCCAAAGGCTAATGCATCTTTTTGTTGATGAGATAAAGCTTTCATGGCCTCAGAACACAATAGTGGCATAATAATTAAGCCTATGTGGTTGGCAAATGCTCTCTCTTCCCCTTTTCCATTCAACTTTCATTTACTACCTATTGAGGGAAAAAGGGATCTCTTGATCTATATATTCAGATTACATATAAGATTATACAGAAAATTTTAATTCCCACATTCTGTGCAGGTAAGGAAAACTAGACTATGCTGAATATAAGAATGGAAACCTTGTTGTTGGCAGGCTCTATTAAATATGCATAATTATCTGAAAGAATAACTGAAGACCCTCACTCAATACTTAACTTTATTTTAAGATGCCCACTGCATGCTGCAAATTTTATCTATTCCCCCTGAGACCCTCTTGCCGTGGTAGCAGAGAAATTATGGATTGTAACTAGAGAAGGAGGTGTACTTTAGTCCTCTGCGAGAATACCATTGCTCCCTGGAGGACAGTTGGTAGTGATGTGTGTTGTCTGCTATTAAAAGCCTTGAATAAGGGTCTTCTGCTGTTTTTTTAAATGCTGCTTTGATACTGAGCAGGAGGAAGATGTAGAACAAAGCTAAATCACAATGGTTCTGTGGCCATGTGCACAGCACGGATTTTGCAGTCCCCTGCATGGACAGAGGCTCCTGGCTCAGAGGTCACTTTGGCAGCCCTGCAGTGAGTGTGCAGCAGCTTCAGTGCACTCACTGAGAACTACTCTTTTGTGGGAGAGTCTGTATTCCCCCTCAAGAACCATATTTCTGTGGAAATCCACAGCTCTACAACTTCTAACACAACAGCTCCCAGCAGTACTTCCAGCACGGTGGCTGCTAAGGCTGTTAAAAGAAGGTTTTGCAATCCAGGACAAGAGAGTCAAGATGTGAGGACAAGCTGAACCAGATCTTTGATGGTGGAAACTGACGCAGTTCCATTTATTTTGATTCTCTAACATCATCTACCGCTGTCTGAGGAGTCAGCCATGAAATAATAAAACTTGGGATTTATTTTAGGAATATCTTCCTTTTGCCTGCCACCTTGTCATCATATTTTGAAAAGAAAACCTGTGGAGGGAAGGAATCTGTGTTCTATAAATTTAGTTTTAGTCAATAATATTCAAGAAAGAAGGATTTTTTTATTTAGGACAGTTATGCTTTCAAGAAATGATTAGTCCCCATTCTAGATATCAAGATTTAGGCAGAATCTTAGGTTTTCATAGTTCAAGTTTTAAATGACGTAATTTCTTCATAAATATTTCAATGGAGAAAAACTATGGAGACATTTCTACATCTGTTACCCTCTCCCTTAGTCATAAATAGGACTTTAACTTTCAGGGGTTTTCTATAAATCACATAGCAAAATAAACCTATAAGCTTTTAACTTCAGTGAAAACACTATACAACAAATAGTGCAGTTCCTAAAAATGGCAAGAATGGCAAGAAAATTTTCTGGGTTTTTTAGGGTTATGTGATGTGCTTATTTTATGTGATGCATAAATACCATCTACCCAAAGCATACATGTGTAGATTCTTAATTAAAGATTTTATCGCTCAAATCTCTTGATTTTAAGGAAGTAAAAATATGAAAATAAGCTCAACTAGATAAAATATTTCCTTCTGCCTGAAAATGGATTTCTGTTCCATTTAATTTTGAGCAAAATGTGTTTTATTGCAAACGCAGTAAATTGAAGTGTATTTTCCTCTGATTTTTTCAAGTTTTTTTTTTATTAATGTAAAATATTTTCTAAAAACAAATCTAAATTAATTGATTGTAAATACTAGTAAGTGCCACTTGTTAAAAAAAATGGGGGAAAAATCAGTTTGAAAGAATATGTTGCTAAGGTTCTGAGGCAGCATTGCTTTGGTCACAGTTATTATATTACAGATGGCACTTTCCATTTATCCTCTGACAAAGTGCAAATGCAGAATGTTTCATTTAGGTCTGCCATGTAGGTGAAAAGTCAACAAACAGATTTTTATTTTCCTTTAGCTGTTAAAAATGAATCTGAG
>VXBT01008805.1:0-10768 GCA_013400235.1 Oriolus oriolus | reverse complement strand
AGGAGGAGAAAGAAGACAACGACAAGGAGAGGGAGAATGATGAGGAGGAGGAGGCAGTACCTGGCGGGCGCGGACGGGGCCGGCTGCTGCCCGTAGGCCGGGTAGGCGGGCTGGGTGCCGTATGCGGACGGGGCGGCGTACGAGGTCTGGCTGCTGGTGACCGTGGCCGTGTTGGTGTCGTAGGCGGCCGTGCCGTAGCCCTGCACGGGCTGGCTGTAGGCGGGGGGAGCGGTCGGGGCGCTGTAACCTGCAATAAACCACGGCTCAGCCCCGCGGCCCCGCCGGGAACCGCGCGATTCCGGCGTGCCGGGGTCGGAAGGGAGCTTTAAGCTCGTCTCTCTCCATCCCCCCTGCCATGGGACACCTGCCACTGTCCCAGGGTGCTCCGAGCCCCACCCAACCCAGCCTTGGACACCGCCAGGGATGGGGCAGCCACAGCTGCTTTGTGTCAACCGCCTCACCTCAGCTTCCCAATATCCCGTCTGACCCTGCTCTGTGAAGCCATCCCCCCCTTATCCCATCCCTCCAGACCCCTGTCCCAAGTCCCTCTCCAGCTTTCCCAAATATCTCAGCCTCTGGCGCTCGTGCCGCTGGTTTCCCACGCCCGGGGCACAGACAGAGTTTTACCACCACAAAACCACCTCAGACAACCCTGAGATCATCAGTTACCCCACCCTGCCCCTCTGCCTCTCGCCCACCTCGGGAAGCCTCAGCCTGCAGCCCCTCAACATCCCCAAATCCCACTCCCAGGAGCTTTCTGGAAGGCAGCCCTGGACCAGCACACCCAGGATTGTTTACAGCAGCCAGAGCTCAGGCAGGGCAAGCTGAGGCGTGGAGCATCTCCTCAACAAAGGCAGGGTAACAAACCCCCCCGAGCTCCAAAGCAAAAGAAATCCAACTGATTTAGCAAGCACAGTCCCATCCTTTTAGCTTTTCTGAAAAATAAAGGCACAAAACCTGACCTGGGAAGTCCTTCAGAGGCATTTCTGAATGCTTATTTTAAATCAGTAAAGCTGGAAACAAAAGAAAAGCACTTTCCATTTGCTTTGACATGAGAAAAAGGTCAAAAGAGACACATCAGGCAGCTCCCAATGTTTTATGCACTTTCCCTTTTCTCATAATTTCAGTTTGGCTTAGGGAAAAAGCTGAGAGCTCCCAGACTTCCTTTTGCAGAGTTTTGCAATATCCAGGACCCCAAAACAGCTCCTGTATAATTTAGTGGCCGTTTGCCTTGTCACGAAGGTGAACTGGCATTAACACACTGGGTTTTTGCTCCTAACAACCTCCCCAGCAAGTTTTCAGATTAAGAATATGAGACTTAGATGGGGAAATAGCAATAAAAAGGTTGTTATATTAAAAGAAATCTTAAAATTTGTTTTATTTATTAAAATAAATAATTTTTTAAAATTAAAAAGTAATAAATGTGACCCCAAAAAAAAAACCCAAGAGCAGCCAATGGGTCTCAGGGCTGGGATCAGTGAGGGAAACAGCTTCTCCATCACTTCTGCTTTTTAATAAACACGGCAGGCTTGTGACACACTTTTCCTTCAGGCAAAATGGGCTGCAGCATTTTATTCCAATTCCCTCATTTGCAAAGCAAACGCTCCCAGCAGCAGCAGCAGCAGCAGAACACGGCGTGCCCTCACGGAGCACCACCGTGGCACTGCCACAGCTCCACCGGGCAGGAAACAGCAACAGGAGGAGAGGAGGAAGTTTGCACAGCAAATTAATTTAAAAAAAATTAATTAAAAAAAAAAAAACAACAACCCCAAAGTTCAGCTTTTTGGTGACCTTCAGGATCCTGATGAAGACACAAGGCCAGGCTGGACCCTCTGCCCGCTCTTCCCACTCCTGGCACCCAACTCACCCCCATCCCAGGGCTGCCAACTTGGGGGTGTAAACTGGACTCCCACTGGGAAATAAGTGGCAGGAATGAGTAGAAAATCAGCTTTTACGGTCATTATTCCTGTCTGCTGCTCTCTGAAAAGCGTGGCTGAGAAGGGTGAATGGGATGATGCCCACCGGGAGGATTTTTAAAGCCTTGGACTAACTTGAGCAGCCCCAACGCGTAAATGTGAGGCAAGACAGCAATTCCACAGGGAGCACTTATCCCAGGAGTTAAATAAACCCTCATTTTAACTGGCCACAGCCTGACCACAAACTAAAACAGGCTAAGGACAGCCTGCAGCCCCTGTGCTGCAGCCACAGCCCTGCCCTGGGCTGCTTCCCTCGGATTTGGAGCACCGGGATGCTCCTCCCACACCTGGGCCCCCTTTCCCAGCGCTGTTCCTGGGAGCAAAAAGCTTTGCTAACACCTGGCTCTGCACAGGCAGCACGATGAAAGGGAGGGAAAAAAAAAGAAAAAAAGAAAAAAAAAAAAAAAAGATGTGGAATTTTAAAGCTTCAGCTCTAGATGGAGCATTTCCCTCGTGGAATAGAGTGTGCTCAGCAGGAGGGGTTTGTCCCACAGGAAAGGCAGTGATTTACCATCCCACTGGTCTAAATTACAAATCAAGCCCGGTTTAGACACTCTGGGAACCCTCGAGGGCTGTGGTTTTGAGGGTGGCATTTCTGTTTCATCACTTCTCTCTCGTCCCCTCCCAGCTAGGAAGATGAAAGTTGAGTCAGCAGAACGGCTGCTGAAAGGAAAAGGTAACAGAAGAAATAATATCCTGCTTCAAGTGTCTGAATTCCCCTCAAAGGATCCAAACCAACCCCTCACTGAAGCCTGGGAATTCTCCAGGTGGAAGGGAAGTGTGCAGGATTTGATCCTCAGAGAATATCAACTGGAAAAGGCTGGATTCAGAGATTTCTTCTTTCCAAAGAGATTTATTCTGGAAGAGAGCTGACTCCTGCTTGGCTTGTGTATATCCCACCAGCGGGCATGCAGAGCTGACCCTCTCTCCAGCCTATTTTGGGATATTTTGGGGCTATTATGGCAGCTGTGTGTTCATTAACTCCAAATCCACGAGAAATTTCAATATTCACACCCCAGATCTCCCACGTAAGGGGAAGCAGGGGCTGGCTGGCTTTAGAGAGCAATTCCCACTTCCAAGAGATCCACACCTGGACACCGAAATGCTCCTTTATTTACTCCTTAATTCCTGCTAACACCCCGCAGTGATTAACGAGCCACAGCTCTGAGGGTGCCCAGTGATCCCTAACCTGAGGGAGCTGCTCCCAAATCCTTTTTTCTCTGCAACAAAGCGACTGGGTGGCTCCCAGACACCTTTTCCTACAGCTCCAGGGAGGGAAGGAGGGTGGTAACTCCACCCTGGGGTGTCCCAGGAGTCAGGGCAAGGTGGGATAACCGAGGAATGATCCGTCCCTGCCATTCCCACCCATGCTGAGAGGGTGCATCCGCACACACCTTGGATTTCCTCGACCTCAACACCACCTCGCCCAACCCCCAGGCTGTTCAGGCAGGGGAAAAAAAAACAAAAGGCATTTTTTCTTTAAGGAACTGCAGTACAAAAAGGTGATTCTCAGGAAAACAGGATTGGGATTCAACTGGAAGAACCTCACGTCTCTAAGGGCATGCCAATGTCTGGCCCAGGGGTTTATTGAGCGTGAAAGGCAGGGAGAGAGGGAGAGGGAGAGAGAGGCAGAGGCTGCAGTCTCCTTTCCACAGCTCTGGCTCCTCAAGGAGAGGCAGGTGGAGGAAGGATAAATCCAACCTGGCTCCGTGCCTGGAGCTGCCACAGCCCCGCTCCGAGCACTGAGAGGATCTTTTGCTTGACCACTTCCCGAGTCGGTGTTTTTTTTATGGATGAAAAGAAAATGAAGGGTGGGTTTTTTTGCAGGCAAAAAAAAAAAAGCAGCTGTGCAGAAAAAAAAAAGCCTGATATTATTATTATTATTATTCCTCCAGCAAATCTCCTCTTAAGGGAGAAGGAAAAACATAAACAGAGCAGTTTCCTGTGACTCCTGCGGGACTGGAGTCCACACGGGTCACAGGGACATAAATATTTCTAAGAAAGGAATTTTGGAAGTTCACAAATCCTTTTTTGCTGCCAACTGTTGTCTAGGTGGTTTTAAACGAAAGGACAAAGCCCTGCAGAGAACCCCCAGGGACACAGGCTAATGGAGATGGGATCTCACGTGCAGGAATTTTCCTGATCCACGTTAAGATGGTAAATACTTTAATTTTGGTTAATATTTTCTCTCCAGCTCTTCCTCGTGAAGAATTCCTCAATGGCTTCTCTAGCCGGACATCCCACTGTCTGTCCTGGTATTCCCTTGCTTTGGGAAGTGTTTAATTCCAACTAGGAAATGTTTATAATGCCTCTCCCAGGAATCTGCAGGACACGGCACCCAAGGAATCACAGGGAGGAAAATCTGCTCTCTAAACCTCCTGAATATTCAGCCCAAACATACATCAAATAAACATGAATATCCATGAATTAAACATTGTCTCAATAGTTTCAAACATTAAGACACTCGTCTGGAGGAAATTCCAGCTCCGAGAACACGCTGGGAGAGTTTATAGAGCATTAATGAACAAGTATCTGCCCTGGAAATGCAAAACCACCATGGGGCACGCAAAGCTGGAGGGCAGGATGCTGTTTATCCTTCAGGAAATGGGGGGATAACGGGGTTGGAGTCACCTAAAAGGTCTCGGTGGTCAGGATTTTACCCATGGAGATGGCAAAGAGCGCTGCAGCCTTGCAAATCCCTGCTGTGTGCTCTGACACTCGAGGGTTCTGGCACTAAAACCAAGTGACACCCCAAGGGTTCCCACCTAAAGGGGACCTCGAGTTCTGACAGGATGAGACGGCATTTTCCACGCAAGAGCGAGCAGGATTGTCCAACTTGGACTGGTCCCTTCCACGGTGGGAAGCACAGGAGGAGAAGGAGAAGGTACAGGATCAGAATAGGCACATGTCACTGCCAGTGACAGACTCGACTGGCAGGGAAGGGAAGGGAAGGGCTGAGGAGCAGCCAGGGACAATGTTCCCTTTGCTCTGGGCACAGCACCCAAACCCTGCCCTGAAAATTCAACAGTGCATTTATTCCTGCTTGTACACGGCTGCCCCTGGATCCCTGGCAGTGCCCGAGGCCAGGCTGGATGGGGCTGGGAGCAACCTGGGACAGTGGAAGGTGTCCCTGCCCATGGCAGGGGGGGATGGGATGAGCTTTAAGGTGTGTCCCAGCCAAAACCATTCCATGAAGGACGTGGAGCTGCTGGAGCCAGTCCAGAGGAGGCCACAGAGGGCTGGAGCCTCTCTTGCTCTGGAGCCAGGCGGGGAGAGCTGGGGGTGCTCACCTGGAGGAGAGAAGGCTCCAGGGAGACCTCAGAGCCCCTTGCAGGGCCTGAAGGGGCTCCAGCAGAGCTGGAGAGGGACTGGGGACAAGGGACAGAGTGCCAAGACACGGGGGAATGGCCTCTCATGGACAGAGGGCAGGGATAGACGGGATATTGGGAAGAAATCCTTCCCTGTGAGAGCGGCCACGCGGGTCACCCAGAGTCGCGGCTGCCGCATCCCTGGAAGCGCCCGAGGCCGCCCAGGGTTTGGAGCAACCTGTGGAAGGCGCCCTGCCCACGGCGAGGGCTCTCCTAGATGATATTAAACCCTTTTCCCAGCCCAAGGCAGGGCTCCAGGCTGAGCCCAGCCCTGCAGGCCCCTCTCACCTGTCGGGGGCTGCCCGTAGGACGTGGCGTAGGCCGTCTGCCCGTACGTCGCCGTGGTCTGCGGCTGCGTGTAGCTGACGTCGGTGGGCTGCCCGTAGGTCCCGTAGCTCTGCTGCCCGTAGGTCTGCTCCAAAAGGACACAGATTCAATCCATGAGCACAAGTGACCCCCCAGGAATTGCAGTGGCTCAGCACTCTCAAAGCCAAGGCTGCTGTGAAAGTTTAGGTGCCGCGGGAAATTCCGGGTCAGCTCCGCAAGGAGGTTATTGGAGTGGTTTTTCCCTGCCAAGGCTGAAGGAACAGGCTCTGGCCATTGTCACCACACACCTCTGCTCTGTGGAAAGCAAACAGGAAAGCTCCCAGCTCCTCACAATCACCACCAGCACTCACAGGCACCATACCAGGGTTAACCTGAAATACGGGAATGGGAGCGCTCCGAGGGCTGAACCGCACGAAGGAAAAGTCACTCCAGTGTAAAACTGCTTTGGTGTTGGCTGAAAGAAACCTGCTGAAGGTTTCAGTCAAATTATTTGGAGCATTTTTCACGCCCATCAGCCATTAATTTGAGAAATGGGAGTTGGTGCAGGCATGGAAAGACGGGATCCACGGGAACACCCGAAGTATCCCAGTGGTGCCACTCCCATCCCGGTGCCTGCGCATTCAGTGAGGGAATCAGCTCTCACCTCACCCATTCCCCAATTCTGCTCTCAAATCCAGCTTGAAAATCACGGAGGAAAGGAGAGAAGCAGCTGTGCCCAGCAGTGTCACCAGCTGCCCAAGCCATGCCCTGCCAGCTCATGCTCCAGGCGCCAGCAAGCTCCCAACACCTCCTGGCTCAGGGTAAAACTCTGGATGCGGCTCGAGGAGTGACACGGAGACAGATTGAACCTCCAGATTCTGAAAGGATTCAGACTCCTGGAGAGCCTGGACTTTTTGGGATATTCAGCCTTCCCGAGCCCAGAGCACAGGTCTGAACCAGGAGCAGGAAAGCCTCGACCAAGTGAACGCATCCCTGTCCCTGGAAGTTCCCTGCACCAAGAGGCAGGGAATGCTGCAAACTCCCCGTGGACACGTGCCCAGAGCTGAGTTTAGCTGGTTAGGGGTTTAATTAGCTGGTTAGGTGTTTAATTAGCTAGTTAGGTGCTTAATTAGCTGGTTTTAGTTGTTGAGGCCTCCTGCTCCTACCCTTGCCATCCTGCTCTCGCCTTCCACCTCGCCTACAACTGGGAGCAGCTCTTCCAGTTGCTGTCTCCAAGAACTTATTTTAAATAAAAGTCACCATCACCTTCCTTTCAGCCCACACTGAGCCTGCCTTCCTCCTCTTGGGAAGGAAAGTGAAGCCTACAGCACTTTGTGAGGACAGGAATTTACCTTTGGAAACATACTTGGAGTTTGCAGACAAATGTGGTTGTAGTAACTTGGATTCTAAAGGTTAAAAATAAGCATTAAGTTAATCTCTCAAAGATCATCATTATTTTGCAGTCCAGATTTGAGAGTACCAACAGTTACAGCGATCAAAACTCCAGGAAAAAATGTATTCCCTCCTCCTCTGTCCAATTCTGCCATCTCTCAAAAGGCAATTCCCCGCTTTTTTCCCAGTTTTTTTCTCTCCTACACCTCTGATTACAACACCCACCAACGTGGTGGTGTCAAACACACACCAAAGATTTGGCTTTTCTGGGATCAAGATTGAATAAATTAACAAAAAAAAAAAATGGGGATTGTTGAGGTTATTTCCACTTTTAAAAAACCACTTCAGAGCTGGGGGGGGGAGAAGAAGCTCCAAAATGACTTTCAACCATGGATTTGGACGCTACCGCTCAGGGTTTCTCACGGCTGTGTGTTTTCCTGGAAAAACAGGTGATTGAGCAGGAATTCCACCCCCTTCCCGTGTTTTACCTGGGTGGTCTGTGCATATCCTTGGGCTGGCTGAGGTGCATAGGCGCTGTAGCTGTGGAATGAATGTACAGACATTTATAATCTCGCCCCAAATCCGCGCCACGAGACAAAACTTCCACGCGGCCCAACGGCTTCTGCCGAGGTTCTACGGGAATGCAAAGCTCCAGGAAAACCCTCGGGATTTCCAAACATACCTGAGTTAAGCCCAAACCATAATTATGATCTCCTTTTATTACACCTTTTTAAAACGGGGAGGATAAGCTACTTACCCCTGCTGAGCTGCAGCTTGGCTATAGGTACTGTAATCTAAAAGAAAAGGAGAAGAAAAGGAATAAAAACGTTGATAAAGGCTTAACAAAATTTTAAAAACCCAAGAGCACAGCACCTGGAATTTCCTCCTGCAGCTCGCTATAAACCACTGGAATTCCAGTTTCCCAAGGGTGGAAGGTAAATGCACATTTTCAGTCCTTTTTTTTTTTCTTTTTTGAGGGGAACAAAACCTCTCTTCCCCTCATTGTTCCTGCTGTTTGCAGCAGCGACTTTGATCTCAAATGACCCCGCTTCAATCTAACTGCCACCTTGGATGGATCCCAGGGGGCTGGCAGGGGGGGATTTGGGTTGGAACAAAGGAAAAACAGGGATTTGAGCCTTGCAAACCCCACACCCTGCTCTGAAAGGGCCGGGCTGGAAGGTTTCACCACCTTCACTCTTTCCCTTTCAAGGACACGAATCAATGGCTCGAGAGCCACTTGTCCCCTGGAAGGGCTGGAGCTGGGAAGCTGGGAGCGATTCCCTCCCCAAATCCTCAATCCATGTCAGCACACCGACTGGGAGGAGAACCAAAATCCCAAAAACCCAAGCAGCAAAGCCTGTGCTGAACTGATTTGCTGGCAGGGATGGAAAACGAATCCACACGGCAATTAGGAGGCTAAATTTGAAACGACTGCAGCTCCCGGTTCCCTCACAGGCACCAACAGCTCCAGCTCCCATCCCAGCGTCTGGAGCAGGGATGGATTCATCATTCCCACCAGACCTGGCCAGAGATCCCAGCTCTCCCAGCACCACCAAAGCCCTGAGATCAGGAATGAGCCCAGAACTTCCTGGTGGAGGCCACAGCACCTGGGCCAGAGGCAGGAGCTGGATCAGCGGAGCTGTTCCCAGACATCCCCGCGCGGGAAGAGCTCCCAGCGCTCCCACCACCATCACGCCTCGGTCAGAGATCCAAGTTTATCCCAGAACCACGGAACACCCTCAGGTGGGAGAGACCCACACGGACCAAGCTCAACTCCTGGAGAATTTGAGGAAGCAGTTTATCCCAGAATCACGGAATATCCCGAGGTGGGAGAGACCCACACGGACCAAGCTCAACTCCTGCACTGGAGAATTTGAGGGAGCAACTACCCAGTTTATCCCAGAATCATGGAATATCCTGAAGTGGGAGAGACCCACACGGACCAAGCTCAACTCCTGGAGAATTTGAGGAACCAACTAACCAGCTTTAATCCATTATCCCACTATTCCCAGGGTGACAGAGCCCCAGGAATCACCTGGAAAACACAGCTTCCACCCACCACCACGCCCTGCCCCTCAGCCTGTGCATCCATCCCTACCAAACCCTTCCTGCCCGCCCTCCAGGCGCGCTCCCAGCTTTTCCTCCTGCAGGAGCGGAGCCCCCGGATCCGAGATCCCGGCAGTAATTAATTCCCGGGAGTTATTAATTCCTTTGACCTTGCCCAGAGCACCTCACACGGACAAAGAAGACACTTGGAGCTCTCCAAAGGCTTCCCCGCTCCCGGGACACCCGGCACGAGTTGTTAAACTCCTCTGGCAGCGTTCCCACTTCCCTCACAGGTTGGCACGTGGAATATTGGAGCGTTTTCCTTGTTCAGTTCGGGGTTCTGGGTTTTTTGGGGTTTTTTAAAATTCACTTTACACGTGGTTTTGCTAAATCCTGAGTGTTAATTAACGGCCGTTCCCCCTCATCCAGCTTCCCTTTCCCACCACCTCCTCATCCCACTCCACTCTTCTCCCTGCTCACCCTCCAGCCACCAAAACCTCATTTAATTCTCCATTTTCAGCCCCCTTTTCAGCCTCGAGCTCCACACAGGGGCATCAATTAACCCCTCTCCTCACAGCCCTCCCCCAGCCCCACCTAAACCCAACATTTCCCCCTTTGCAGGGTTTAATTCCAGGTGTGGAATTCGCAGTTTGCCTGTGGTGATTGCCCTCCCTTTTAATTTGCTCGGATTCAGACGAACACAGAACATTAATAAAAAATAATATTATGGTTCATTTAGTTAAACCCATCTCCTGGCTTTTATTTCCAGGGGGAAATTAATCTTCATCCTTTTATTTCACGAGGCTCAGGAGCACACCAGAGGCTGGAAATAGCAGCTCCCAGGAGGAACAATTCCATGAATTAAGGGAAAACACAGCTGTGGTTTTAACCCCCATTTTGACAATTCCATTGGCAGATGCTCCTTTACTGACTTTTCTTTTTCAAGCTCTCTAGGGTGCTATTGGTGATATTCCCTCACACTCCATGGCCTGGGATATTTTCCTTTCTGGAAAAAAAGGAATATCCTCCTACTTTAAGGAAAATCAGATTTTGGGCTACTGGGATTTAAAAGTGATGTTGCCACGGTTGGGGAGCCTCGGTTTCCGACTGTTTGTGTCCAGCTGGAGCCCTCGTGGAAAAACATTTCATTCCAATAAATTTGGGGCCATGGAGAGGATGGAACGCCTTCCTTCCCTACGGGGGAAAAACTGGGAGAGAAGGCTCTAAGGAGAACTCAGAGCCTCTTCTAGTGCCTTAAAGGGCTCCAGGAGAACTGGAGAGGGACTGGGGACAAGGGCTGGAGGGACAGGACACAGGGAATGGCTTCCCACTGCCAGAGGGCAGGGCTGGATGGGATATTGGGAAGGAATTCCTGGCTGTGAGGCGCTGGAAGGGATATCCCAGAGGATGCTCCATCCCTGGGAGCGCCCAAGGCCAGGTTGGACGGGGCTTGGAGCAAGCTGGGATAGTGGAAGGTGTCCCTGTGCATGGGATGAGCCTTAAGGCCCCTCCCCACCCAAAGCACTCCACAATCCCGTATTTGCCCCCAAACCCGCCCTGCGGAGCCCCGGGAGGCCCGAAGGCGCGGAACGAGCGCCGGCTCGGTGCTTCGCTCCTGGGAGCGCCGAGCTCCGGGAATCCCGCGGGGCCGCAGCACCGAGGGGCCGCAATGGAACCAAG
>VXBT01008804.1:93458-136662 GCA_013400235.1 Oriolus oriolus | reverse complement strand
AAAAGAAAAGAAAAGAAAAGAAAAGAAAAGAAAAGAAAAAAAAAGAAAAGAAAAAGAAAAGAAAAGAACAACTGTCAGGGTCTTAAATTTGGGGCATGGTTTAGAGTAGCCTGAAAATTTTGCAATATTTTATGTGCATTTTATTCTGTGTATGCACAAAGCACTTGTCATTCGGAGTCAAGAGAATGAGATGTTTGAGTGCTATGAAGAATGAGACAATGTTCTGCCACCAATGTTTGCACCTTTGCGTTCTGAGCGCAAAGTAGATTTGGTGTGTTACCAGCCCAGACGTGTAATGTTTTTTTCCTTCATTATAATAATATAAGCACCCATGAACAGCAGAAGGTAAAAAAGTTATAATGTTGCCAATTCTTGAGATGTAACTTTGAGCTTCATCCTTTTTTGTTTCTTATGGTACCAAAAGTGAGAAACTTGGCCTTCATTTGGGAAAACTTTTAAATCTTACTTTTATAAAAAGGCTCTTGAAAACAGATGGAGAAACGTATATTAACTATATGTTCAGACATCTTTCAAGCTGCATACAATGAAACATCAACTAATTATATGGTAAATTTAGGGCTAATAGATTGTTCAATGGGTAAAATTCTTTTGATTTATTTTTTTTTATGATGGGTTTTTTAGTGCATAAATTGCAAGGCTGAGGCACTTAATTATTTTATACATTTTTATTTTGATATGTCTCTATTTCTATCACATTTTTGTATCTGACATAGTGCCATACTCAGTTTGTGTTTCAGAATGCTTAGTTGGGCTTCAGTCAGTCCTGAAAATCCTTTTGAGTGTGTTTAAAGTTGAGGCTTATGTGCATATGTTCAGTTACCGGGTGTGGAGATAGTATTTGCTGTGAGCAAAGTGTACGGGAGCTGTATATTGCCTACCACTTATACAACAAAATGGCTTATGCCTCCAACATAAATTTGTCATTCAAATTGTGGAAGTCAGAACCTCACAGTCCCTCAAATTCAAATTTTGATGGAGTCAGAATCTCCCTCTGGGATATACAATACTCTATTTGTGATGCTTTGCGCTTCCACTATTTCTACTTTCACATAAATCTTTTTTGGATACTGTTTATGTTTTGGGTTTCAGATATTTTAGTGTGGTTGTAACTTTTCATTTGCACCACATGTTTTTCCACGGGAATATAATTGATCGATTCCCCTTTGCAATATTCTATATTTTATATTCACTTTAGCTGCCTGCCTTTCTTCCTCCACCCTAATAAATTCTTTATTCCAGATTTTTTTTTCTCAGAAGCTTCCAGATTCATTGTGTCTGTTTCAAAGAAATGCATAAAACAATAATCGGTGGAGGCATTGCTGCTTTCAGTTTACAGTGTTTCTAACCAGAATGACATTCATTTTGCTTATAAATATGAGGTAAACCAGAAATTCAGAATAAAGCAGTTATTATTTTTTTTTGTTCAAGAAAAGGATTTTTAAATGCCCTGCACTGTAACTTGTCAATGAAGAATTTTTAGCAGTGAAGGCTTTTACCCATAGTGAATAAATGTTTCAGGGTAAGAGGTCAAGGACAAAGACCTACCTCAGCTGTCAATATTCAGGCAATTGATCTTCTCCTTTTATTCAATCTCACCAGCCACTTCCTTTCCTTTCCTCTCCTTTCCCTCTGTCGTTTTTCCCTTCCCCCATTCTACTCAGGGAAACTAAATGTTCCTGCTGCCAGCAGAGCTTAGTGTAAGTGTAATATTACATGAATCAAAGGCCCTTTAGGCCATGATATAGACTGGTAATTTATTACTGAAGAACAGAGGCTTTTTTGAAATTTCCTTTAGTTCAGGCAGATCACTATGAATTAACTAGGCAAGAGGGCAGCAGGTGCTCTCATTAAATTTACAGTCACTGCCAGCAGACAGGGAAGCATTTAAAAAAAGAGTATGCAGCTGTGCTGACACATGTAATTGCAACTATCCACAGACTCACAAGATGTGTGGGGGTAGCCACAGACTTTTGGTCACTGTGCTCGAGCTGTGCTGGCACACAAGGACCAATACACATTGTGCTTATGATTAGGTCCCTAAAACGGCAAATTGCTTTTACTAGACCTCCAAATGTTGTGTGAGAAACAAATGAACTACTGGCAGGGCTGGGCTTAGTCAAACCTCCCAGCTGAAGTGACCTTGAACTTCAGAGAAGTTCGTAGCCTGATTGCAGCTTTGTGGTTTTGGCATTTCTCCACTTACCCTTTGTGAAATAACAGCTTCAACAGATCTCTCCTTGATCTATGTTCTTGGCTCAGTTTCTTCAGCCATCAGATAGTGTTTTGTGTATAACTGGTATTTGAAACTAATGAAATGACATCTTTTGCAGAACCAAACCTATATTTTCCTTAAAGGAAGGGAAATTCCATGCAAAGCTGCTCACTAATGATACCCTCTTAGTTTTCCTTGTAATTGCGTATTACAAAAAAGGAGTATAGAAATACTTATTTTGCACCCCAAAGATTCCTTGGGGAAACACTAACAAAGTAAACTCTTGGCATTGATCCAGAGCTCCTTTTAGTCAAGACTTCCATTGACTTCAGCGAGGTTTTACATCTGGCCTTTAAAACCTAGTTTTAACTTTAGACATATGTGTTTTGTTTTCATTACAACTTTTCATGGAAGTTTCACACACATGTCTAAGGTTCTATGCTGACCAGAGTCTTACGCCTTGTTATCTAAGTTCAAAACAATCCTCAAGTGCAAATATACTGGTGTCAGTGCTCTGTATTCAAAATATCTTGTACTTTGTCTATAGCTGTGTAGCATATGGTGTTTGTATACTTCATGCTGTTACAAAAATGTGCCTGTTGTTTTCCTAAAGTTTCTTTTCAAAATATTTCAACTAATAAAAACCTGGAAAAGTTAGTTTGATTGATTATAGAATTACATCTAAATTATGTAATTCACCATGTGTATCTACAAAGAGATGTAATTTTTCATTTATAGACAATTTAACTTTTGATTTTCTTTCTTTTTCACTCTTTCTCTTTCTTTCTTTCTTTTTCTTTCTTTCTTACTTTCTCTCTCTCTTTCTCTCTGTCCTTCCTTCTTCCCTTCTATATTCAGAGTGCATAAGACAAATAATAAAGTATAGGTTCAAGTTTTTGGTTCCTTTTAATCTTAAAAAATAAAGATTCTTCATATTGTGTTTTTAGTGTGTCTGAGTCCTAAAGAAAGCAAAGGGAAATATTGGCACAATTCTTCATTTTTTTTCTATGTGTAAACTTCTTTTCAGGATTACAATTCAACAAACACCTATATATACAGTCATCTGTACAAGGTTTGAAGAAGTTTCTTCTCTTGTCTTCTATTTATGGTTTCCCTGGGTTAATAAAACAGTCTGATAGCAACAGAGCTATGAACAAACTACACCACTTTCAATGGAGCCATTTATCTGCTTTAGAGGAGATTAGTATGCAATCCCTAGAGACATTTCTCATCTAATAAGAATAAAATGAATTCTACTTGAGCACCTGTAATCAAATTACTTTTTATCCCATAAACCCTTGACAGACTCGGCAAGTCTTGTAGTTTCCTAGGTGGGCCGTTTGCAGACCCTGGTACTGTAGTGCTGAGATTTTTCCTCTTCTGTCCTCTTACATTTTGCCCACTCACCAGCCATCATTTCTTGAGACAAAAGTGCAACCAACCAACCAACCAACCAACCAAAAAACCAGAAAATCCCATTATGAAAATCCCATCATTTTGGAGGGATGAATCTCCCCACCAGCCATTCCTCTATAGTTGTCACAGCCCAGTCTGAAGTGCTGGTGGAACAAGGGCCAAATCATTTTATATCTTGTTGAAGAAAGCTGCTACTGCAGACTTGACTGTTCCCGGACAGCTACTGCAGCAAGACTGCTGCACCTACAAAAACCAAAATAAAAACAAACCAACCAACAAACAAACAAACAAACCCAACGAAGCAAAAGGTTAAATTAAGGAAGGAATAAAACCCCATTTGGGCATAGGAAAGTCTCTCACAGTTCAAAGGAAAAGCAATGTGTAAAACTAATTCTGTTCAATATAACTCGGTTTTTAAGAATTATATTGGGCTCAAATTTAGTCTCAGGTTTTTGGACAGAATTCAATAGTTTGAACTCAAAATACTTAAAACAGGTATTCTGAGCTTGTGATATACATACTTAAAAATTAAATGGACCTTCCTTGTACAGCTCTGATGAACTTTCCTGTTACCTCCACAGGAAGAGGTTTGGTTTTGTCTCATGAAATACCAAAATGACTGAGCTATCATACACAGATCGGTTTTCCAGACTGGGAAACAGAAGTTATGTTTTTGCACAAAATTCATGGGTTCTTCAGGCTGGAAGCCCATTTAGGTTTATTCTTGTCTCTCTGAAAATGAATTAATTTCATTAATTTTCTGTGTCTTTAATTAACATTATTGCCAATAAATTTGCTAAATTACCAGGAAGAAAGCCAACAGAACATACACCGAATACTGCTATATTAAAAAAATGTACTAACTGTTGGTTGAAAAGTTAAAGCATAAGCAGATGTTCATGTCAGGATGTCTTTTCATGGGTTTCAGATCAGACATGATGCCAGCTTGATACCGAATCTTTTATTCTCTTCTCACTCTCTGTAATCTCTCAGCATGAGATTCCCTAGCACTTGTGCTGACACTGTCTTCACAATGTCAATCACACTCCCATCTCAGGTGAAACTGATCGGAAAGATTCAAAGAAAAAGACTTCTTCAGGAGTCTTTGCATTTTGTAAGGATAACTTCTCATGGGCTCTTTAGAAGAAAGAGAAAAGGTTGTTTGCTAGGTGTGGGTCTTATAATCAGCTTCGAATTTAGTGCACATGAAATATGAAAATCTACTTCCCCTCCGTACAATAGAAGTTACGTGGAAATGCATCAGCTGTCTGGAAATGATAGTGTAAAGCAGGAATTAACAAATACTCAACAAGATGTCTGCATATCATCTCAATACCAAAAACTTTTAGCAGTCTGTTTAATTTCCTCATCTTAGACGTGCTTTATAACTCCATTTTTACAAGAACCCATTAGATGAAATATCTGATGAAACAGTGGTTAATTTGCCATCTAGGTTTTTTCCCGTCTTATAATTGTTTGTTAACTTTTAAAATATTTCTTAAAATTTAAAACATATCCTGTATAGTGAGCAGGAGTCAGAGCATATTACCAGCAATGACCTTATTTACATAACAAGGAACTCAGTATCTTACTGGCTGTTGAAAATAGGTGAGTCCACACCCATGCCAAAAGCCAAAGGTGTCCTACAGTGAGGGCCCTTTTGATGGGAAGCTGCAGGAAATCTTTGCTTGGTGTTTTTGTCTTCTTTTTTTTATTGGAAATAAAATATTTTCCTTTTTATTTTTTGACTATTTTTAGCTATCTTGAGTCCATTTTCTCATACTGTGGGTACTGCAAGTTCGTACAAAACAAATGGAAAAGGCCTTCAAAAAACCTTGCATGGTCTTTACCAGGATCAAAACGCTAATAGTTCTTGAAAGCACATGCTCAGTCCTAGAATGTCTTTTAAAGATTTCATGATGTAATGGTAGTCTATGAACATCAAAATATATCAACCTGTTAATAACTCCTGAAAGTTTATTTTACACAATTTAATTGGTGCTTAAATGTCCTTGATGAGTCGCCTGCGGTATTGAAAACCTAGTCCAAATATTGTTACAAATTTATACAGGAATATAAGCGTTTTCAAAACCTGGCAATTTTTTTTCACTGCTCTTAGGTGAAGTTCTATAGTGCAAAAGCCCAGCACGTTGCCAGCTACCTCTGTACAGTATCCAGAAATTTAAGTTTGCCAATTCTGAGATTTCCTTTATGATAGAAACAAAAGCCATTGGCCATAAACCTTAATTAATTACTGTCAAATACAAGAATCTGCACCAAAACCTGCATTTTTACATGCCTGCTTAAACAGAACATTTATCTTTACAATTTTATGTAACACGCATGGCATTTAAGGCACCTTTACTGAAGAAGAAGATCTTATAATCTTGGCATGCATGTATCCAAAGGAATATCTGGTTGCCATCAATTAATTTAATTTTTTAACAGACGTTACTGTGACATTTGATTTCAGTGATTAGCTCTTCATATCCTTAATGCTGAAGTGACAACGGTTTTATTTATCAAAAGTGCACATTATTTCCTGAAGACCATACTCTTCCCATTACATTTATTGTACAGATGGCTCAATTAAAATTTCTTTTAAAAGTATCTGTAGGTATGTTCGATGTCTTCTCTCCCCCTGTGCAAATGAGGTTATTATCTTATTATTATTATCTTATTTTTAGGGTTTTGCTGAGGACAATAAAACAGAATAGACCACCATTAATGAGGTGAGATGTAATTCAATCAAGGGAATGAACCCCCAGATGTTCCCCCATCACTCCACATCTAGAATAAGTATGCTGGCATGCCTTCATGTTCCTTTGATCAAGAGCTTCTGAATGCAGGGTTGCCTGACTGACCTCTAATCAAGTTCTGCTCCACTACCAGAAGTCACAATGTAGCTTATTCATTTTAACTATTTTTATTTACACACATCACCTCTGTCTATTTCTCATTCTCTATGGCTTTTCACTTTTCACCTCACATTGGTCTTTCAGAAAAGGTATATCAATTTGTTTACCCTATTTTCATTTTCAGCATATTTTACTTAGACCTTTCTTTTTTTCTCCAGCTCCTCCATCAAGCATGTTAAAATTAGGGAAGAAAGTAAAAATCATTGTGGTTTAATGAGTTTTTTAAGTCAAATAATTAAACTTATATTTTAATATAATTCTAACAAATTGTATAAACAAATTAAATTTATTTTTACATTTAAAATTATAAGCATAATTTAAAGCTTTAAGAGGACCAAGAACGCTAATTACATTTTTTTGGTCCTGTTTTGTGTATCAGTTTAAATGCAGAAGAGTTCCAAAACTTTTTTTTCTAATTGTGCCAGGTTCCCACATAATCACCTTTATAATCTGTGAAGTGCAACCAGACAAGAAAACAGAGGTTTAACTTTTCTTGTTGAAACTCAGTGGAAGACTTCAGACTCTCATCTAGGAGCCTAATAACAGTCGTATTTCAGATCTAGCTGAGTAAGAGATACTGAAAATGAAGAGTGTAAGAATTGTAGGATTCAGTGGATTACGATAGTCATATTTACCAGATGTAGAAGGGAGAGAGCACCAGGGAAAGACTATGATTGTTTCTTGCCTTGAAGCATGCACCAGCACTGTAAAAATATTCTGTATCATTGTGTGACCAAGGTGAAAGAACATGATGGTCAGTCAGCAGCTAGGATCACTTGCTTTTCCCCAAAACTTGAGAAAATACAAATTTTTTTTTTAAAAAACAAATAAAACAGTGGTTGACACAATGTTCATATTGTGGAATATTTAATAGCTTAGCCTGAGGTGAACCAAATTCTGATGCTCTTTTTTTTAGAACATAAAAACAGATTATGTATGTCACTGTCTCATGTTAATACAAATACCTGTGTTAAAATACATAGTTCTCAGGTTTTTAAATTTTTGTAGGTGACCAGGAAGAATCTATTGAAAATAAATAATCAGTAAATCATCTCTACACCTACAGCTGTGTTTTGATATGATTCTTTCTGTGAAAGAAAAAGAAATTAAAAAAAATCTTGTAATGACTTTTCTCAAGGGACTCTGACAAAAGGAAAAAAAGTTTCTTGCTTTTCACTGGAGCTTCAACTGAAACGGCCTAACAAATGAAAACAACATTCAAGTTTATATTTGCTCAGTCTCAGTCTATGATGACAAAAATTTGAATGACTGTTTATTGCTGTGAAGTATCTCTGATACATAAAATTCTTGAAAACATGCTGAGTCTGACCTAGTGGGTGTTATGGTTGGCAGACTTTGAAAACTTCACCTCTACACAATGCTTGAATGGGGCACAGATCTGGTGTGAACAGTGAGACAACTCCCCTCAATGATGACCAGTGAGTAGGGGACACTTCTGAGTCCTCACAGTCTGAGTCAAGGCCATCTGAGTGTTAGCTAGATATGTTGAATCTTATTTAACATATGCATGAATGTGTGATGAAAGCTATCCAAGCCTATTTTAGCCTGCATTTGATAAAAATATATTGCTAAGTAATTCTTTCTGAGAAAGCAGATATTTTCCTTGGGAATTTGGAAGACTATTGTAATGTACATTGATATATTGCATAAAGCACTCAATGGACATTGCAGGTGGGGCAAGGATAAGTCCGCTCACGGCAGGAGATTGCCTTGCCTTTAGTTCTGATGAAGGGATGAGGTTTCAAGGGACTTATACCTGTGGTTTTTCTTTCCTTAAGTTGTGAATAATTCTATGCAAATTGAGAAGTCAGTGTCCACCACAGCACCAGTTCCTGCTGCATGTTTGTACTGGATAAATGAAGGTGTGGGTTTGCTCAAATACATATGTTTTACCAGGAGTGATGTGCTCATCACAAGACATGATCTTCTAAGCCTACAGATGTGGCCAGAAATAATTTTGAGTTCATTCAGATATATGGATTGTAGCTCTAAACATGTCTCTCTGTCTCTTGCCCACTCCCTTCCACTCCCTCTTCCCTTGCCTTTTTTTCTTGTTAGGCCTTCCAGCTCAGCCATTTGCACTGTTTGTGTAGATAGATGTAAGTCTCAACACATCAGCCATATAGGCAAGTGACATACTAGCCTATCAAAGCCTCCTATGACTTTAACAGAACCTCAGCAAGTTCAGTTCCTACTTTGGCAGGAGAGTATTTCTCTTCAGTTGGTTGGTGTGGTACCGTGGCAGGGTGATGTGACTAGATTTCTGTTTTTTTAACATCCTCACACATTCATTTTAATTGCTCTCTAGTTGGCTAGCATCTTTGATCATATTTGGCCCCTCTACAGAACCTGTGGCATTCCAGCTACAGACTTCTACTCCAGAATGGATTTGGCATCTTCTGAGAGTGTCTCTGTTCTCACTGAAGTACCTCTCTCTCTCTGTTATGCACACGCACATATATAAGGTACTCTGTTGTACACACATTACATCTTAATAGCATCAATGCATTGAGGAAGCAGATGCAGCTCCTGCTATGGTATCTGCCTATTCTGACAGAATGATAGAAATGAGACCTTTATCACAAATATCCTGTATTTTTTATAAAGCTAGAAAGTAAACCTTGATGTTTTATTTCACCTCAAATTATTTCTAGTCCATACCTTGAAGCCAGCACACACTTGCTTTTATTAACGCTTTTTATCAGACTAAAGATCTTTTATTCTTGTTCAGTTGCCATATTTCTGGGCTTCAAAACTGTTCTTCAGTCAGCTATGTACATAAAAGCCCAGAAAATAGGACTTGAATACTAGTCTGTTCTCTGACTAATGTCAGGACGAACCATACCAATCTGTTTCAAAAACTCTTCAGTGATGAATATTTGACTATCTCCCCAGGCAATCTGTTCTAGTACTTCACCTTCCTTATCCTTAGGAAATTTTTCCTAATCTTATTTTTTGCTCCCTCATGCAATTTAAGTCCACTGCTATTGATGTGGAGAACAAGGTATTCTCCTTTCTTTTGTCTACCTTTTTTAATATATTTGAACACTGCTACCATGTTCCCCTACCAATTTTATCTTTGAGCTAAGCAATGGCAGTTCTTTTAATCTTTCCCCATGGGTCACGTTTTCTAGACATCCGATTATTTTCAGTTGCTCTCCTCTGGCCTTTTCAACCTTTTTTCCTTTAAGACCTTTTTTTGGATTTTTTTTCTTCCACATTCCACCACCCTACTCTAGTGTCCAACATACACATAGACACCTATGAGGAGGTTGAGGCAGCTGGATATGTTCAACCTAGATAAGAAAAGGCTGGAGGGAACTAGTTCACAGAATCACAGAATGGATCAGATTAGGAGGGACCACAGTGGGTCATCTGGTCTAACCTCCCTGCTCAAGCAAGGCCATCCTAAAACACATTGCACAAATTGTGTCCACATTTTTCTTGAATATCTCCAAACAGGGAGAATCCACACCTTCTCTGGGCAACCTGTCCCAGCGCTCAGTCACCTGCACGGTAAAGAAGTTTTTCCTTCAGGTTGAACTTCTGTACATCAGTGTCTGCCTGTTGAACCTTGTCCTATTTCTTGGCACCACTGAGCAGAGCCTGGTCCATCTGCTTGACACCCTCCCTTCAGATACTCATAGACATTGATGTGGTCCCATCTCAGTCACCTCTTCTTGAGGAGGAATGGACCCTGCTCCCTCAACCTTTCCTCACAAGGGAGATATTCCAGTCCCTTAATCACCTTCATAGTCCTCTGCTGAACCCATTCCAGGAGCTCCATGTCCCTTGTACTGAGGAGCCCACAACTGAACACAGCACTTCAGATGTGGTTGCTGTCTTCCATGACCTAACACTATGTAGAGAAGACAGAGACAAACCCTTCTAAGGTGTGTAGTGAAGGGGTGAGAGACAAAGGTTACAGACTGAACCAATGGAAGTTTTAATTGAATATTTGGAGTGAGAATGGTCAAGAACTGAAACAAGAACTCTGAGAGGCTGTGAATTCTCATCCTTGAGAATTTCAAAACTCATCTGTTCAGGAATTTTAGCAGTCTGACCTGGCTTGGAAGCTAGTGCTGTTTTAATTGGGAGGCTTGACTAGATGACCTTGAGTGGGCCTTTCCAGCCTGAATTATTCCGTGAATCTGTGTTGCCTAAAACTGATCATGTTACACTGTGCATCAGTAATGCCCATAAGGGTAGAATCACAGAATTACAAAATACTTAGGGTTGGAAGGGACTTCTGGAGACATTTAGTGGACCCTGTCAAGACAGGGTCACTAGGACAGGAGGTTACACAGGAATGGGTGGGTTTTGAATGTCTCCAGAGAGGGAGGCTCTATGACCTCCCTGGGCAGCCTGTTCCAGTACTTTGCCACCCTGAACATAAAGAAATTCTTCCTCATGTTGACTTGGAACTTCCTGTGCTTTAGTTTGTCAGCCATTACTCCTTGTCCTGTCTCTGGGCACCAGTGAAAAAGTCTGGCACCATCCTCTCGGCACCCACATTTGAGATATTTATACGTATTTATGAGATTCCCTCTCAGCCTTCTCTTCTGTGGACTAAACTGGCCCAGCTGTCACAGTTCTTTCCTTGTAAGAGAGATGCTCCAGGCCCATCATCACCTTTGTGGACTCCATTGGACCCTCTCCAGTAGCTCCTTGTCTTTCTTGATCTGTGGAGACCAGAACTGAACACAACACTCCAGATGTGACCTCTCTTGACCTGCTGACCATGCTACTCCTGGTGCATCCCAGGACACCACTGGCCCTTCTGGCCACAAGGACACACTGCCTTCTCGTGATCAACTTGATTCCCAGATCATTCTCCAAAAAACTGCTCTAGTAGGCCAGCCCTGATGAAGATAAGGGATTAATTCCGTAGTTATAAAGTATAGTCCTCTCATGTATCTCTAAATTATACTTGCCTTTTTTGCAATTTTATTGATTAAAGTTCATTATTTCACTATAGCTCCCAAACATGCCAGTAGGGCTGCTGTCCCAGAGGCTTTGCATCATTATTTTATTCAGCTGACTCTGACTACTTAACCCTTCTAAATCTTCCTTCATTTTTTGCATTCCTCTTTCTTTTCTTCTTCATTTAGTGAGGATTCTTTTGAGTTTGAATCCTGCCCTGCAGAAAATTTGCAGTTCCTACCAGACTTCTTCGTACAGAGTACTTTACTGAACATTTTTCATCTAAATCATTAATAAAACTGTGATATTACAGTAGCAGAATATATACCTTCAGCTTTAGTGAATCCCTTCTTTAAGATAGACTACAAAAAACTGTTGTCTGAACACAGCTTTCTAATAATTTTTGCATCTACCTTAAGCAATTTCATCTCTATGTTTTGCAGTCTTGCTATGAGCATGTTATATGAGATAGAGGTATTCTTTTCCATCAGGTTTAGTTTTGTCTTTTTTGTTTGTTTGTTTGTTTGTTTTGATTGGGGGTTTTGGTTGGGATTTTTTGTTTCGTTAGTTGGCTGGTTTTGGTTTGGTTGGTTTTGGTTTTGTCTTTTTAAGGGTAATTTCTGATGAGGTGGGCAAAGTATCTGGCTGGTTCAACTTTTTTTCCTCAGGACCAAACCTACATGTCTGCACTAAAATTTTCTGTAACTTCTTTTACTTTTTAAATTACCCAGATCTGCGTTTGCCAGTTTACTAGTGCCCTTTATGCCTTCCACGATCTCTTCGTGATCCTGTATGATTCTGCTTCCCTGTGAACCAAGAATGGTAAAACACATCATAGCTATATATTAAAAATCTTTAATTTTTCTGATAATTTATGATAATTTCTTTCATAATTGCCATGATTTCTCTGCCTTTTTTGAGATTCTGCAGTTCATTTATGTGAATGTGCTGATTGTTGGGCTACCATATTCTGCCTTAATCACTGCCAGAACCATTAGAAAGTTTGTATTTTCCCAAATCTGGGACTTTCTTTTTTCTTGAGACACATATCAATATCTTCTAAATCTTTCCTTCTAATCACATGACTCTTCCTAACAAGCATTTATTAGGTCAGTTAAATCACAGCTTTTATCTTAAGCTAGTTTTTATACATCATCTTGATTGTTTCCCAGTCTGTTTCCAGTGGTGCACAGAAGCTGCAAACAGAAACCCTGAGTTCATCTGCTGAACTTACTTCCTTTATATGATGCTGCTACGAATAACATTATCTTTCTTGCTTTTAAGGGACTTTACCCAGAGTGTTGCGTTGCCAGTCAGTCACAGCTGAAATGCTTCGTCTGTAAAGGTAGTGAATGTCATGCAATATGTGTAAATCCCTTTCATGCCGCAGAAACCACCCTCCAACAATGACTTATGGAGCATCTTCCCAAAGTCAAGGAAACTAAAGCCCTCCTGGTGAACCATCTGTGCAACCCTGCTTTCATCTGTAGGATGAATCTGTCCTGGTTTGATCCTTTGACCCTTGATAGAAGGATTAATGAAAATACCGTCTGAACCTCTGACTTCTTCACCCTTGCTCTGAGCCTCATTGTCACTTTTGATCCATTTAGAGGCATTCATAGCAGTATTGTTCGCATTCAGGTCTTTTGTTAAATCACATTCACTTCAATAGAATATGCTATTGAATAACCATTTTGGAGGGTTTTTCTAAGAATTTGTCATTAGTCTTTGTGCAATAATTATCTGTCCTTGGGGACACCGCAAAATCTTTTTTACACACCAACACTATTGTAAGGTATTCTTTTCTGGTCTGAATAAGTTCATGCTTTGTTGATGCAAGAGTCTTTCATTAAAAAGCCAAGATTGTCTGTTTTCTAGTAGTTGCTCCTCAGTAGTTCCTCACTGTCAATGTATGAGAGCTGGCTTGTTCACACCATGAAATGTCAAGATGTGAGTGCTATGGCTGAGTATCAGGGAGATTGCAAAACCTGAAATTTCGTGATTTGCTTTTGTGGAGATGAGCATCAGGAGTGAAGTCAAAACAGAGAAGTCATAAAGTCTCCCAGGGATAATATTTTACTTACTTTTAGCATTTTTTCCTTATTTTTTAATCAATTTCTTACATATTAACAGACTATATTAAGCAAATGTGGGAACTGTCATGCTGATACGACATTCTCTTCACATCCACAATCGAAACAGATTTGGTTAAAATGTTGAGTTCTGCACATCCTGTTCTTACTGCTTGCTGGCAATCAAAATTTGACTGTTTCAGCAAAAGACGTGGCTTGTTGCAAGTATCTTTATGCTGAAAGGCATAATGTTGCTGTGGTTTTCTAGCTACTAATTTTAGCCAATATACAGAAATAGAATGTGTGTAAATTTTTCTTCACTGGTAATAATGATGATATCAGGGAGTAGGGATGGAATAGTCAATCAGTTATTAAGGTTGAATTATTTCAGGAGGACTCCTGAATCAAAGGGAAGATTTATACTTTAAGGTTTAGATTTTAGACACTTCATCAACATTTTCCAAGTGATACAATTTATTTTAGAAGTGCCATTAGTTTTATTTTCAATACTACAAAAAAGTTTTAAATTAAAATAGTATGGTATTTTTCTCCTCAACATGTCTTAAAATGTTAAACAAAATGGCTAATTTAGGCTTGAGCCAGATAAAGTTTCATTCCTTCTTAATAAAACTAAGAATCAGATAATTGATCATCCCAAGGGATGAGGAAGCAAAAAAAAAATCCAGGTTATTCTAACTGAGATGTTTCATGTTCATATGTCAAAAGAAATGAACCAGAGAGTGTTTATAAGAGATGAGTTAGGAAGGGAATACAGTTTTGGTCGGGAACATGTTGCTGCTAGGTTAAAGGTTGGACTCAATGATCTTAGAGGTCTTTTCTAACCTTAATATTTCTATGATATGTTAGGCTATTATGTTACACTGGGGAAGAAGAATTTTAGTTAGATTATAGGGTTATATGTCTATTCAAAGAGTAACCAATTGTGCTAGGTCTAAAAGACATGAAACGAGGAAGAAATAAAACTGAAAATTACTTTAATAGTTGAATTCTGAATAACCTAAATGTTCTCAAAATAAGTTCATCTGTTGCTTCTGAGGAGAGGTCTGTAGGGCAGGAGCAGGGATGCTGGTCATTCTAACTGAACTTGCAAGAGGGGAAAGCCAACAGATATCTATGACAAACAGCACTGCTTGCTTTGTTGCAGGTAATACTGAATAGCTGTGGAGCAGAGTCGTGACACATCACTGTACAACAGACACCAGGAGGTATGCTACAAACCATCAAATTGCATTCAAGAACAAGATGGCACCATTTGAATTTTCTATCTACATAATGAAAGAAAAAATCAACTTACATTACTGGGATGAAAAATTCAGTCTGATTTAAACTCTTTGACATTTAAACTGCATGAGGGTAGTATGTTTAGATTAGATACTATTAACAAATGCTTTAATGTGAGGGTGGTGATGCAGTGGAACAGGTTGCCCAGAGAAGTTTTGGATTCCTCATCCCTGTAAGTGTTCAAGGTCAGGTTGGATGAGGTTTTGATTCTAGTTTAGTTTGTTTTCCTGGTCTAGTGGAAGGTGTCCCTACCCATGGTGGGAAGTGTGCGTGTGTCTCTGTGTGTGTTTGTGTAATTAGATGACCTCTGTGGTTCCTTCCCACCCATGCCACTCTGTGACTGACATTTAGGGTTTAATGCTGTCAGGATATAAGTTTCCCAAAAAGGTCTAAAAGTTATTACTGACAATTTGCCAACCTAAAAATAACAACATTCAACACATGGAAACTTATTCATCAGCTTAGCAGAGTATTAAAAATAGTACATGTTTAAATGCTGATGCATTTATTCCGGGCAAAAAAAATGATGGCTAAATGCCAACGTTCTTCTTTAAATAAAATGTCTGTGTGTCTTAAAGAAGAAAAATATGAGTGGTGACTGAATCCTGCTATGAAAGTATCATAGTACATGCTCTCAAACTACATATCTGGCATTGGCACAAAAAGCAGAACTGTTTAAAGTATAAATTAATAGAAGGTAGGTAGAAGTGTCATTTAGGATTGATCATTAAATATTCAAGAAGCATACAAAAAATATGCAAAATGCAGAGAAAGTAGGAGAGAGAATTGTAAAAAAAATTGATGGGAAAGTATTTCAAATGAAACAAACTGTGTGTTTAAATATTACGAGGATCAAAATGAAGCCTAAAAATTGTATTATTAATTTTCTCATGGAAATCATGGAATACCAGAGAATATTCCAAGTTATAGGGAACACACAAGGATCATTGAGTTCAGTTCTCAGCCCTGCACGTGACATCCTCAAGAATCACAGCATATGACTGTCAGTAGTAAAATAGAGGAAGTGTTTAATAAATGTTAGGTTGCAATCAGCTATTGTACATCTGATGGTAGTAGTGGAAATGATAATATTATTTTCCCATTCTCTAAGTAATTCTGAAGTATTTTAAGCAGTTAAACCCTCAGGTCTAAAGCATTTGAATAGTTTTAAAGTATTTTAAACAAGATTGATGTAAAAAAACTAGCTGGTGACCTCTCTGATCCATTAACATCGGTTTTCCATATTTTTTGAAACACGAGATGTTCCACAGAACTTGAATAAAGCTGATATTAAACCAATGTTTTTAAAGGTGATTTTGATGCTGTGCATAATTAAAGGTCTATAAAATAAAATAATCGATTAGGACTTGAAGGAATACTAAGTTTGCCAATGACACCAAATTGGGAGGAGATGTTGACTCCCTCAAAGACAGAAACGCCCTGCAGAGAGATCTCAGCAAATCAGAGGGCTACAAGTGCAATCACCAGCATATGAAGTTTAACAAAGGCAAGTGTCAGACTCTGCACCTGGGACTGGGAAATCCTGTTTGTGTGTACAAACAAGGGAACAAGAGGCTGGAGAGCACCACTGCAGAAAGGGCCCTGGGGGTGAACATGAGCCAGCAGAGCCCTGGTAGCCAGGAGGGCCACCCGTGTCCTGGGGGACATCAGGCACAGCATCCCCAGCCAGGCAAGGGAGGGGATTGTCCCGCTCTGCTCTGCACTGGGGCGGCCTCACCTCGAGTGCTGGGGCAGCTCTGGGTGCCACAATACAGAAAAGAGATTGAGCTGTGAGAGAGTGTCCAGAGGAGGGCACGAGGATGGTGAAGGGCCTTGAGGGGAAGCCGTGTGAGCAGTGGCTGAGGGCACTTGGTCTGTTCAGCCTGGAAGAGACTGAGGGGAGACCTCACTGCAGTTACAGCTTCCTTGTGAGGGGCAGAGGAGGGGCAGGCACTGAGCTCTTCTCTGTGGTGACAGTGACAGAACCAGAGGAAATGGCATGAAACTGAGTCAGGGGAGGTTTAGGTTGGATGTCAGGTAAAGGTTTTTCACCCAGAGGATGTTTAGGCACTGGAACAGGCTCCCCAGGGAAGTAGTCACAGCACCAGCCTGACAGAGGTCAAGAAGCTTTTGGAGAATGCTCACAGGCACATGGTGTGATTTTTGAAATGTCCTGTGCAGGACTGGGTGTTGGTCTGTAATTCTCAACATGGGAAAGTCTTCCTTGCTGTAGACCTTCTCCCTGGCTCCCTCGTCACTGCCTTGGCAGTGAAGTCTGAAGAAAAGGTGTTCAGCATCTTTGCCTTCTCTGCAACCTCTGTCTCAAGGGTTCCCATTGTATTGTCTACTGAGTCCACATTTTCCCAAGTATTCCTTCTGTTATTGATGTATTTGAGCAAGGCCTGCTTGCTGTGCTTGGTAGATTTAACTCCAGATGGGCCTTGGTCTTCCTCACTGCATTTCTGCATACTCTGACATTCACCTCTGCTTCCACCTTGTGTATCTTGTGTTTACATCAGAGTTTTAACAGGAGTTCCTTGTCCACCCAGGTCTCAGCCATTTTTGCTCAATTTCTTCCCTGCAGATGCACCATTCTTGCGCCTGGAGGAAGTGACCCCTGAGTATTAACCAGCTGTCGTGCTGGTTTTGTGTAGAGCTTTATTGCATTTTCAGATTTTTCCCATTGTTGTCTAAAAACTACCCAGCTGCAAACACATCCAACTCTTTGTCCATCTGCTCTGTTTTCTTTCTTTCTTTTTATTTCACTGTCCCTCTCTACACTTAGTTTCTGATTTCAGGAATCTGTAGGAGCTCATCAGGTTCAATGTTGACCCCATATTCAGTGTTTCCAAGTACAGAAAGAGAGAAAGAGTTAAAACAGTGGCATATTTCAAGCTCCTTTTTTTTAAAACCGTACTCATACTCTTTTTGGTAAATACTTCCTGAAAATACATTTCTCCACATTTCTAGACATAAGACTGTACTAAGGATATCTTTAATTTTTTTATTCCCTTGTTGATAAGCTATCTCTTGTAATTGATATGACTAGTATATTACACTAAGTAACTTTCAAATAGACACATTTATTTTGGTGTTTTGAGAAGTGGTAAATTTTATTTGTAAAATAAAAAATTTTAAGATCCTTGTAGTACAGAAATATCTCATGTTTTTTCTGATTGTATGTGAGATAATATCTCACTGTAGACCATTACTGGCACTTATAACTGTCTGGTTGCAAATTACATTTTTTTCCTATTATTTTTGTGGAGTTCTATGTTGTTTTTTCCCTTTGTGTGTGAATTTCTTTGCTTCAACATTATTTCAAAGAGGTATCTTCCTGCAAGTCATCCTGTACAGTTAGAAGCCAGTTTTAAAAGACACTAAAGTTTGCAGACATACTGTTTTGTTTTCTTTGGAACAGTTTGCAAAGATGTCAGCAGATTTGTAGGAAACAAAGCAGCATGAAGGAGTAAGGGGATAGTTTTAATCATTGCCAAGAACTAGTGCAGCTTTTGGAACCCCAGGAAAAATAATCCATCTGTTTATCTAATGCAACATTTAAAATTAACATTACAATCCTCTTCCTATTGTTAGTGTTGTTATTTCTCTTACTGTCTTGTCAAAATCATTCAGCTTGCAGGAAAGGAATGGAGAAATTTATGCCACAAGTAACTAGAAGAGTTCTTAAGAGTTCAATACTTGTCTTAAAGAATTAAAAATTACGTATTTGTATGAGGGGCCAGGCAATCTTCTGCAGAGCAGCTCTGATTTAAAACTCTACTTTCTTCATATTTATAAACATTGTAAGGGTCCTACCAATGTTAAATAAAGCACCGAAATTTATTGTTAAGTAAATAAAATGTGAATTTCGTTGAATATCTTCTTCTGTTCAACACACCCAAACTCCATCCAGGCTCAGCCACTATGCAAAGTTCATGCATTTGAATAGCTCCATAAATTGCTATTGTAGACTGAAGTGCACATACATAAATGTGGATGTAAGACTCTTTTGTAACTAAATACAGTTGAGGAAAATGTCTATTTTCTTAGTCTGAAAAGATAGGCAATAATAAGGAGATGGTCAAGCAGACCTGACCAGGTAGGAGCAGAATTTTGCAGTCATATCTGGTGTTTCAGAAGTTTGTAGGGGATGGAGCAAAAACAGGTAACCTGGAGGAGTCAAATATTTTTGTGAAACGAATTCGGTTTAATATTATTTTTGAAGCATTAAAAAAAAAATTCAAGTATTGCATACACCTGCATGTGTATTCCAGCTACTGGCTGATCCTTTCCCTTCGGTGTTTGCCCGTTTGCAGCTGCGTGTTTTATTTTCCATGTGTTGATACAGATTTAAGGAGGCAAGCCTTTCCTTTGACCTTTTCAATGAAGGTTAATCTCAGCTGGGTATTTCCTGAGCCCTAGGCCCTAGGAAATAAGCCTCCTCAGACTGGGCAGTGTGGGGAGAGAAGATTGTCATTGTGGGGCTGCCCTGTATGGTGTCTCTGGGATTTAAGGGGAATGATAGAGAAATAGGTCGTGAGTCTGGAGAGGATGGCTGTCAAGTATTGTCTCTGGAAACCATGATTCTGTGTTAGTCAACACCCATGGCCAAACTATTCCTTTTACAGGCATGGTCTAGCCCTTAATCACTGCGCATTATAAGCCATAATGGGACAATTTCCAGTGCTACACACAAATATTATTTATTAGAAGGCCCAATAAAGCTTTCCTCTTTAGCCAGGTCTTATGGTATGGTGTCATTTCATAAACAAGATTTGGAAGACTGCTTCCACTTACAGACATGTAGGAAAAGGCTTAATCTGAGAGGCCCAGTAGGATGTGATTTTAGGCTTTTTTTTCCATCAACATTATAGCAGACTAAATATTGAGGATGATTTGGGGACTAGAGTGTTTCAGCCAAAAACATTTCTCACAATAAATTATTTCCCTGTTTTCATTCCTTCACTTTAGAGACTTGGAAGGTTGGGAGTTTTCATTTTCTCTTTTTTTTTTTTTTAAATTCTGTGGAGTCTGTACGAGCATCAGCTTCCCATATGTTAGAGGCATCTCAGGGTTTATTAGTCAGCCTAGGTCAATTGAGATTTGTTGTATTTGCTTTCATAAAAGCTGTGTGTACTGTATATTTCTTGAACTGGAAATCACACAATGCTTCTTATTTGCCTTCAATCACTCACAGATGCAGAATGGTCAGACCATTTCCTTTTAAACTGACCTGAGGGATTAAAGGAATTCAAAGGAATTTCCAGCTAACTAGTGCCTCTGCTTTCCCTGACTTTATTTCTTGAGCCTTCGAGGTCAGAGTCTCTGGTAACTTAATCTGTCTCTGCCTCCCCCTGATTTGTTCACTTCCTTCCTTTTGTTTGCCTCCAGACCAGTAACTGAGTAGCCAGGCTCAACTCCTGTGTTTGTGTGCTTCCAGAATTTTAAACCAAACAGTTGTGTATATCTGGTGGGAGGAGGGTGATCGGCTAAGAGCACAGGAATCCGAAATCCTCCTTCATAGCGATTTACACACTTTAATCCACAGCCATCGATAATTACATCAGTGGTAGATGTGAAAAACAAGCCTGTTGGCAGTAGTTTAAATGTGCCACACAAGGATCCCAGCTTCCACTGAAAAAAACGTATAGGGATTGGAGAAAGACTGAAAACGGGTCCCAGTGTAGCAGAGTGTTAGGAACAAGTGAAGGTCTTTCAGCGCTCATAAAAGCTGTCCTGAAGAAGGGGATTCAAGAAGTTCTGACTCACAGTGGAAGATGCAAAATCTAAGGAGGGGAAGGGGGAAGTTGGGAAGAGATCAAGGCCACAATCTGCTTTCAATCAGGGATGGCTAATGGCAGTTCTGCATCTTTTGTTGTTTTTTGTTTCAGAAACTGGTCAGGCTTTGTGTGGATTGTCTCAACTATCAGGGGACAGGAGCTTACTTAGCAGGTGGCCATCTGAAAAGTGGCTCATGCTTTTAAAAATACCTCCAACTGTTTTGTTCTCTGTCTGCTGCTTAACTTTGGTGTTTCTAGTTTTGACATCTGCTCTTCATCCAATTACTCATTTTGACTAAGTACTTGTAGGGCATGAAAGGGGCTTTCTTTCAAAGACTTTATGTGTCATTACGTTGCTGACTGCCATCTTCTCTATGAATCAGTTTCTATTTAAAAAAATAAATTAAAACCCAAACCCAGCAGAGTTCCATTCAGATTGGTGATTTAAAAAATAAAATAAAAAAGCTTTCTCTTTTGTTTTCCCTTGAATATTTTAACATGACAAGTACTCATAAAGAGTATTGATTCTAAAAAGTAGTTATTTAAAAATCTCACAATCATCAATATGATCAAGGGAGTAAAAATCTTCAAAATATGAACAAGATCTTTCCAAGAAAAACAGTAATTTTTGGCTTGTTCTTGCCAAGAAAAGGAAAACTAAATCTCTTATCATTACTAAAACGGCCACCTTCCTGTCCAATGTGTTATGGTGATCCCCCAAAAACTAACTTAAATGTTTATTTTACCTGCTCATCCTGAGGAATGAGGAAATGAGGAAAACAAGTAAAATATGAGAAAAAATATAATGCATGATTGTCCTGGAATAATGTTGGATTTTTAGACAAGCAGTTGCCACTTAAAAGTTATCATTTATGTTAGTTCTTCATTGTGACCAGACAGGCAAATTCTGTGAGGTTGGGACAAAGCTTGAGGTACCTCTGAATCCATCTAAATTAGTCAGAAGTGTTTCCAGCAGTTTTGTCAATATTTATTTGGAATTGAAAGAGCCTGAGGAAACTCAGAAAAATGTTAAGTTTTAGAAATCAATGGGATCTAAGAATAGATATGGAGAGAAAAAGTGGATGATGAACTCAAGGGAAAAAATATGTCAGTCTGGTTTTGAAGTTCAGTCTTATCTTTGCTTGTTCAAGTTTTAGAAGGGAGGAAGGAAATGTTAATGAAGCTGCTGTATCCACAAACCTGCCTTTTAATCCTGTCTCTCCTTTTTTGCACTGCTCCAGCAAGTGCTCTGTCCTGTCATTTATTGCTTTCTGGTGGCAAGAAATAAAGAGGTTATATAAGGTAAATAGAACCTTAAGTATGTGAAATATTTTTCTTCATTTTCATGTAGGCATCTTCCCTTGAATTGTACAACAATTAAGTTGTCTCAGATGAAATTCAAAAATCTAAATTAGCTTCAGCATTATTGTGATTGTTTCTAGCAGCTTGTGGAAGTCTATATTCTTTTGGCTTATCCAGGATGCACATCCCCCTGAATCAAAAATTTGGTCTGTGGTTCTTTTATATGAAATTTCTCCCATGTTATACTGGTGGATGAGGCACAGTTATTAGTTCCCTCAGCAGAGAGGGATTGGCTGTTTTCTCCCATCCATCTCAGTTTGGAAAGAGGTATTGACAGTTTAATAGAAGTGATCTCTATCGACAAGACTGTGAACAGAAGCGTGAAAGGGGCTTTGGAGCAACGATTTTACTGAGGAAAAATGTGGGGGAATTTACTTGACCCAAGGCAGGCTAGCAGACTGTTACAGCCAAAGCAGGAAGCTGCACACCCACAGTTGTGCCACACAAATGCATCTACACAAATGCATCTGAAAAAAAAAGTGTAGTAGGAGACATGTAGAGGGAGAATCATCATATAAATTGCAAAAATATGTATTTTGTAGTGTGCTGTACTCTTTTGTTCTAAATGATACAACAGATGGTGGTACATTTTTCCAAGTCTTCAGGGAGGCTAGACTTAGATTTCAGACCAGGGATATTTTTTCTGTTATTCAGTCTACATTTATTTTGGCTTCCTTCCATCTTCTGACTCACCGTTATACCTTCATGGACCAAGAAGCCTGCTCCGTGCTGCAGACCACCATGTACTCTCTGAACTTGTTGCCTTTGGTAGATGATGAAGAGGAAGAAGGGCTGGAAGGGTCACTTGTAGTCAGTCCTTGACTGGAATAATTGTGATGTCTCCCTGGTGCCTGCATCCTGCAGTTAATCATAGCAGTATTTAGCGGATCTTGCTGCATTTTAAGTCTGCAAAAATAATGAAATTGATTTCCATAGAAGAAAGCTCAGGACCTGTGTTTTTGATCATGCTGCTTAATCCTTCATTTTTGGAAGTTCTCTGAACTTTCTCTGACATGTTAGCAACTTTTCTGTTTTACCTGAGCTGCCAAGAAATTAATATTGATGTTTGAATTCAGTCACACCACTGCTAGACAGAGAACTGTCACTTCTTTTATATGAGAAATGATGGCTTTTTCATATGATTTCATAAAATGTATTGATCTCTTTTGCCACCAATTTTCTATTACAAGTTCTTTGCTAATTTTGACTTTTCCATTAGTTTTCTTGAGTTTTTTTCCTTCCCTGTTTTGCAAACACCTCCCTCCTGCTGCATATCTGTTTCAATTTATTTTCCCTCAGACTCTTTAACTTGTCTTTTTCACAAGACTCTCATTTTGTGACTTCCTGCCTATATTTCTGACCCCTCTAGGACACTTTGATTTATGATTAAACAAACCTGTTCATAGGCTCCAAGAAAGAAGAGACTGTGCATTTGTAGGTTTATTTTTATTGAATCATAGTGAAAATTGCACCTTGAGGGAGGGCTTTATTACATTTAACTACTTAGCCAGGATTTATTAAAAATAAACAGCACAGGAGTCAAGACCTTCCAGATGGGATCTCACATTGAATTTTGCTTCAAAATATATACAGACTTATGGGTTATCTACTTGTAATTCCTCTGATTAATGAGTCTTAGATCAGCCTAGATTAGTTGCTCATTATTTTGGGTTCAGATACTCCAAAAGTCTTTGTATACCATGGATTTGAACCGGTTGAGTGTGGTGACTGAAGAGGAGTTTCCCTTCTTAAGACACTTTTATGTGCAAACAATAATTAAAAACACCACATAGGAAAGAATTGACCTGTGCCTCGTGCTCTGTCATGATTAAGGTCATTACAGCATTTCTGGGGACTCTGCCATTTTTAAGAAGTCTTAGTTTGTTGTCCTGCTGTGCTAAATAGGTAAACTCTAGCTTGAGGTCAATATTTGTGGGAGTTGAGGGACAACTGGATCTTTGCAGTGAAAGCACCTTTTATCAGATCCTAACTCACAGATTATTTATATTGCAAGAAAAAAAAGCCATATTTTTCTCCTGGTGTGTTGAAGAGTCAAAAAATCCCAGTTAAAAATTCAGTGGTTTGATTTTGTAGAATGTTTATAGGAAAAGAAAATATTTTGCCATATAAGTGGAAAGGTTGCACTGAGCTGGGTTTTCATCTGTTGCATCAGTGTAATGCTAAACAAATTCTACTCATCCTAGTGCAGTGACATGGGATTTTTTGCTGGATTCACACTGGACTTACTGAGATCAGACTCTAAATTTCTATTTTTTTAATGGACTTTAGGGAAAGTATGAGACTATCTGAAGGATTTCTGCAACACACGTGGACTGACACATGTGCATATGACATATGACATATTTCTTTACATGTGCATATGACAACCTTTTAGAGACAATACCAGGGAAAAAAGTCCTTGACAGAAGTGACTTACAGGCAAAATACTTTTTTTTTTCCTTTCTTTTTTTCCCCTAACATTACAGTGTTGGTAGAGTTTAAATAAGCATACTGCACAGCCATAGAAGAAATATTCACAACTGTATTACATCAAAAACTGAAGCTCAGGCAAGCTAAAATCAAAGCCTCTGTCAAGTACATCAAGATCACCATCAGGCTTTGTCTGCCTGCTAAAAAGAGCTTACTCCTGATAACGGGGGAAAAAGGCAGGAGGAAGCAAGGTTTTACACTCATAACTCACATTCCATTCACCTAACAGCTGCTCCAGGCTTTGTCTCATCCTTTAAATCTATTCTTTACTGAGGAATGAAAGAAAGGAATGAGAAATCCACAGAAGGAGGTGTGCAGTGCCTAGGCAGAGAATCTCTCTATGCTGACAGCTTGCTGTAATGCCTTTTAGACTTCCCCACCCTCAGCCGAGGAAAAAGGAGCACGGCTGTGTGCTGTGCGTGCCTTCCCCTTACCCCCTGCACACTTGTGCTCATTACAGCTCTTTCTTTAAACTGCTGGCTAGACAGCTGGCCATGCCTCAGAGGAGCGTGGGGTAAGGGAGCATATAAATTACTGTTGCATTTTATGGCCAAGATAAACTCAAACTGCAGGGTTATAGCCTGAACTGCCACACAAAAAAGAGAACCTTGCAGGCCTCTGAAAAACAAAGGGAAAGAAAAGGAAAGTAAATGTATTTCAGCTAATCTACCAGTGGTGGTGGGGGTGGGGAAAAGAAAAGGCACATAAAAGGTAGATCTTCTCTAGGTCTAAAGAGAAGAGCTAGGTTAATACTTCTGTGCTTGTAACTGTAAATCTGTAACTTAAAATTAGTATTTTTTAAGAAGCTTTAGGCTTCCTTGTATTATGTCATCACTGCAGATTTTCAAAGATGGTAAAGGATATGGAGTGATAATTTTCATATTCTACATTTTATTAAATGAGGTTTAATATATATGCATTTTCAAGTAGGTCAGTGCTTGGATAACCTTCCCAGATGAACACTGAGCAGGTTGGTCTACTTGGATCTGTCTGTGCTGGCTCCATGCCTCCTACATGTGACAGGATAGAGCCTGTTATTTTTTTTAAAAGATTCAAGATATATCCGAGTATGAAAGAGTTATTAAGAAATAAAATATAATTGCATCCATGTTAATTTCTGATTGACTGTACACAGGAAAGAACAAACAGTGGTTCCTAATTTCACAGAATCACAGAATGGGTCATGTTGGACAGGACCACAGTGGGTCATCTGGTCCAACATCCCTGTTCAAGCAGGGTCATCCCAGGGCACATGGCATAGGATTGCATCCAGACAAGTATGGAATATCTCCAGTGAGGGAGAATCCACACCTTCTCTGGGCATCTTGTTGAAGTGTTGGTCACTTGTACAGTAAAAATGTTCTTCCCCACGTTCAAGTGGAACTTCCTGTACATCAGTTTCCGCCTGTTACCTCGTGTCTTATTGCTTGGCATCACTGAGCAGAGCCTGGCTCCATCCTCTCGACACCCTGCCTTCAGATACTCATAGACATTGATGAGGTCCCCTCTCAGTCGTCTTTTCTTCAGGCTGAGCAGGCCCTGGTCCTTCAGCCTTTCCATTCCTAAAAGAGATACTCCAGACCCTTAATCATCTTGTTGCTCACAGCTGGACCCACTCCAGGAACTCTGTTTCTCTTGTGAGCTGAGAAGCCCTTCACTGGACACAGCAGTCTAGGTGAGGCTTCACTAGGAGCTAAGCAGAGAGGCAGGATCTCCTTTGATCTCCTGGCAATTCTCTTCCTAATGCACCCCTGATACCATTGTCCCTGGCCACCAGGGTAGTGCTGGCTCATGGAGAGCTTGCTGTCCAACAGAACCCACAGCTCCTTCTTCACAGATCTGCTTTCCAGCTGTTGTGTATTTTCTGCTCAAACTTGAATTATGACAGGAGTTCTTTATTCATCCATGTACATATCTTGCCTTCTTTTCCCAGTTTCTTGCTCACTGGGATGTATTGTTCTTGAGCCTGGCTTGGAACCTCCCTCCCTGCAGGGCCTGTTCACTTGTGATTCTTCCAAGAAGATCTCTAACAAGGCTAAAGTAACCTCTTTAGCCTCCAGTAGTCCACAATCTCATGGTCATTACAGCAAAGACCGCCCCCAACCATCACATCTACAGCAAAGCTTTCCTTCTTTCTTAGTGTCCAGCAGCACGTGATTCCTTGTGGGATCCTGCACTGCCTGTGTCAGGAAGTTGTCAGTGCTTTCCAGGAAACTCCTGGACTTTTTGTGATTCATTGTGTTGCTTCTCCAGCAGATGTTAGGGTAGCTAAAGTCCCCCATGATAACCAGTGTTTGAGAGGCTTTATTTAATTCTGCTCCCAGTACTGAGAAGGTTATTTGGAGAACACAGGATTTGTCTGAATGCCAGCAGGATTTATGCTGCCGCCTGTAATACCAGGTGCCAAATATTCAGATAGTTGTATATAAAAACTCCAGTCCATTACCTCACTCTACTGTAAGTATTCCCTGGGAGTGCCACAGAGTTTGTGCAACAAAGGGAAGCTGAAATCTATACACCTTGGCTCCTTCCCTCAGGAAACTGTGCTCCAGTGCCAGAAGACCAACGAAAAAAGTACTGGGCGTACTTGTTTTTAAAAACCTATGGACTGGAGCACAGTGTGTGGTATGTAATACTGCTCTGCTGCAAGAAAACATAAAGCATGAAGCTTTATCTTTCAGCCAGAAACCCTGGGACCTGTGGGAGACCACTGTCAAATCAAGAATCAAAACACTTCCCCAGCACAAATTGAAAATAAGTCCTTGTACTGTGCTGGCGGCAAATATGCAGACGGAGGATAACTTCTAAATGCTTAAAAGGTTCTCAGAACAACTTTGTGACTTTTTTAGGTGAAAAAAATTATGATACCAGATACATATTTGTTGTGCTTTTGTGGAGGACTGACAGGTAAGAAAGAAAGCTTTTAAGAAAAGCAATTATTTGTTTGCTGTATACTAACAGTAAGAAGATGGTCATTTAAATGTGATTATATTGTGTAAATAAAATGTCAGAAATGAGGCAAAATATTCTACATGATTTATTATAATGTAAATTCTACAAAGACAAGCCATAACAGTCAACACTATACACTTCAACAACATGGTACTCTCTATACCAAGATGAGTGACTGAGTTTAGGAAAACTCTCCTGATTTCTGTTCAAATGTCATAGCACTATGTCATGGTTATAGGAGAAAGAGTGCCAAACTTGTGACCAAACTATGTATTCTGTACCCATCTACATTATTCCTGGGAAACTGTTAGTGGTAGATTGTTTGCAGCAGCTGTCCAGTGCACACCCCACCCCTCAGGCTATGAGCTGGGTGTTAAATGAGATAAGGAAAAAGAGACAACCCTGTGAGGCAGGGTAAGGTTTCTTGTCCTTCACACCAGTGACTCAGCCCTGATAACTCCCTCCTGGAAGCGGCAGCACAGTCCCACCCATCCTGAGGGGGTTGTCTCTGCTAATGGGCCATGATGATCTCAGTGGCACCAGCAGAATAGACAGCTGGAATCACCATCAAGGGCTCCAAAAATATCCTATGACTCACAGGATTACATTATTCCATTGTGAAACTCCCCGCCCTGATGGAGGTACTGAGCATTCCTGCCTGGACTTTGAGGGTATATAATCCTGGGCTTTGGGAACTGGGATGCCACCACCACCACTGGACATCCAGAGGAGGACCTGAGCTTCCACAGGACCACCACTTTCAACAAGACTTCAATCATCTCTCAACAGCACTGCAACCACTGCTTAACTGGACTGAGACCACCACCCTGACCAACAGGGGCCAGGTTGTACTCCAATTTTGTAGGTTTAAACCAGCTTTTCTGTATCATTGCATTTATTGTAATCTTTTGATTAAATTGTAGCTGTGACTTGAAATCACTCTCAAGGTATTTGTGTGGGGTTAATTTCTCCCACTAGTTTACTTTCAAACCAACACACGCTAGCACTTCAAATAAGTTCAAATAAGGTTCAAATGTGGAAATATACTTCCTACCAGAACCTACCCAACAAAACTGTTAAAAACATTGAGACTGAGCTGTGGACACCATTTATGCCGAGCCAGGTGTTGGAAACTTCAGACCTTGTAACATGGTCTTCTGTAGATGAGATGCAGATTGTGCTGCTGTCCAGTTTTCTCACCCCCTGGGCTCCCACACAGGGTGCACAAACCTTGGAGTGAGCAAGAATATCCCCTGTGGTGCGAGGCAGAATCACTAATATTTATATTTAATAAATATATAGTTATATTTATATTTTAATTTATATTTAGTCTATATTGGAAAAAAAACCCAACAAACCCCAAACAAACAAACAAAACCAAAAAATAAATCAAGTTTTACTAACATTTAAGTTGACACCAGTGTCCTCATTTGCTCTGCACTTCAGAGCATCCTGTACCACTCACAGCACTGATGATGGGGGTGCAGAGGTGCTCACAGGGGTGCCCTCCCTCACCTCTCCACTTTCAGTGTATGGTCACTGTGACTGACCTGCCAGGGCAGAAGGCTCAGAGGAGAGGGGCCAGGGCAATGTGTCTGTGAAGCTCAGGGAAGAAGGTAGCCTGGGGTTGATCACAAGGGTTGCAAAGAAGCTGGCTTGACCTCAACACCAAGGGGATCTGAGAGCGATGTTTGCTATAGGTCAACAGCTATTGACTGCCATGTGGTGACCAACCAGTGACAGAAAGGTTTCTCCCTCTGTTCATTCAGAGAGTGTGAATGTCTCCCTTAGGTTAGGCAGGCCAGCATTGGGGAAGAGAACAAGGGGTTCAGCCCAATATTGAGTATAAAAACTGAACAACTAATAAAATAATTTCATAGAGAGCAACAGGCTTGAGATGCCTTCAACTCACAGATGCCTTCCCAGAAACTGGAGATGCCTGGTAGCATGTTGAGTACATTAGAGAGACTTGCAGTGGGATTCCCACTCATGGTTAAACTGTTTGTTGCAGTTGCTACATACATTTCCATAAATGTAATTTACATTTGGATAGTGTTCTGTAATATATTTTGTATCAGTCTGCTACATCAGAAATTTCATATAACGTCAAGTATCTTCAAATAAGTAAATTTGCTATCAAATATTAGATGCTCAGTTTATGGAATTTCCAAAAGATCCTGGTCAGACAGTAGCGGACTCTGACAAGAAGGTTCCTCCAGAACATCAGGAATGTGAGGGTGACTGGGCACTAGTTCAAGTTGTCCAGAGATACGGTGGAGTCTTACACCTTGGAGATATGCCAGAGCTGTATTGACACAGCCTAGGGCAATTTGCTTTAGCTGACCCTGCTTGAGCAGGGAGACTACCAGGTGACATCCAGAGGTCCCTGTCAGCCTCAACCTTTCTATGATTCTCAGAGACTGTGATTTGCCTTGCAGAGTGACATGCTGCTTCTCTCCTCTTTGACGTGTTGCTTCTCTCCTATTCATGCATTTCTAGCAAGCATCCTTTTCAAGCCAGGAATTAATACACAATGGCTTTCATCATGCTAGCTACATTCAAGTCCTGGACCTATTTTGTGATGCTGAAAAATGCTGAAAGTTAGTAACATGTAAGGAAAATGTGAAAAGGATTGCGCGCAAAGATGTTCAAAACAGCTCTGACTTGAAGTTCACTGGAACCTTCCTGGAAGGCTCTGGGTCATCCCTGCTCTGTGTGCTCCTTGGGCCAGCTTCAGCAGCGCAGGGAAGGCTGATGTGCACTGCCCCATTACCTTGCAGTCAGGAGGCTGTGTCCCTGCACTAGCGTGTCCAGCGTGCTCGAGGCACTGAACTTCTGTGAACACAGTGGGGAAAAAATTCAGAACTGCCAGACAGACCTTTCTTTTGTCATACTGATAAAGAGAGGAAATTTGTATTTTATGGAGAACTTGTCCATTCCCTTCTTAATGTAAATATAAAACTTATGGTACTAACCCTATATTTTTTGTAAGGGGTAGATTGAACCCAAGTGCAGATTACCTGTCACCTTCATAATTATTACATTTTATAAGAAGAGCTTTTTGTGTCCAGAGATTTCTCAGGGTCGGGCATAGGACATCTACAAGGTCCTAAACCGGGCATTGATATTTATGTTGTTGCAAGTACGTGACTGGACACAAAAGCCCTCTAAGTACTCTAATCTGTTCTCAGTCCACAATAATTCAGTATTCATGCATCATTTCTGATGTCTGTCATGAATCATGATTGCTGACAAATACAGGCAAAAGGCTTCACAACACCACATGCAAAGAGATTGTTCCTTTATGGGGTTTTTAATCTGTAAGCCCACTACATAATTAGAGTTCTGTGGCCATGAGCTCTTCCAGTTATTAAGAGGAAGCTATGAAAAACATTTTGCATTAAAAAAAAGAAAAGTATACAAGTTGCCCTAAATTCCTAGCTTCTCTCATTAGATTATTTTCATTATAAATAAGCAATAATCCTTACCTGGAATTCACTGTAAGTTCTATGTGTGAAACAAATATTAAATAGATTAAAATTTAGTGCCTTGATAGTTAAGAAGTACTTAAAAACTAATGTCGATAAGGTTCTAATACTAACTCTGCTTTGGAGATAGGCTTCAAATGACTAAATTAAGCTTCTGATCAATAAACAAAAAAAAAAATATACATTTCTGTAGAATTATTAAATTTTACATCAGGAAATGTTACAGAGTAATACTGTGAATTATTTTTGCAGAAAAAATATAGATCAATTCTTCAAAGGAAATTTGAATTTATGTCATGATTTGTTCCGCTAAACATTAGATTCATTCAAGGCAGCTTTTAACAGTTCAATTATTTCAATATCTAAACTAATGCAGCAGCTTTTTGAAGACAGCACTGCAGTCTAAAGGATGTAGTTACATGTAGCCTTGTGATTGAAAGAGACAGACTATTGCCTTGAAAAACAAACCCTCCTATATCTATTTTATTTCTTTTGAAGCTAGACATTTGCTGGAGTGTCTGTCACATGATAATGTGTTTTCAAGAGAGGTTGGCTTAACAAAGACTCTGGCAAGTCATGGAGCTATTCTCTTGAGAAAACACTTACTTCCTTTGACACCAAGAAAGGCATCAAGTGATATCAGAGGTCAGATATGCTTCCAACTGTGCTGCTAAACATTAATTCTCTCATCACTGCTTCATATATTATTCCTACAGTTGCTGTCTCTTCCACAAATAATCTCCATTCTTCCACAATTGCACCCCATTACTCTGTTTTTTTCCCACTTCTGCTCTTTAGGTTGTATTGTGTGGTACATGTTTCCCAGTTGAATATCATTCTCTTCACTCAGTTGACTTTCCTGATTGCATAAGAAAGGCCAAAATTACGGCTTTTTGTCAAAATTTATTTTTATTTATGGATTTGTATTTACTGAGATAATGTCTAGAGGACTACCAAAGAGGTATTGGTATTGTAAAGTTGAAAATCGAAGCATTGCTTTTGATTTTGGATTTCAGTCTTCCTGGATATACTAAATTTATTTTGAGATTATTTCTGATGAACTTACATGTTCCATTATCTCATCTTTATTTTGTATACATGGAAATTATTTGATTTGTTTTGATAGTAATACAGTTTTGGCAACAACTTTCAATAACATTTGCAGTTTATCCTCTTTACAAAGGAGAATAAGAGAACTTTAATAAGTGAGGTTATCCTAAGGCAAGTCTATTTTAATGTATTAACTTTAGTCTCTTTCATAGGACATGGGTATGCAGCTCACCTGGGCTCACCGTGTAAAGCTCCATTTTTCCTGCCTGTCACACCATGTGAGACAGCATAAGTATTTCTTGTTATGTGTGTGAAGATAACACAAATTTTGCAGGTTTTGTAGAGTGCTTTCCCCCATAAATGGTAATGATAGAGAAAAGAATGGTCTTAATGAAAAAAGGCACCTGTATATTAATGGATGTTATTTTTCAAATAGAAACACAGTCTTTCAAAACAGAAACATGTGTGGTCTCTGAAATCCATCCTAGATAAAACTGTGCATAGCCATAGCCTAAGTATGTCAATCAATTCCTTGCTGGCTTTTCTCTGAAAAAGAAATAAAATAGCAAGTACACAGAATGTGGATCAAACTGTTGGAAGCATGGAGATAGACCAATTATTCACCATTTATTACAAAATAGAATAGATCAGCAATTCATAAATATAAGGTAAGATGAATACCTAAACCATGGTTATTACACATGGATTTATTTCTGTCTTTATTGTATTTTGCATTTAGCAGAGATTTTAAAAGGAAGAGGATATTTTTATGTGAAAAATTTACGGGGGAAAAAATTTCCTTTCCCTTTTTGGTCATTTCATGTACCTGAGATTTCACTCTTCCATAAAATTCCTCTGGGATAATGGAAATTTTTCACATTGAATCACACAAATGTTTTCAAAGGCACTTCTGCGTGAAATGTCATGCTCTGTAGTTCTGATGAGACACTTAAGAGGAATTGTGGCCACATTTTAAATCTCTGTCTTGAAGGAAGATAACAGTAAAAGTGAAGAAAGGATCATTATCTGGACCAACTGGCTGTTGAAATATTCCTATGTATTTCTAATTTGCTGCAGGCTGAAAAAATAAAAATCACTGTTTCTTAAAGAAAGGAAATAGTGGTCCTGACACTCCAAGAGAAAATTAATGTATGACTTATTTGTAAACAGAGTGAGATGATTTCACAGAGCCTTGTCTGCTGATAGATCATCTGCCAGAGCATGAGCTACTGCTAAGTTCCTCAGGTTGGAGAAAAATAGGGATGTGCTGTTACTGTAGTTGGGCAAGAGGAAGTCAAGCCCAGCTTTCATTTCTAAGAATTTTGCTTTCCATATACAACTCTTGAAAACATTGGTTGTTTCCTCTTGCTTCTCAGATGAGAACTTTCGTTGTGGATCGTGTAGGAGAGGGATGCTGCAAAACTCTTAAGGCAAAATCCCCATTCCATGTTGGTGGTCCCTTCCCTGAGGGATTAAAGGGTTGGAATGCAAGGAAAGAATCCTAAACCCCCTCTTTCTAAAAGTTCCTTGTGGCAGGCAAGCTCAAGTGAAAAGGGCTTGCTCACAGTCAGACAGCAAGCAGGAAGGGCCATGCTGCCTCTGCTAGGCATAAGAGCAGACTGTGGTGTGTAGTCTGTTGGGAGGTAGGCATGCTCCTAGGGCTACTATAGATATGCTGATGACCTCTCTGGGTCCTGGACCAGCAAAAATGAGGCTGAAAGCCATCCTCCTGGCTGTCTCTTCCCTTGGCTGCAAGCTTGCTTCCCTTGTTGCTGCCTCCACAAGACAAGGTTGCGGAGGAGATCTGAAGTGACAACAACCAGCTTTAACTGACTACACTGACTGAACAGGTTTGCACATAAGTAAGTGCCTTTCCAGCTGAAGGGCAGGAGGTGGGATGCAGTCCATCCACAGGTACCAAAACAAACAACATACACCAATTCCTAATCACTCCGTTAAACAGCTCTTCCTGAAGTCTCAGTTTATACTGTAGTTCATGCTGTAAAAAATTTTGAATCACTCTGAAGATGAGAGACTGAATTTGTATAGAATTAAGTTTCTCTGGCTTTGCTGAATCACATTAATCTGTCCAGTTCCTCCATTTTGCCACTTAATCTGGGATTTAACCAATACATATAAAATATCATGGCTCAAAGGTAAAGCAGAATTTTAGAGCAATCAGTCTGGCTATTAAGGACTCCAAGTGAGTAGAATAGGGAAAAAACCCTAAGTAATAGAGATTAAAGATTTTCTGAAGTCTTTTTGAATAGACTGGATTATTATCTACAAAAGATGAATGTTTAGAACAGAATTGCAGACATATATTCTTCACAGATTTCAATGTTTCCTGAAACTGTAACCTCTGCCATTACTGGATCATCAAGAAATACTATGTTGGGTGATGTCAGGATTGATTTTTCAGTGCTGATCTGAAATCTGTGGTAGAACGTAAGTGAACAATAGGCAATGATGTGCAAGTGGACTGCTCTGTAACTCCTAGTGCTGCATGTTCTGCTGCTCCTGGGGTTGAAGAAAAGACAGCAAAACCTGTCAGATAAGTATAGTGATGCTTTTTGCAACAACAGTTGGACACAAAAGCAGATCATGCTTTGAAGAGAAGAAATGACTTTATTTCTCACATTTATTTCCCACAATTTGTGATTGAATTTGCAAATATCAAATAATAGAGCTGTAAAGGGGACAGGTGATTGTCACATCCAGAAACTGTATTTGCATTCATATTTGCACTGAGTTTTCCAGTGAATGAGTCATTACAGTTTTTCAGAAGTTGTGATGCCAGGCAGAACTTCGTGTGGAAATAAGACTTTTTAAAAACTCTACTTGTTAAGCATTTCCTCTTTATAGCTGATGCATGCCTCGGTGGATGTCATGATATTTAAATGGTTGCTTACTGTTCAGAGTGTGTAAAATGCACAGCTTGGGAATGTACTCTGTCACTTGTGCTGAACTGTGAAGCCAAGGGCAAAAGGCAAGAGCGAATTTCCAGGCTGAAGACTAAACTGCTGGATGACAATAAAGATGGTGTTGGACACAGGCTCACAGCACCACTCTTACATCTTAAACAGATCTTTGTCAGGCACAAGATCACACAGTCCCCATAGTAATAATAAAACAGCATGCCTTCTGTTTTTTACACACTTCTCTCTTTGAAGAACTGTTTTTAGGAGGCAAGCCTTCTGACAGATTTGACAAATTTTTATTACGGAGTGTCCAGCACAAACAGTTCTCAAAATACTGAGAGAAGAGCAAAAAATTTATTAAAAAACACAGAGGCGCTTTCAGACCTAGTCAAGTGAGATTAGTCAGTTTAGTGTGGCTGCATGGCTGCAGTCATTAATTGAGAGCCAAGGGAGATATATTCTACAGAGAGCAGAGCACTTTACAGCATATCTTGGATAAAACATCTCCTGGTCAGTATTAACTCCCAAGCCTTGTTAAACAGCATAATTGAAAGAAAAATGTCACATAATTTTGCTCCTAAATAATTGATGGCAGCTGAGCACTAGACAAAAGGCCTGGTTCTCCCTCCCCTCTTTAAGACTCTCCAGGCCATGTCTGCAAAAAGCTGCCTGCAGTCAATGGAATTTATGGGGATGTAAAAATACTGTAGCTGATCAGAGAAACAGCCTGAGTACATGCTGTCACAGCTTTTGTTTACTACACTGTTTCTATTCTTTTGAGTTTTCATAGCACTGTTTTCTTTTGCTGAATACACAGATATATTCAAGAGAGTTTAGAAAAATACCTTAAAATATAAAAACACTGCTGGCTTGTCTGTTGCACCTAAAGAAGCTTATGACGCAAAGAAATCTGGGATCAACTTTTCTGTTTGCTAACAACAGAAGGGAAAATCCACAAAATCAGATTACAAGCTGAAAACACACAGAGAAATATTTCTTTCCTGTATGAAAAACAGATGGACTTTAGAAATAGAGATTATTAATAGTTCTCTTTTTTAACATAGGAATTTTGAAAGCAATTAATTAACCTACTTGGAAATAATTTCCTCTATTGCTAGGAGGACCTTTCTAACACTTTGTGTTCACAAAGAACCTTATACACAGTATGCAATTCATACCTAGTTACGAAATTTTGCATAATGCAAGTGACACTTCTTTATCCATTTTCGTCTTTTTCTTTCTTGTGAATTTCATTGATACATCTGTAGCAGTTTCCATAGTAACACTCAATTTTGGACTTTGCTGAAGGGTGGTAACGAGTAACTTAAGAATGACTGACCAGGAAATAGGTTTAAAATGAAAAATTATAAAACATTTAGGGTCTATTGGGGGGTAAAAAGCCCAAAAACACACAACTGAAACATTTTGAACCCTTTCCAGCCCCTTACAATGTTAACCTAGCGTTCCAAAGCTACTCCAAACAGCAGTTCTGAACACATAAAACATTAGCTCTGTGACCTGAGATTTGGAAGTTTGATGAGACAGTGGTTTCTACTGTGAAGATTACGGCACTGCATTTTCGTCCTGTACTTGGTACTCTAAAGAGTCCTGAAATTTTTGCAATCATTCTACTTTCTCTCAGGAAGTGATCTTGCCTCAGCAACATGTGTGCTGGAGTCACATATGATAGCATGGAGGTGGTCTGGGCAGGCACTGGAGTATGATCTCAGTGCAGTACAATTTAATAGTAATCACATGGCTGTTGCACACAAAGTAAGTTTGTAAATTACAAGAATGCTTCCCCCCTACCTGCTCCAAATTCAGTTTTAAGGACCAACATCTCCCTCTTAATGATGTGCCTACATGCATTTAGCTAAAGCTCAAAAGAATAATGGGAGTAGGAGCTAGTAGAAAGAGCCTGGAGGACAGAGAGTCTGCCATGACTGCTGCACAAGCCTGCCCCATGGAGTGAACACTCTCTAGAAATAACTGTTGGTAATAACTTCAAAGGGAAGGAAAATAGGGGAGAGAGCAGACATTTGGTGGTTTAGCAGCTAAAACTTTGAACCTTTCACCTCTGTGTCCATGCTGAAAGCCCAGCTTGAAGTTCTCAGAAAAAGTATTTTCTACTTCAAAATGGAAAGACCTCACCATACATAATTGGAAGTGATTTAGGATAAGGAGTTAAAATAGTAGTTTTATGGGGTCATGACCTTTTAACCTCCACATTTTGTCATGGTGCTTTTTTACAGCTGGTGACATTTAGTCCAGGGAATAATTTGTCTTGAAATGTTTTTGTTTTGCTTTGTGTTTGGTTTTGTACAAGCGTTTGGTTTAGCAGCAGTGGCACATAAATACTTCTTATAAATGCTTAGATGCCCTAAATTCGATTATTTGATTGCTGATTATTTGTCTCATCCTCTGATTTATTGTAGTACATGAATTACAATGCAAGTTCATATCTAAAATCAGCATTACAAAGGCATGATTGGAATTCCATAGAAGGAAATTCTCAAACAGACTAAAAAGAGAAGGCAGATTGTACGCTCTAACGAATGCCTGCCTGGCGGGGATGGACCCTGTAGCTTTTCCAGGCCACCCATAAGTCTTAATTTCATGCAATCACAGTAGATACCTGTGACAAGACTGAAGCAAATCATGGAACAGAGTCCAAAGAAGAGTCTTTACTTCCTGCTACCATCCTTTTTGTGATTCAGTTGTTGCTGTATACTATGACTTGGCCTTGTCTCAAGTCATGCAACTCTCTCACAGCTGGGTTTCTGTGTAAGCAATGAAGACACTTGGAAACTCACACACTACGCATCTGCAAGCATGAGCAGGGACTGCAGTTCAGCTAACAAAGCCGTCACTTAAGCCTTCACCAGAACAGACTTTCTGTTATATGTAAAAAAAATGAGCATATTTATGCATACATACATATATACACATCTGTAAATAAAAGAGGGTTTAATGGTTTGAAAGACATTTCAGTTTATCCTGATATGACTTTGCTAACCTTTTTCAGAAACACTATGATGAGAAAAGGAAAAGCATCTAAAAAAACAACTGAGCAGAACTTTAGCCTTATGAATCATGATAACTGGGGGAAGGCAGGAGAAGGAAAAAGAAAACCAACCCAAACTGAGAAGAAAAGTAAAGTACAAGATGACTAGTGAAAGAGTTAAGTGCTTTGCTTCACGCAGCTTGGCAAATGGAAGAACACAAATCATTGCAGAGGAAAAAATGCTCTCGGAAGTCTCTGGAGACTGGCTTCACATGGCTAATTTACAACCACATGCAGCATCTGTCACTTTTACAAATCAGTGAGAGTGCCTACCCTCTAATAGCACAGGTTCACTGGTAAGGGTTGCTGGTGTCGGCCATACAGATGAGACCTTTCAGGATGTCAGAAAAGAATGTCAGTGACGCACATTAACACCCACACGCTCCTTTATGTCACTTCCAATTTACTTTATCTTAAATTGTCAGCTAGCAGAGCTCACTCTGATATTAATAACTGGAGGTTTGCATCCAAGCCAGGAAAAATAAACCCTGCTGATAGCTCCATGAGACATCTGGCCTGCTCTAAGGAAAGCCAAAAGTGAAAGATAGAGCTCTTAGCTCTTAGTAGAGTCTGCAGTACTCAGAAAGGAAAAAGATGGTATGACTTACAGATGGCCCACGTGTAGTACGCAGAGAAACACTTGCATTTTGTCATTTTCTGTAGATGCTCTTCAACAGGAGAGTGATTCAGTTCTTTTACAGTACTGGAGTACAAAAGAAGATGTTAAAGCCACAGACTGATATAAAATGTTCCCACAAGCTAGAAGAATCTTCCTCAGCCCTGAGTTTATATTTCTCCATGGTATTACTAGGTATTTAATCCTCTTTCTCACTCTTTCCTCAGTCTTATTGTAGAGACTTAATGGTCTTGATTCACTTTTTAAATTCAGAGAGTGTAAGCTGAACTGTGGGTCTTGATGACAGGAATATTATTTGGGTAAATCAACAATGCCAAACTTGTCTCAGCCCACCCAGCAGGCAGTCCCCCAGAGCACATGCCCATCACTGCTCTTTGCAAGTACAGGGCAGGATCCCCAGCCAGCTGCTGGGCAGAAGTGCTGATGCAGCTAGTCCCCACAAGTATACTTTGCCAGGGTTACTCCATGACACTGCAGCTTTCCATTAGGGGAAATCACAGAGGCAACTTGTAGCACTTCCCATGGTAGTTGCAGCTTTCTTCTTTCATGTACTTAATCAGATGAATAAATCCCTGAGTTTTCTTTCTGTCTCTCTCGCCTAAGGAGAGGGGTTTGTTTATCTACAATTTTGACTGAATCTGAACATGAGGACCTTGCTTTTGCAGACAAAACTTTAGTATGTTCACTGGAAGGCTTAGAAAATAATGTGTTCCCATTTGGAGGATTTTTAAACCTGCTCTTCAAGGAATTTATAGGACTCATTCCACATGTGTAATTTTATTAACTGCATCTATACCTCTTTGGTCATACTATTTTCAAGATAAAGCGTCCTAGCAAGTCTTTCTTTTTCCATTGAATCCTTTTCACGTCTCTAATGTTGCCTGCAAGTTCTATCACCTACCTCATTGTCTTCTTTTCCTGGTAATTTATAACTATGTAAAATGCATAGATCTCAGTAACAACCTTTTGGCATCCTCCCCCTCAATAAAAATACCCATTTATTTCTACATTTTATTTTCTTTTTTAAATACATTTTTATTTCTTGGGCTTGTCTCCTCTCCTGCCTTGCAACACCTTTGGAGCTGGCCTTTGACAAGGAGCATGACTGAAAGTTTATCTGAAAGTTCAACCACACAGTATTAGTCAGCTTGTGCTTACCCACATGTTTTAGGTGATTTATTCCAATAAATCTAGTGGCTATACTAGTGCTGATTTCCAGCTACAAAAGTAAAGTTTTATTTCCAAGTATGTCATATTGATCCCAGTGATCATTACCTCTTTTTTGTCAGATTCCTGGAAACAAATTTTAGTGGTCTAAAGTTTGACTTTCAAGTACATAATTTTCAGGATTACCCTTGAGGCACCTTTAGATTGATGCCACACTTGTCATCCTTTCTTCCTTTAAAAGCTAAGCTAATTATGTTTGACTCATCAGTAGTCACCCTTGGATTGCGGAATAGACATAGCCTCAGTAGCAATAAATTTAGCAAATGGATGCATGTCAGAGTGGCAAAAAAAGAATCAACTATCTGCCATCTTTAAAATGTTAAGAGACAAATAGGAGAGCCACCCACTGTGTGGGGTGCATCAGGCACAGCATCTTCAGCTGGGTAAGGGAGGAGATTGTCCCACTCTGCTCTGCACAGGAGCAGGCACTGATCTCTTCTCTGTGGTGACCAGTGACAGGACATGAGGGAAGTTGTGTCATGAGAGGTTTAGGTTGGACATTAGAGAAAGGTTCTTCACCCGGACGGCGGCTGAGCACCGGAACAGGCTCCCCAGGGAAGTGGTCACAGCACCGGCCTGGCAGAGCTCAAGAGGTGTTTGGGCAATGCTCTCAGACACATGGTGTGACTCTTGGGGATGGTGCTGTGCAGGGTAAGAAGCTGGACTCAATGATCCTTGTGGGTCCCTTCCAACCCATCTTATTCTGTGATTCTGTGGTTATGACTAATTACATCTCTTCAGAGAAAGCTGTGACATTTACTCAGACTCTTAAGCTTTTTCTAAGAACTGTCTCTATTCTTGCACTTCTGCTTAGGTGACTGTGTTTTGCATAGGAAACAATAACTGACCTAGTTGTCAATCACCTAAACTACACACATTTCACTGATCTATGTCAGGTGTTAGACAGGGGGAGAAAGTGAGCAGTAAATGCAAAAGGCAGAGACTCCCCAAAATAAGGATGTTGCAGAAATGATTTACACATTGCAGTGAAAACGTTGCCCCTGGATTTACCTCTGTTTGGCTGTTAGGCTGGAGTAGTCACACTTCTTGATGTGATAACAAAACAGAAAAAAACTTGTGGAATTGTTCTTGCTGTTGTTGGCAGCAAAGCATGATATTGCTCTCCCCAAGTGAAGCAAAATGTTTTCTCTTAGTGATTTGTAAAGTATACAATGGGGTGTTAATGAAAAAACATACAGCTCTGAAGGATATCTCTGGAATTTTACATTTTGAAACTGAAGGCAGGAATTCAAGGAGTCATTTCTGCTCTCAAGCTCCAACAAAATCTTAATGTTCATAATGGGCCTTGACAGGCATAGGCTGCAGAAGAAGGTAGAGCCTGCTCTTGTTTAGAATAGATTTCTGGGATTCCTTATGACATATCACCATGGCATCCCAGCTTTAAAATTTGGTCCTTTCCTCAGGATTTGCAGCACTGACTGTTATTCTGTGGTAATAACTAAAGTGGTTAGGATAATAAGAATTAAGAACTATTATTTTCCTAACAATGCTTTATCATAACTGTGTATACTGCACAGAGGATGCTGGGCATTTTGGCCATGTTCTCATCTAAACTCTCAGGAATTTTAAACCTAATAGAAGCACACAGGGTGAAGAGGTGCAGCCTTCAGTGATTGCACCTGCCTATCACTCTGCCCCCGCCTCCGAGGTCGGAGACTCCTCCTGTGAGGAGGATCCCGAGGCGGAGACAGTAGTGTAGGCCCCTCCTCCTTTCCAGAGTCTTCTAAGTTACTCGGTTGTTGATTTGTTGTTTGATGATTGTACCCCACCCCCTATTAATTTTACTGGACCCCGACCCTCAGCTCCTCCCCTGCAACCCCTCCCCATTGGCTGTGGTCCCAAACCCCTCCTATCCGGGCTGCCCCTTAAAACCCCAGTGCACCCCGCTTTTCCCTGGAGATTCCCCTCCATGCTTCCTCGCTCCCGCTCCTGTTGCTGATCCCCTGTTGGCTGTTAATAAAGGAAGACCTTGGAGGACTCCCCTCCTGTACCCTCTGCTGCTGTGGCCTATCTGTTCGTCGGCTGCTTCGAGAACCTCAGGTGCGAGGTACCCTCACCCCCTCCGGCTTGGGGCTTCCCTGCCCAGGGGCTTCGGAGCACCACCTCGGCCCGGGCTCGGCAGAGCGCTGGGACTGAGGTGCCGCGGGACCTGGTAGGCAACAACAGGGTACTGACAGGATTAAATAGCACATAGGTGCAATAATAATGGCGTGGTTTCTGTTGTCCTGCCTAGGAAGAAACTAATGCTGCTTAATTAGTTGGGGTTGCTGTTTTCATTTATCGCCAGTGATTTCCAGAAGGACACAATGGTATGTAACCTGTGCAAGATACACAGCTAGATACATCGGCTTTGCAGCTTTAGTGATGTATACTCAGCTTTTACTCGGCTGCTCTCAGTGCACAACTGTCAATCGTTCAGGCCAAGTTGACAGTCTTAATCGTGCCTTACTGGCTTTGGTTCAAGTCTATAAAAAACATGCTTCTTACTGTGGCTAAAATGCAGAGACTGTTCCAAATTTTTTCTTCTCTTGCACTTTTATTAATTAAAATATGTTTGGGACAAAGCATTGTTAAACATATTTTATCTCACAGGAAATCAACATATCTGGTGAAATCATACTGAACTACATTCCTACAGGGGAAACAAACACTGAATGCAACATAAAGACATTCAATGAAGGTCAGAGATAAGTGCTTATTATCAGTGTTAGCTATTTCCCTGTCTCTATCCAGAGGATGCTATGGACAGGTGTGATCCTCATATACCGTATTGAAACCCATAAATTTCCTGGATTGTCAATAAGTGCAAAACTCTGAAATCACAGCAACAGCTGCTGAGGTGTGTAGAAATTTTGTTTAAAACCGATGGGTTTACATTGGAAACTCTCTTTGTTTTTTTATTCAATCAGCACTTCAGGGACTAACAATGCTCCAAACTCCTCACATGGGACAAGTTGCTTTCTTGTGCTGGATAACCATCTTAGGCCAAAATAAACAGTCCTTCAGGCTACACTGTCCATACAAATAAAAACAAAAAATTAAAAAGTAAAATTAAAAAATGGTCTATTCAGACACAGACTGCTCGGGGTCAACAATAACAGCGTTAAAATTACAAGAATTCTGTTTTATGTATTTTGATCAAAAACCTGTAATTTTTAAAATTCAGGTGCCTAAGAAGAATGGCCATTTTCTTTATTTCTCAGATCACTTGCCCAGAGAGAGTTTGACTTTATTATTTTAGATCCAGTTCTTGCTATTCTGTCTTTTTCCCTCAATTCAAAGTGCTCCAAGGGTTTGTTTGGGGGATTTTTTGGCTGTTTTTTTTTT
>VXBT01008804.1:69525-93434 GCA_013400235.1 Oriolus oriolus | reverse complement strand
TTTTTTGTGTGTTTTTTTTTTTTTTTTTTAATTTCTTCCTCCTTCCTTTTACAGTCTTTTTATGTTCTCTAGAGAATACAGGCAGTTAAATAATACTAGTTTTATCTGTGCATAATTCCTGCTCCGCGTGATGCCACAGAAGAAAATGGAAGGAATAATCGATATTGGTCAAGGAGCAAAAGGCTGAACTTGATCCATAATTAAACAATAGTTTCACATGACTGAGGCAAGAGCAAGCAGCTATCACTGATTGCTTTTACAAGACTCATATCTATTTGAAAGCTTATGTTAATATTGGGGTTTTTCCTGCTATCATTTTCAGCAAAACTTTAGATTGTTCTCTAAATAAAGAAATTCTTTTTTTCTTTATAGGTATATAATACTTTTTCATTTGTTGACACAGACTTCTATGCCAGAAAAATGACAATGCACTGAATTTCAAAGAAGTGTTTGAACAAATAATGCAAGAATTGAACACCCTTTGTCCCCACTCCTAGGAGGCAGGAGTAGAAACTGCCCAGAAAGGATCTGCACTCTTCAATTTTTCAGGGTGCTGTGGAAAAGAAGAGGTACAGATTGGCAAGGACTGGCAGAAAAGATGCTGCCCAGAAACCATACACTCTTCAAGCATCCTTGGGACATGGGCATGGCTCCTGGAATAGCATGTCAGAGCAAAATAGATTCAAAGCCAAAATTAAACCCGAGAAACATATGCAACTGCTCTTACTTCTTGAGAAGATCTCCTTGCATGTGAAATTACTTCTCAGCACTACTGCTGCCGTTCCAAACTTTCATTCTCTAATTTTGCATGCAAATGAGAAATCAAAAGCCTAGTGCAAGCCCTGAATTCTCTCTGACTACAGGTATGCTCAACACTCACCTTGGAGATGGGGTTCCAGTGAGGTTCTCTCATTGTAGCATTTGCTCAAGAAGTTTTGATCTTTCATGATTTTTTACCTAAACAGGTCTAGTACCTAACCAAGCCCTAACAAACTAGATGACATCAACACAACCTAGAAAAAATGTGTTATCTCCATCTAGATTAAACAGATATTAAACTATGTATTTTTTGGAACTAATCAGCTAGCAAATGAAAATACTGGGTGTTTAAGTGCTGATGTTCTTGAAATGGTTTTTCACTGAACTGAGGTGTAACCCCAGTCATCAACCAAGTAAACACAGACACTCACTCACTTCCCCATGATGACCTCTAACCTGTGTTATTGAAAAATCTGTGCTTCATACCAGTGTTCTGTATGGAGCATTGTAATTTATACATAGGTCTTCACCCTTTCTTGTGTCCTGAGTTCTCCAAAAATGTCTCAGTCTGCAATATATTTACCTGTCCTGTATCCACCCTACTCCATATCTGCTATTTGGATCACACTTCCTTCAAACCTGTGAGTGAGTGTGCAGCAGTGAGGGAAAGACTAAATCATGCAAGTGGTCTTTCTCACTCTGTGTTTATAAAGAAACATAAGGGAGTCTTCTGCCTCCAATCCTGGTGGTTCAGACCACTTGTCCATTTGTTGACAGATTTTTTTCAAGGTGACTTATTCTGAGTGAATAAGGATTTTTGCCTATATAAGCCTGGGCAATACATTTTATCTTGGCCATAAAAGCCTGTACCCTTCACCAACATAATAGAACTATGATGCACATAGCCACAAACCCAACATCTTTTGCATTTTAACTTCAGTTATGTTATTATATGCTATTTTGAGAAAAAAAAATGTTTACATGGAAATTGTGTAAAACTTTGGGGGTTTAAAAAATATCACAGTATTTCTCAAAATTTTTAATTTTATTTTCAATTTTTACTCATGTATGTTTGGAAGAATGACCCCAACTCTATATCAGTGGTGGAAAATTAATCAAGAAAGCCCTAGGCTTGAACCCAAGACTCACTCTTTTTTTTTACTTCCACAGTATTAAATTCTTCTGATGTATCAGATTGTTTACATTCTTACTTTTCTTTTTTACTTGAAAAAATATTTACCTAAGTATGTTTCCTTCATCCATTTGAGGTGATACTTGGATGTCACGAACATAGCAATACATATTACTAAAGAAGGTAAGTTACAGTATATTCTTCATTTCCTCTACCTGGAATTCGTGGTACTTACTGGCAGTAGTGATTGTGCCGTTAGTGCAATACTTATGAAAAAGCACCCTTTGGATAAAATCATACTGAATATTCTAGTAATACTGCACAAAACCTGATTCCTTTGGTTTTTTTCCCAACCCAAATTCTGTCATTTCTTCAACCCAAATGCACAGCAGAGGTGTTCATACATACCAAAGCAATGGTCTTTTTGATTCTGTAATGTAGAAAACATGAAAAAGAATTTTGGCCTCTGGGATTATTTCTTTTTCTTCTTACAGAAGAAAAGGAGAGAAAAGAATATTACAAAAGCAACTACTCAGAATTGATCAGAACTTAACCATGAAAGCAGAAGAATGAGGGGAAAACAAATAATTACAATGACTCAGAAATTAAAGGACTTAGGAGAATCCTGTGTCTGTGCACTGAGATAATATGCCTTTGAAGGTCCAGTGAGTATTTTCTGATAATCACTAATACATAAGCAGCTTTAGCTGTAATACAATATATCTGATACTGTTGTAAATACTTTACCTGCATTATCATAATAATTAGTTATTGAGTTATTCATAACACATTAAACCATGAATTACCTATGAAGATTACTACCATTTTAAGACAAAGCCTTTACGGGACAAAAGGTGCAAAGACATAGGCACTGAGTTTACTATAATGGCAAAGACGGAGCCCCTACACTGAAAAGCTCCTGCATTTGCAGTGTGAATACATAATAAGATCTTAATAGTGTGGAATACAGGCTTTAGAACAAGGCTGTAAAATGTTGTGATTAGCAAAAGAAATAAGAGCTGAAAACAGGATAATTGACCATAGAAAACAGAGGATAGAAGAGAAAGAAAGATTAAATAATAACAAGGAATCTATTTCTGGAAGACATGGTCAGAAATTATCTGTCATGCCCATTTCATTTAGAAGAAGCTTAGGAATAGCTAATAAGTGTAAAGTAGGTGTTGTGGAAGCATATGATGTGTTTTTAAACCATGCTTTTGATCAAAATGATTCAGAGAATTGAGGGTGGGAGTCAGAAAGAAGTAAGGCAGACTCAGGTTATTTTATTTGCTTAAAGGATGAAGTGATCCTAATTAAATAATCTCCCATGATTTGTGTTGAGTAGTAATGACATTTTCTTCCCCTGGCACTGAAGTGTGTTTTACAGTTTCAGCAGCACTCTGTGTTTAAATCCTATTATTACCTACCAGAATAAACAAGAAGTTTAACACGATTATTTGGGATGTTCCACTTACTTAAAGCAGGATTTGTTACTACATCTATCAATAGGTTCAGCATTTTCTTAGACCATAAGATAGAGTGTCAGCATCTGTTAGCCTTTCTATAATACTTAGAATGCTGCTTAATGAAAATTATACTTGTTTGGGGAGAAATCCTCTCAGAACAGTTTAAAAGGCCTGTTTCTAAATATACTAATCTTGAGAGTTGTGGCTTTTGGAAGATTTAGGATAGCAGCATAACACAACAAATAATCTTGTACAGATGCTTAAGAAGGAAGAATAAAATGTGTATATTGGGAGGAGTCCCTGAGCATATCAGGCATAGACTGCCTCTGCCATCCTTAGTTTGTAAAGGTATCAGAGTGACCACATTTTTGTTTCAAACTGAATGCTTAAAACTAGCTGTGTAAAACAGGGCTGGCAATTCCCACTGAACAACATACTGACATCTTTTTTAGAATAGAGGGCTGATATCAAATGAGGCTGCCTTATGCTTAGTACTGGCCTTCAAACATCCTGTCCTCACTGCCTGTGCTGAGACACAATTAAATGAACCCCTGGGAAAGCTGAAGTACTCCTATTTTGAGGTGTTTGGAGAGGCTGAATGGATATTTCTTCTTCTTTAAGTGGGTAATGATGTTATAGTCTATCATCAGATGACCTTTTTAATGTGACTACTTCTGCTAATTAGGTCCTGTTACAATGCCCTTTTCTCCTATGGACAGAGTGGAAGGTGTGTGACCGCTTCAGGACATGAGACCATCCCAACTCTGCTGCAAGTTTCATGGTTTAATTAGCCAGGCAGCCTAGGGAATAGAAATCCTGTGCAGAGTTCCAACAGGCCGGGCGAGGGTCAGGGGAAGGAGCAGCCTCCTGTGACCAAAGCTCTGCAGGGTGAGCATGGCCATGATCCTGCATGCTTTTATCCAGTGGCTCTTCCCCTCCCTTTTGGCGCTGCCACACTGCCACCCCCTTGATGACCATCCCAGCAAAGCCCTGCAGGACCAGAAGATTTGTAAAGCAGACAGAAGGCTAAAAAACCCCTGCTCTATCTTAAAATTATTTCCTCCTAGTAGAACAACATTTCTTGAAAGCAGTAGTCCAAAACTCCTTGAGGTCCCAAGTTCTCACTGATTTTTCTGAATACCTCAAGTGAAATTTTTCACTCATTAGTACTCATTAGCTAGTTTACAGCATATCATAATCATTTGAGAGTTACTCATAGCTAATTCAGCATTTAAGACTTCTGCAATTCATACAGAGTAAGTTTGTCTTACAAACGAAAAATCTCTTGATAGCTTTCCTTATTTGTTAATTTTATGGTACATACCATAAATTAAGATTTTCCTCTGTTAATATACAAATGTTGTATTATAGGTGTTTACTTTTGAAACGAGGTTTTGTGCAATATGGAAAGAGGAGAGGATGTATTAAAGTTTTTCTAGTGAATTTAAGTTGGCGGCTGATAGAAATTTTCCAAAGCTCTTTCAAGCCTGAAGTCATCAGCTGACAGGTGGTAAAGTCAGATCTGAATTTTGGTTTTCTTTTCTGGTTCAAACTTCTGGGACTGTGGCTCTTTTTTCCATTTCATTCTTACAAACCGTGGTGCAGAGATAATGTAATGATGCACACAAAACTGTTCTTTGTTGGGAAAGCTGCCGTTTAATATTATCAGATTAAATTCAGTGCTGAATGCAACTGTGCTCAAAGACTGTTTTAGCTGCTATTAGCAATATTGAACATTTTCTCATGCAAGACACCAGGACAGAGAGACTCTAGCAAGTTTTGCTACCTTGTTAGGATTCCAAGATATAGGTAATAAGATACTTCATATATATAATTATTAGGATACTATATGTATGGGTATTAGGATACCTAAATGAATATATCTTAATCCTACACATAGGATTTTGATACCTTACTGGGACTGTAGTACCTCTGTGTTTAAAAACGTATGATATTATCAGCATGGAATGAGAAGTCCATGAAAGATGATGTGATACCATGATGTGATCTCATACAAACACTTGTATTAGTTGGGTTATTGTATTAGAAAAAGTAATCCTTACAGCAGCTATTGCAACAACTTTAGGCTGTTTATGGTAGTTTATATTTACACTGCATTTTTACACTGCATTTTTACTGGACACTGATCTTCCAAACCTAAATTTTATTCAAAGAGAACTGGAGTTCTGTTTTGCTTTTCTATAATCACTGATCACAGGGTTTCATTAATTTTTATCATGATTATTTTTAAGTTTTATAGAATCATAAAATCATATAATTGTTTGTGTTGGAAGGGACATTGAAGATAATCTGGTTCCAACTCCCCTGCCACAGACAGGGACACCTTTTAGTAGACCAAGTTGCTGAGAGCCCCATCCATCCTGGCCTTGAACACTGCCAGGGATGGGGCAGCCACAACCCTCGGCAACAGGTTACAGTGCCTCACCACCCTCACAGTAAAAACTTTTTCTCCGAATATCCAATCTTAGCCTGACCTCTTTTAGCTGAAGCCATTTCCCCTTGTCTTGTTGCTGTATACTCTTATAAATAGTCTTTACCCATCTGTCTAGTAGGCTCCCTTCAGGTACTGGAAGGATGCAATTATGTCACCCTGAAGACTTCTCTTTTTGTAACAGCACAATTTCTCTTTATGTCATAGCACAGGAAAAAAAAACAAAAAAAAATATTCTGCCTTTTTACAAAGAGGTTTTTGCTTTTGAAGGGGAGGTAGTTGGCACTCCAAATTGGCTACAGCAATTTAAAACTGGCAAAAATGGGTGATATATGAATTGTATCTCTTCAGTGAATAACACCTATGATCTTCAATATACCACAGAAATTCAGACATCTGTTCTGTTAAACTTCTGATTGTTTGAAAATTGGCCTTACACACAAAACCCCCTCTGACTAGTGTATGTGGGGATCTTTAGTGCTACAGTTTTCAGCTCTAGTTAGATATAATATAAACTAACTGTAATATGCTTCAGAGAACCTTGAATTAAGAAGTCAACCCTGTCTTGAAAAGTAGAAATTGCATGTGTCTTTACTACCATGTTCCAGTGGATATAATTAAACCTTATCAGGTAATTCTATTGTCTGTGATAGATCCTATTTTGCAAAACTACATATGTAAAGAAATCTGAGTATCTTTAGATATTATTTAAGTGTTTGAAATCTTTTTGGGCTGTCAACTCAGAAAAACAGTAGTAGTTTTGGACCAGGACTTTCAAAACTGAATTTAACAGTCAGTTTTTCATCTTGTCAAGTGAGGCCCGATTTTCTGAGATTTCCTGAATAATGTTTTTTTGAGAACAGGCTTTAGACATCCTTGAGATTACATTTCCTTTAAAGCCTTAAAACGTGGCTTTACCTCTGAAATCCATTATTTTTAGACATCTTATTCTGATTTTTTGTACACATCATCCATCAGTCTCAGTCTAAATCTGACCATGATACTCATATGACCTGATTATTATGGTGTTGTTTTGCCTGTTGTTTCTAGTCAGTAGAATGATACCACTTTTACGTTCTTGCAAAGACAGTCTTTGCTGATATGGATTAACATCATTCAATGACTTGATGATCCTGTGGGCATTTTTTCTGGTTTTCTCTTATCATTCTTATATTTCAAGAGCAGATTTTTACTTAATCTCCTTGAATATTGTAACTACACCCCCTGCAATATTTCAGAGAAAATTTGGATAGTTTAACAAGCAGTTAATTTGCTTGACATGTGGAATAAATTTACTGCATTAGCATCCTATACTCTATCTTCTATCCTCCAGCCCTTGAAGAAGTGCTATACGACATGTGCATAACCCAGGTCACTTCTTCTGATACCTGGGAAGATACCAAATATATTCATCTAGATTTTCAGTTGCTTTTCAACATAACTGATTTTGTTTCAATCACCAGAATATTTCTTCTATAGACCAAGAGCTAATACTTCTTATACTTTCATTTTTTGGTGTATCTACTCTTTGGGTTTTGTTTCACTTCCTTTGCTTCCTTTGGTGTTCCTTATGTACAAAACTTGCATGAAATGCAGACTGTAATAATCTTGTTTTTCCCTTTCACAGGCAATTTTAGTCAGATGAAGTCTATGAGGTATTTTAAGTGACAACAAGCAGCACAGGACTGATCTCAGAGCGTAAATGTGTAATGGTGGATGGGGACCAGAACCACGTGCTTCCCCAAGGCTGCAAACAAAGCTGCAGAGCTGCCTGCTGCGAACCTTCTCTGCTTGGGCAGTACCTTCCCCCAAGCACTACACAGAATAACCACTCAAAAATGCCATAAGCTGGGTTGATGGGGTAACATACCATGTGTGAAAGATTCTGTAGGGGCCTACATACGATTACGGCCTATCTTTATTTCTGTTTTTAGCTTCAGTAGCATTAGACATTCTCTTAGTCAGTAAATTAGCAGGTATTATGAAATTAAAGCTGAAGCTGCTGCTAAACTAGATAATGATGGTAGGAATCTCCCCAGCCATTATATTTTGCATTTATAGGCACAGAGTTATATGTGTATGGTCATGTATATAAACTCACGCAAAATTAATTACGGTAAGTATTATCAATTTACTCAATTGCATCCTATTGTAATCAGTAATAATTTTCAGTTTAATTTTAAATAGAGCTAATCATATGTACCACCGTATTTTTAGAAGATCATAACAAAAATTGATATTATTGTTTAATAACATTCTAGGTCCCTCTACAAAATGTAGATAATGGAGTCCATATGCATTACTTTTGTCTTACTTCAAAAGTACAAAGACCATCCCTTAGTGTTCAATTATTACGGTTTCAGGTTAATCTCTAGAATTTAATATTGAAACCCATTTCCATGGAGTTTTATTGCTAGCTTTTACCAAATAGGAATTTTCTCATGACAGTAGTGATTCTTGGTTATAAACAAATGATTTGACCAAAGTCAATGCTGAAGTAAAAATCACAAATCTCGACTGAGCACTCTAGCTTTAGTCTCCCAGTTCTTAAACCTGGAGCAATGATGCTGGCCTTAGTATTGAAAAGTAAGTGTTGACTCCAAATCTATTATGTAAATACAGACTAAACTCTGTGACTGTTCAGGCCTTCTAAGTGCACAGCTGCACTGGACCAGTTTAGAGAATTACATTTAACCTGCAGAAAGTAATATGCCGAAGAATAAGCAAGATTGTGCCATTGGCAAAGTGCATTCTTTGTATTAATTGCATTCTAAGCAAGCAAGCTTATGAAAGAAAGGCAGTAATGTAAAACAAAAAGTCTAAATTGAAAGCAAAATCTGTATGAAAAAGATGGAATAGATTTGATGCTTTACATAGTCCGATGGAAAATTAAATTAATTCTTGCTGTCTGGTGAGACAGTGATCATTATGAAGCAGGTTTACTTTAAAATCCTGACAGTTAGCATTTGTCTACTTGCCATGTGTATTAACACTCTCCAGTGGAGGCTTTAGTCAAGTGGAAAGAAATTGTTAAGTCCTTGTTCTGTTTCAATTTGATATTTGCAGATTGCCTTGTGGAATTCCACTGTTCCAGCACGGTCATGTTTTTCAGAGTTCTGTTAAGATTGGTCTGTGGCTTGGAAGCTGTCTTTGTTTCAAAGTACATCATATATTTTATAGTTAAATATTCTTACATGATCAAGTGAAAAAATTTATCAACATCTTATAGCTTCTGAAGTCACTCTCCTATAAAAATTACTGCTTTGATTTAGTATTAAGTATATTTTCAAAATTGACTGCATTAATTTGTCTTTTGTTTGTTTGTTTTGTAGGAAAAGATACCTCTCCTTGACTGTAAGTCCCACATCCAAGCCAGCAAAATATACTGTGGTGTAGTCTAATCTACCCAATGCAGCCTTTTCTTGGCACATGCACTACATTAATTTCTTTAATCTACACCTGTCTCTAAATGAAGACACCTTAGAAACTACTGCAGAGGACAAAAGCATTTGATTCCTAGGCAGGTTGGAAACAGCTCCAAAAATCATGACTGCTTGCCCTCAGGTGTCATGGCACCCAGCCTCCCAGTTTGGAAGGAAGGAGTAGATGACTTCCATGTGAGTCCAGTGCCAGACCTCAGGTAGTCTCAGTTTAGTGGTGCTCCATGACAAGTGAGGTCTCCCCAGGAGCTGAAAGACACTCAGGTCCAAAACTGCTTCTAGTCATGAGGGTAATGAAGTGGTCTGAAGGGACCAGTGCCCCTGGTCCCAATGCATTCACGTGCCCCTCTGCTTTGGAGCAGATGATGTTTGGTAACTATCTCTGGTTGTACAAAGTTTTTTGATTGTTAGACCTTGGGATTTTCCTTGAGTTTGAAAGACTCAATGCTTTGCCCAATCATGTATTTCACTGCTTACACTGGGCATTCTAACACAATACATCAGTGCTCCTAGTCCTTCATTTTCCCAGATCTTTCTTATGTCTGAGTCAATGAGATAGAAATATAGAATCATAGAATACCCTGAACTGGACGGCACCCACAGGGGTTCTCAAAATCCAAGTCCTGGCCCTGCACAAGACATCCACAAGAATCACACGGTGTGCCTGAGAGTGTTGTCCAACACCTCTTGAACTCTGTCAGGCTGGTGCTGTGACCACTTCCCTGGGGAAGGGCAGCTGATTTGGAAATATCCTTAACTTCACTGAGGAATTCATCACTGTCATTGTCCTTCGTAGGTGGTCTGACATCCACATTATTTGGTAGTCTTAAACTATGTTATTGCAACACCTTCATCTTCAAAGTCTGAAAGCTCTTTTTTTCTTGAAAGATGCATCTTCATAAGTATGCATTTTATTGGCATTTCCTTAGAAAATTCTCTAAGATTTTGAATGGATAAGCTTTTTAACTGGGTCCCAAAGATTAAAATTAAATAATTTAATGGTCTCCAATCTTCTGACTTAAATCTTTAAAAAATTATAGTTATCTTCTATAGAATTGAATTCACTGGCTGCATCACCCATGGCATTGCTGGCGAGTCTCTCTGCCCGATTCAAATCAGCATCTGATTTGGGCTCTGCTCGGTAACTGGCCACTACCGAGCAGACCCCTTATCAGTATCCCATCTAGGCTCTGCCTGGTAACTGGCCCTTACCAAGCAGATCCTTTATGTTGTGTTTGTTCTCCTTTCTGCAAGAGACCCAGAGAGGATTACAAATGATACCTTTTTGGTCTTAAAACAAAAAGAGGGAATTGTGGATACTAAAAAGCTGCTAAGCAGAGGGATTTTCCATCTTCTTGCACTAATTCTGTGAGAATTTTCCTTTACTGTGCAAGCCATGAAAACAATAAGATAGGTTTTGTAAATAGCATTCACACCTGCTGTTTTTCCACATATGTTTTGGGTACAGTAGCATAATATTTTTAAATGGATGTCTAAGACCTTAGACCAATCACCCTGGAAGGAGTGTGAACACTGTCCAATCGCTTTATGGAACTAGGATATATAAATGATATTGTAAAATTAATAAATAATTCATTCTCTCGCTGGATTTGGTCCCTGCTAACTCTACCAGCAATCTTCTTTTACCTTTGTTCATCTAAAACATTTTTATAGGCTAGCGGTGTTCAGTGCCTCTAATCACATAAAGCTTTTAAACTTTTTTGAAAACTAGGTTAGGAATTTAAAAAACCCCAAACCTATATGACTATAATAAGAAAAATGCTAAAAACTATTTTATAAAGTAACAACTTCAAATGTTATAAAATAACATCTAAAAGAATGAAGACTATTTTTTAATGTTCTCTTGTCAAGTAGAACTACATAAATTCTCACACCAATAATTTAAAAATTAACATTTTGTTTAAAGGAACTTGGATATGTCTTTCTTTTTCTGTGACAGGATTAAGTTTTACAGAGCAAGTACGTCTACTTTTTCTAAGAATTTGGTATGTTCACAAGGTAGATTGCATTAATATTAGAAATGGGCTAAAAAAAAACCTTCATTGTGAGTAGTCCCAAAGGTATGAGAACAATATCTTTTGGTTCGAATCTAATGTCAGACCCATCATTTTCTAATGGAGATAAACTAAAACATTGACCTTTGTGGAACTTGGGTTCAGAGATGATTCTTTTTTATTCAGCACCATCAATAATCACATCGCATTAATAAAGATTTCTCAGTGCAAATGGAGTCCTGATTTTTAGACCTTTTTCACTGTTTTTGTTTCCTCTTTTGTGCAGACAGCAGCTTTACTTCAAAAAGATACTAAGGAAGTAAAAGCCATGATGAAGTTGTTGCCCATGCTGTTTAATAGTATAAACAAGACGAGTTTGTTGGCTGACAAATGGCTGAACATGAGCCATTAGTGTGCCCAGGTAGCCAAGGAAACCAAGGGCATCCTGGCCTGTACCAGCAATAGTGTGGCCAGCAGGATCAGGGCAGTGATTGTTCCCCTGTACTGGGCACCAGTGAAGCCATGCCTCAAGTGCTGTGTTCAGTTTTGGGCCCCTCATGACGGGAAAGACATTCAGGGGCTGGAGCATGTACGGAGAAGGGCAGTGGAGCTGGGGAAGGGTTTGGAGCACAAGTCCTACGGGGAACAGCTGAGGGAGCTGGGGGTGCTTAGCCTGGAGAAAAAGAAGCTGAGGAGGGACTTTACTGGTCTCTGCAACTACCTGACAGGAGAGTGTAGCCGGGTGGGGGTTGGCCACTTCTTGCGTGTAACAAGCAAGAAGGGGAAATGCGTCAAGTTGCACCAGAGGAGGTTTAGATTAGATAGTAAAAAAAATTTTCTTCATGGAAAGGAAGAGCATTGGAACAAAGAATAAATTGCACAGCAAGGTGGTGGAATCACAATCCCTAGAACTGTTAAAAAACGTGGATATGGCACTTGTGGACATAGTTTACTGGTGAACAGGGTTGTGCTGCTAGGCTGATGGTTGGACTCGATGATTTTAAAAAGTGTTTTCTGACCTTAGCAATTCTATGCTTCTATGAATAAAATAATTTTAAAGGACATTTTTGCGAATGTCTTATCACTTATTTACAAAACATAAGACAAGAAGGGAAATCACCAAAAACACATCTACACTTTAAAAAGTTTGTTTCTTTCTTTGATCCTTATATCATATTCATCCTCATATATGGAAGACAATTTACATTCTCTATTTGCAAAAATGTATCATCATAATACAGTTGCATGAGAAATTGTTCATCCTTTTATGCAGATTTTTTGACTGCATACCTTTTGTTTTAATGTCTCTCTACTTTCAAGCTTAATTTGTTCCACGAAGAAGTGTTAGCAAAATTACCCTATGCAAAGCTACTTTAATGATACCTCTAGACTAGATGAAAAGAGAAAATTTTGAAAAAAATCCAAGGGAATCAAGATCTGACTCCTAGACTGCTTGGATTAATGTTAGAAGCAACCTTTTAAGCCATATGGATGTCACCTAACATACAAGTAAAAGAAATATATTACTTTCATTTTTTAAACGTTCATATGAAGATTTTCTTTGATTTCATTCATTTCACCTGAAATTGTAGTAGCATCTCCAAGTTATTGGGGGCAGCGGGGGAAATTTAGGCAAACCTGTGTCCATAGGAATTTTTCCAGGAATTCATTCTACATACCTACCTTTTTTTTTAATTTAAGCATAAACATTACTCTAAGGTATTTTAAATAAAATACTGCCACATAAAATGCAAATTAATACATTTGGAATTGCTTTGATTTCAAAATAGTGGATATGCAAAGTATAAATATAATTTTAAGAATCTTATTCATCCAGTCAGGAAGACAAAATCATCTGCGCAAGTAATACATCCAAAAGGTCAAATGTGTTGAAACACCTCTGATCTTACATGTCAACTCCACAGCACATTTGCTAAACCATTTACAAGGTAATAATTACTCATAGAAGTTTCTCTACAAATAACTTAGGAGAACAGATGCTCAATCTTTTGATAAAAAATTTTTGTAAAGGTTTTAGGTGAAATGGGAAAAATTTACTGGTCCTTGTCAAAAAATATTTGTCAATTTTCAATGAATGCAAGCACTAACATCATTTACCATGTTTTGCATTAAAATATTAAGATGGGTTTGGGTACAAGACCATACATCATTCCTAACTCATCTGAAAGGATGTGTAGGCTTATGAACTTTCAAGATACTTTTAATGAAACTGGCTGAATTCCAAATTTACAAGCACACACAAATCTATATTTATTTTGGTTCATACTGTGATCGCATCCATCCTTTAAGAGATCAAATGCTTTATGTTGAATCATGTCCTTGAAGCTGCACCATTAAGAAACAAGAGAAAAATTCAGCGTCTCATCTGTAGATTACCTGAATCTTTTGAAGTCAAGGGAAATTTTTTTGCATGGGAAATACATTTGTGAAAACTGCCTATGTCTGTGATAGAATGTGAATACATTGACAGAGTTTAACTTTGTCATACTTTGAATTTCATCTAAACAACACATAAAAAGTAAAAGCTCACTAATTATAATTACCCACATTGCATTCAGAAAAACTACAGCTGATGTCTATAGTATCTTTTGTTTCCTTTGTTTTTAATGACAAAAGAAATAAGCTATAAATGGTTAAAACCTGTGAACATAAATAATTTCTTTAAGCATACCCTTTCTACTGAGCTGCAGCATTTAGTCTTAATGACATTTTTGTCGGAATTACAAAGATGCCAGAGTTTCTTTTACTCTGAGGTTTTTTTTGTTCAGTGTGTGTTTTTGGGGGGAGTTTTTTTGTTTTTTCCAGAGGGGTACTATTCCTATGAGGAATAATTATCAGAAAAAGAAAGAAAATCCATATTAAATGGTTCAATTTAATTTAAATTTTCACATAATTGCCTTTATTATTCCAGCTGCTTTTCTTTGTGAAAGGAAGTTCTCTTTGCCAATGAGACCAATACAATTCATCCCATTATACCAGCTCTAACCTAATAAATCAAATATTTGCACATTTCCTCTTCAGGTTTTCCCAAACAGAATTTTTTTATCAGGGCAATAAAATATAATGTGGAATAGGTGTCATACCTGGGTACTTTAAGAATCTGAAATGAATGAGGAGGCCTGTCTGTGATTCCACACTTCAGGGAAGGCTAATTGGATATGTCCTGAAGGCAGGGACAATGAGAGGTATCTTCTCCCATTCACGCTTGAATATTGCAGTTCTCAATAATGTTACTATGCTACCTTGTTATTTCAATGCTTCCTCCAATAATTTTTATCAGGCTTCATTCATGCATCTCTAAATATTGGAAAATAGCAAGGTTGCTAGCGTTGCTGGAAAGATGGTGTCACGAGCCTAGCTTAAAAGTTTTGATAACACAAGACCAATATTTTAGGAAACAGAGTGGTTGTGTGATTTTTGCAGGCAAGAGGACAAGCTGGATGTTATCATCAAATCATGAATTCTTGCACTTCAGCAGTTTGACCTTCACAGTGCATGAAAACTGCTTTGTCTAGGCAGAGCTTGGTGATGTAGAGACACATTTGCACTGTGAGAGCTCTGATTTAACAAACAAGTTTGTTTGTTCCATCTTCTTAATTGTGCCAGCATCCCATGACTTCATCTTTGCTTCCTTACACAAATAAAGAAGTGTAAACATTTCAGGGATGCATTTTGCCTTTCAATAAGTCAGAAAACCCACTAAAGCCCTATTACAGTCATATAAATTGCAATGATGAATCTAAAGGAAAACAGGAGAAACTCCAGAAGAGCACTGATGCTGGCAGAGGAGGAGAGCATCAAACACGGAGTCGGCGTCTGCAGCTTGGGATGTAGCTGAGCACCCCAAGAGGGGTCAGGAAACTCGACCTTGATGACAATGAGTGGAATCCCTGAGTGAAGGAGGACCACGGTGGGTCAGCGTTTCTTCAGAGAACTTGTGTAAGGAAGAAATTTACAACAGGGTTTTGAAGGGTCACTTGGCTTGAATTGGTTTGGCCAGAGAGTAGGAAATCACGCTACTTTTGTAGTTATCCCCGCCATAAATTACACAGCTGCTATCGGAGCACCTTCTACTGAGGGAAAGCAGCATCTCCCCTGCTTCCCTAGCCCACCATGTTCACTCATGGTTTTGTAGGAATGCATGACTGATGCTGTTTGCTGGAAGAAGAGACCAAAGTGACAGTTTGTAAACTACAAACTATTGTGGGTGCATTTATTGTTCCATAGAACATTTTTTCACAGTCCATGTAGGCAATGACCTATGGTTTTCTGTGCTTAGAAACAACAACTGTGAAGGCTTCTACTGTGACAATAATGTCATTTAATCACAAAAGGCCTTATTCTGCACTGTCTCTTTGTTGAAGCCCAAAAAGCCCTTTATCTGGAGTCTCTTTGAGTCATCACAGTTGAATCCTGCTGCCATAAAGTGCCTGACAGCTTTACCCCAACACATCTGAAGCAGGACTGTGTTCTAATAAACAGTTATCTTTACGTTCGAATAACTGCGTCCTGCTTGAAAAATCTTTTCATAATAATAACCCAAATTAATATAGAGAAATATTTTTTTAAGAAAATAATTTCTATGCTAAATAAAAGGGAACACATGGTTAGCAATTTGTACATGATGCTTCACAAGATTCTCCAGTATGGGATATGCTACATTAAATAGGGAGAGCTTTCATCATTATAATGAGGCAATGCTTTGTTAGAAAGTATAGGAAAGACCTATAGTGAACCCCAAAAAAATATCCAGTACAGTATGAATATTTCCAGAAGCCTGGCCATCACTACAATGGCCTCCTTTCTCGAAAGTAGGTGTATTGTTTACATTTCATGAGGATTTATTGGCCAATATGGGCCATATTACCTTAGTTGCCCTAAGTCAAATGTGCAAACTTTGGCATTGGTCACAAAGACAGATAAAAGTATACTTCATGGGAACACAGAGGAATTGTATTTCCTCTTTAGAGATTTCCTTGTTGAATCATGCAGAAACTATTGATTATATTTCAAAGGCAGGGTTTTTTTTAAATACATGCCTGTGACTTCATCTGTCTAGAGCTGTCTGAACTTCAAACAGATTTGGGAAATACAGTAGATAAAAGGAATTTATGAGAAATAAATTATGTCACAAAAATGGCAGAAGTCTCTACCCAAAAGAAGGGTCTTTTAATGGAAAGAATGGAAAGAATAACCTTTTCACTCCTTATTGATAAGGAGTGAAGTTCAGAAGCAAACATATGTATCTTAGTAAATAATTTGAATTAGAGAGTTGTGATAATAATTTTCAAATTGTGCATCAGAATCTGTCCATTTTTTTCTTCTTGTTATAAAAATATATTTCCTTATTTGATTTTGTGTTGTCACTGTTTGCTAATTTAGATTTTTCTATGCTGAAAATGGTCACATCTTCAAAAACTTGATGTGCACCTCCCTTACTTTCTCTGATGACATTAAGAGAAAGACATGAAGAACTTTGAGGAGGTACTGGCATCTTGCGCAGTGTTCATTGCTTGTGATTAGAGAAAACTCCTTCAGCACAACACATGGAACAAAGAGCTTGGCAGCATAGAGGATATCCTGGGCAGCTGTGTGCCCTGCGCAGAGTAAGGCAGAAGAGGAAGCAGAAAACACTGTCTGACATGACGGCCTTCTCACTGATCCCCTGGGAAAGCAGAGGGACCCAAACAGCCTCAGATATTCTTTCTGCAAGGTCTGATACTCATGCCTGAACCTGGCTTCAGAGGGAGGTGGGGATGCCAGAGCCCAGCTGTGGGAACTTTGAATAGTAGTGCCAGGAACGGCTCTTCCTATGGACAGAAGAGCAAGCATCCAATGTGTTCTTCTGTCAGAAAAGTAGGTGCTTCAAGTACTCCTCAATGACTTGGCATCTAAAGAATTTTAAGGTCTTAGTAAAGATTGCTTAGTGGCGATAAAGTTATTGAGGGTCTTTGTTTTCATCACTCACTAATAAAGTTAAAATTAAAATGATTTTTATTAATTAATGTGTGAATTGAGAACACTGAAAAGGCCACAGGATTTAAATTAAACATTATTTAGCTAATTTTGGGGTGGGAGTTTTCTGTAAAAATATGGTAGTGTGGGGACGAAGACTTCATCTTTCAGAACGACATGAAAACAATTAATTTCTTGAGCTTACTGTAAGGGAGAATATCTATCAACTATGCTGTTCCAAATTCATTTGGCTTTATATTACTAAAAGTCCATTTTTCAGGGCTATTCATTTCAGGGAATTGTTTCTTCAATGTTATGGCAGGCTGCCTGTTTTGGTGGAGGAAGGGATAAAAAAGCATGGCACAAAGGAAGACCACTGTGGCTCTGTGCAGGTGAGATTCTCCAGAGATTTTCCACCTTTCAACCGCTCCCTAGATTTCCTGCTTTATCCTCTGAACATGCAGGCAGAGTGAGAGGCTGTAGGAGAATGTTAGCAGCGACGTTCTACTGGATCCACACGGACTTGATGTGTCCATTCTGCTAGCTCTCCCTCTGGGTTTGACATGGTTGACTTATGACTTCTTGGTTATGACTACTTTGTCCACCTAGGCTTCTTATCGAGGAAGATTTCCTTTCAAGTGACGTCCACATCCACGAAGGTACCTTTAAATCTGCTTTTAGTAAAGTAGGTGGTGAGGGAAACTGACAGGTAAAATTGGCATGCTGCTGGAAAAACCGAGATACAAGTATTTTTAGTGGGAGGCAGTACTTCAGATGCCTTTTTACTGACAGGATTAAAATGCAACATTTGTCCTTTGCCTTTGTCACACTGGTTCAGGTGGTTTTCAATGCCGCCAAAAAAAAATTTAAAAGGTGGTAGTCTTGTCTTCCAGTACCATTCACAGGTATCTGCTAAACTACTAAAGTGGATACAAATGAGTAAATCTCATGCATGTTTGTCCAACACCTCTACCAGATATTATCAAACTACTTCAGGGAAAATGCAAGGATAAAAATGTCCCATAACTTCCCTATGACAGGAAGGCAGGAATCTTTCTCTCCCGTACCACTTGGTTATACATAATGAGTCCAGGATGCCTTCTGGCACCCCAGAAGTACAGAGCTGTGTGCTGCACCCCAGTGAAGCATGCGAGAATACTGCCACAAGGCTCAGTCTTCCCCCAAAAACCCAAAAATCACTCAGAGAACTTTGAGATCCAAAAATTATTTATCGATAATCAGCCTAGCCCTCTGGGCAAAGAGCAAGATGAGAGGCCAAACTCTGACAGGGGGCCTTGTAAGTCTTGCTTTAGTCCACCAGGTCTGGAAGTAGTTCTGGGCAGCATTTGCTTCAGAGTTTTATCTCTGATTTGCTAGCCCAGGCATTTCAGGTTGTTTAATTTAACATTCTGCTGGAAGCACTTAAAAAGCAGTGAATCTCCAGCCTTCACTCTGATCCAGGCAAAGTTTTTGATTTTTATTCTCTTTTTTCAACTGTTCTTGTCCTCAAGGCTGTAGTCAACTTTTTTTGTGAGGAGAGAGAGCTGTTACTTCCTGAATGAGAACCTATCCCTCTGCATTAAATGGGTGTAATGTAGGATGCTAGAAGTTGTGATCCTTTATAATAGATTTTCTTCCATTTCCTTCACTGAAACTTCAAGGACAAAACAAGAGTTTTCCTTCATTTTTTTACCACAGAGGCTGGCATGTTAGGATTATGAAACTAGAAAAGCTCTAGTTAAATAAAAAAGCTGGCAAATAAGTACATTAAGTGCATAAAATCCTCCCATTCAACATATATATATTTTGTATAAGCACAGCATCACTGAATTATAGCACAAAATCAATGTAAGATATGCTTCCTACATAAGCTTTTTCTTCCTTGCTTCTACTTAGTCTCTCCTAACAAAAAGTAAAATAAAATATAAAATAATTCTTTATACATTTCTCAATAAATGTGCTTGTGACATCTTTCTTATCAAACCAGTCTGACACTTTTCCCTTTCAAGCCTGACATGCCATTAAATTGATGTGTAAAGATTTTAAAAGCCTCAAAACCCAACTTATTTTACACATTTCTTAATGGTATAATGTAAAACGGGCTTTTAAAAATTGAGACAATCTTATCACATGCTTTAATTCTGTATCTTTAAGGGCTGCAATGTTCCATCTTTTAATCTGTCATAGTGACTGCTTCACTCATTAGTTGCTATGCCTGTTGATGGAAATGTATATTCACTGTAACCATGAAAATTGAACATTCATCCTCCTGCCTGAGGATATGTTTATTTTGAAACTAGAACTACACTGTGCTTCATTCATGCAATATTTACATGGAGCTAATTATGGATACTGTGAAATTTTCAGCTTCAATAATAATGTTGACTATTACACCTACAATTTGATAATTTCTTCATTTCCTTCTAAAAAAGCCTTATTCTGCATTCAAAAGTTACACCTAATATGGCCTAAAGAAATCCAGTGTTAATGAGTCTAATGGACCTAATAAGAAATCCATAGATATGGGGATTTTCATGGGAAATTATTAGAAGTTCTGAAAAGTAACCATCAACGCCCTTTGTCACTCTTTCTTTTCAGGAAATTGTATGAGAAACAGAGATGACTTTCAAAGCCTTAGAGCTTGTGTGCTTTTTGATAAGCTGCTGGAAATGGCAGAAGTCATAATTTCCAGCAGATGCAGCCAGGCCACATCACATCATTTTAGCACTGGCTTAAGAATGAGTAAGTGTAATTACATGGCAGAGCTCGAGTGAAGAATCAGGGATACAAGGAACTCTTTTGGGCTATATAGTACTATTCCTGCTGGTGTAAGTGAAATCATCAGAACCATTCACAAAAATGAAACTCGCTCTGTGTGCAGAGCTGCATCCAGAAACAAACAAGTTATTGAGAATGTCTTTTAAATCCTGGCATAATACAGTAACTATAGCTATTGACGAGTGTAGTTTTGTTTAAATGATGGCTCCCAAATCTCTCCAGGGATATTTCCTCATGAAAGCACATTGTAGCAAACATATCTAGAAGCCGCAAAGCTTTGATTGTCTAAGTAATTACAGCAGCCTCATCAAACTGGAAACATTTCTTTTATCATCATAAGAAACACTCTAAAACACAGACCTTCATTTGTATTGCATTAGGCAGTGCAAGGGGTTGAAATCTCCCATACTTTGCTTTGGGATTTTTCATAGTATTTACCAGAGTGATTTTTCACTCTAGAGTCTTCTACATACTTTTACAGACTTACCTTAAGCGAGTAAAAACACACAATGGTCATAAAGGTCATAAAATGTCTACTGTCCTGTGAAAGGGAATACAATACACAACAATTTCTCTTCCATCACAGTGACAAAATGTATAGTCTCCTGGTGATACTCAATATTACCATGATGACAACTGTTAGACAGTAATATTTTCTTCACCTCTGTGTCTTTTTGAGGATGAGGCAGAAATAGCTTGGTTGGTTTCTTGGTTTCCTGCTTTGCCTTTTTTTTTTTTTTTTTTGTACTTGTGTTCATAATTAAGTGGATGTGTTCAAAATTCTTTGAGATAAAACTAATTTAGAGAAATTAATTTAGCTTTTAGTTGTCTAGTTTACTGTTTATTTTTGACTTTTTCAAGGGTAAGCCCTTCAGTAAAGAGCCAGTCTGTGTGAAATTTCTGTCTGTAGCAGTGAGGTTTCTCTTAAATGATATTTCTACCCAGTGCAGCATAAACTGGGGAGAAGCAAGGAGCAAGACCATAAGCCTTGAGACAGGTGGTTCCCCTTTTGTGGAGAAGTTGATTATGCCCTGGGTTACTACTCTCTCTGTCTCTTCAGAGAGTCATGAGACAAACATCCTAAAAATAGTGTTGAGCCTTCTCCAAAAACCCTCTGTAGGTGCTATCAGCCTTGGAGTAAAGTTTCACGAGAAGCAGATCGCTGCCACTACACACTATTGGACTCAGCACTAAGCCATGCTGCAAGCAACCTATTTTCTACTTCAACATTACTTATCTGGGTCTGTGCCTTTCAACTGAGCGAATTTTTTCAACTCCTCTGATTCACAGAAGCCAGCATTAGGACAAGTCTAGCCTCATTTTCATAGAATAAAAGGTTATGATTTTCATTACAGCATTAGAAGTAAAACTCAAAAAGGATACCCCAAAATGTACATCCTGTTCGGTTTCTCACCTGAGGAAGATTTTAGGTAACCAAAAGAGTGTTTAATTTTCCTGAACTAAATTAGTTTGACTATTCAGAGAAACAATTATTGTTGGCACACCTCACCTGCCAGTCTTGTTCCAGCTATGAATCAAGGATTCTTTTAGGCTCTTTCCTGATACAACCTTCTTCTTCCCAGAACCAACAAATGCTGTGCTTTTGTTTAGCCTTGGAATGAATGTTAAAAGTTAGTCTGGGTGCCACTGACTGATCTTCTGAAAGGGACAATGCCAGGACATGTAAATTGTCTGCAATTGGTTATTGAATTCTTTCATTTGTTTTTTTTCTCACAAGCTGATTTGCAGTTTGACATTTTCATAAGTCATAGGAGCCATTACCTTTCTGATAGTCTTACAATGTAAGTAAGGTCGATTTTTTATTCACAAAGATCACAAAGAACATATTACTAATAAAACTGTCTAAGCTGGCCTTTACAGTCTCTTGCATCCCACTATTTTTGGACAGGTTTGGATTTGGGTTATGGTGACCTTGAAAGTCATGAGAAGAACCTGGAACTGGATTTGATTTCTTAGGGGAAAGCTTTCTGCAGACAGAGGCTTTCTGTAATATCCTATCACTTTTTAAACAAACAGTGATAGGATATTACTGAGAGTTTGCCATGGCTTGATAGACCTGGAATTTTTCCAATCAGACATCAGCCGTGAAGTTAAGTTTGTCAACGTGTAGATCTTCATGAACAGTTGCTGTAGACACAATTGGATCTGAAAGAGCAAGAAACAGTCAGCTGGCCAGATAGAGGTAAAAGAGAATGGATTTCGTGTTAGAAGTTCAGTAAGACTTCACTACCTGAACAGAATTAGCAGTCTAATACCAAGTGGTCTTGTAATAGTTGAGGAAATTACAGTTCAGGAGACAGGTAGGTACCAACTTGCTTTTTCCCTCCAGCATTTCTATTTGTCCAGCTACAGCTGACTTTCTACAGACAGGCATGTTACTAATCACACTTGTTGCAGAGAGTCACAGAAAGTAGTGTGGTCCTCAGAGATTTGCCTCACCTGTGTTCTCTGGTTGTGGCATCATTAAAAGAACTAATACAGTCCCTCTGAATTTGGAGCACTACTTAGATATAGCCTTTCACCAAAGAGGAAATCAGAAAAGAGAAATGCAAAAATAATCCACATCTAGTGTAGGATTTTCCTTTGGGGAAGTCTCAAGTAATTGTGTGTTATATGTGTCTCTCCAGCCAGTTATAGGCATTCACTCAGCTGCTTGTGTCTGAATTCGTCAGGTTTCTAATGCAATATATAAATCTGTTCCTGCTTGACTCCAAAACCACAGCTGGTTTTGATCAGGCTCCTATAAAAAGGAAATTTCAATTAGCAGTGATCCAAACATATTCTGGAGGTATATTTTTACGGCTGCTTGACGAATTGCACTCTTTGTTCATAGGGGTGCGTGTGACTCTTAGATGCAAGGGAGCCAGAACTGTGAGTCATCACCACAAGCACAGTACTTTGTTGCAGAGGTCACATTCTGCCAAAACCAGAGGAATTAGCTAGCCAGACTGAATTAGCGGTTGAAACACATTAATTTATGCTACATAAATGTTATTGTGGCCCTGTGGGCAAATACTTAGGTCATATGCTTTATGAACTATTTGCACCAAGAGGGCTTTCCAGCAGTAAATCAGCTTCGAAGTGCAGTTTTGCAAAGCATTCATGGCTCTGCACTCTGCTCCCCCCTGTCCACACTGGTTCCATCCCTTAGCACACTGATTGCTTGCCATTCTGCGCGTGCTTTACAGGATTTCCTGCAAAAGGAGTGGATCAGCAGCCAGAGCAGAGCCAAGGCTGGGTCTGGTAGAGAAGTTGAGCCCTGGCCAGTCGCCGATGACGCTTGTGGGCAGCTGTGGGTCTGTGGCTCCAGGCGTCTGGCAGCAGGCAGGGCTGCTAGAGTTGGTGCAGCTGTGTGGTAAATGGAAACCTTGGTATCTCAAGCACACATACAACCCAGCCCTTGACAAGGCTGTTTCTCTTCTCGGGGAGGAGGGGAATTAGATACACTTTTGGCCACATTATTTCAGAGTGAGAAAAAGTAGAAGTGTTTTCTCGCTTCAAATTGTGGTAACTGAGGACACATGCCAAGAAAGAATTATGCATAAAGATAGTGTTTTAACTTGTTTTTATGTGTTTGGATATGTCTCTGCCAAAAATCTGACAGAGCCTCATTGTGGCAGCTTTTTCATCATGAAGCCACTGACTGCACCCAGCAAACATTTCATAAATAATGAAGTAATTGGGGGCATTTAGTGTTGTCTGATCGTGTCAGCATTGCATGTAACACATTCTACTTTCCAGCAAGCCAGGTAAATGCTACAGCAGTGTGAGAAGGGAGGCAGTGCTGGTCTCCAGAGGGGAATGGTCTTTCTAAACAAACACATTTCACTCAGACCACTAATTCCATCCTTTTATTTTTGGGGGGGGGGG
>VXBT01008804.1:48104-69146 GCA_013400235.1 Oriolus oriolus | reverse complement strand
TTCTCTATGCTGAATATTTCAGCAGGATCCCAAAAAGAATGTTTTTATAACATTAAATATTCATAAAATCATGGTAAAATAGTTAAGAGGATGTGAAATAGATGAAGATTTGAAAGCATAAATATTTAATATTTTAATAGCTTTTCATATGATTTTTTTTTCATGAACCTAGTGCTGTTACCATACATCTGTTATTTGAATAGGGAAGCTATTATTCTTTTAAGTGTTTTCTGTTATAAATGAAAATGCTTCTCTACTTAATAGCTATTTTGTTTTGTTTTGCTTATGAAAAAGAAAAAATATTGAGGTCTGAGAACTGTCAGCCCTGCTTATTTGAGTGATCTCCATTCACCCTGCTGCTGACACACTCCTGTATTGACTGTACTGGTTTTAGTGCGGGATCCCATTCACAATTACAGGATTGCAAAACAGCTATTAAAACTCCCAGAGTGTAATTTTTCTGCATAACACCTTTTTCTAGAATGTAAATAAATGATCCTCCGAAGTGAGGTTGATTTTCAGCAATGATGAATCCATATGTTTCCCATTAAACCTGTCTTCCGAAAACTCATGACAGGAAGAAAAATCTTTATCAGTGACTAAAGAAATTCTTGTGAGACTTATGTGAGTTTTTCCTTTTTTTTTTCTTTCAAATGTATCTCCCTTCTCTGTGTGAAACCAGAACATCTGCATGTAGCGTGGGGTGGCAGTGGTTATGTGTTAACTAAGAAATTGTTTCATCAGTGGAAGCAGTAGACTAGACATTTGCTATGTTTCATTAATTGGGTTAAGGAAGTAGGGATATTTATGACAATTATTTGGGAAGCTGTGTAAAAAGATAGCCAGGCAAACCTCTATAATCCACTTATACCTCACAGAAGCCAAAGGGTTGAACAAGCCTGTTAAACAAGCTATACGCCTGTCTGTTTGGAGGAGGTGTTAAATCATGAATCTCTGCACAGTACCTGAGGCAAGTCTGTTAAGAAAGATGTTTTGTAGCAGATTTCTGTTCCATTAAGGATGGACATAAAGTAGAATAATTTAAAATGTGTCAATAACTCAAGGCAAAAATGCTTAATGCAAGAAGCCACATCTTCTTAACTTGTAGTCAAGCATACCCAGTGGTAACTAGGAGGTGGAGTGTTACTCATGGGACCAAAAATCATTTTTTGGATAGAATATGTGGCAGGTTTTTAGCAAAAATATCCCACCATGGTTTGTTATTGTGATGTCTCTCTGGAATCCAGATTTCAGCTTTAAAAATGGAAATAATAACTATTTTTTGCCAACTTTTCCTAGGCAAGAGGCTGAAAACTTGGCTCCCTTTTCAGCTGGTTGAATCACTAGAGCGGAGACATTTTCACATTTTGTTATGGGAAGGGAATGCGCAGTTCTTCACCTCACCTGGGCATAGCTGCTTCTGGATGTAGTCTGTGCCATGCAGTGCTCTGGCCAGAGTAGGTGGTGACAGCAATTTAACACGGAGTTTTGTGGATTCTGATGACTTGCTTCATATTCCCTCTCACTAACGGTGTCCCAGTGCCCTCAACCCCATCCTCAGCCCCAAACCCTGCGCAGCTGCCTGAGCAGACTCGATGTGTGCTCCAATCTCTTTCTAATGGCACATTCCCATGGATTTGTGAACAAAAAGCATTAATTTGGCCCAAGTTCTCCTCTTTCAGCTACATGGCATCGACGGCAGAGGTTTCTCCAGAGCCATGCTGTTGAGCAGGACTATGCACTGCTCCTGCTTGGGACTGGCAGGTGTGCACCAGGGAGAGCATGCAACATGGGCCGGGCCTGGACAGTGCCTTCTGAACAATAAACACAGACAGGGGAGGAAAAACATATATATATATATATATAATTCAACAGACAGGTTTTACTGGTTATCTCCAGGGGATGAAACCAACTAGCCTGACTTTGTGTTCCCCTTTCAGAATCAATATTTTCCACCTCCTGGCTGTAACATGTCCCATGGCACTCTCTTCAGTTGTATTTGCTCTGTGTTCTTCCTGATGTTTTCATGGATAGTGCTTGAATGAGGAGAGAAAAACAGGCCAAGGCACAGGCTAAAAAAGAGTAGGAGAAAAAGGTAGGAGGCCTATGGTAATGGTTATGCCTGAATTGTCCAGATACACAGAAGAAGCTTTAATTAAATGCTCTATATTTAGTAGTTTCTTGGTAGTTATGATTGATTTATTGTGTGTTATATCTGGTCTTAATTTACTGCATTGCATTTATACTACTGGTTTTTTTTGTCACTTATGTGCTGCATATTAGTCGTGAGTTCTTGTGGTTTGCAGTTTTTGAGTTACATTGTGCAAAACACTCACTCTACAACTTGAAACCAGGTGTTTCAATGTGAAAGCAAATCACTCCAAGATTTACACAAACCACTGGTTTAGCAACCCATAGAGTTTGTCAGAATTTATTTATATTTAGATTTTTTTCTAAAAATGATGGTGTCTCTCTGCAATGAATTTTCAGATAGGCATGTTTATAATTCGTAATATAGCTAGTCTTGTAATTATTTATCATATCAATTAATTGTGGTTATGTTTTTTTATACACTTGCCCTGAATCGTATGCCAATAATTTCAACTCAAAACAAAATCAAAAGTCCTTACAATCTTAATTGTGTAATCCATTCACTTTGATCCTGTATTTTAGCCTAGTGGAAGGGGCTTTAAGTTGCATGCTAGTTCACAGGGAAAAAATAAAGTTCCTAGGATGACCATTAAGTTTAAAAAGAATAAGAAGCACAGCGCAGTTGTGATGTAAGACATCTAAGATGTTAAGTGTCAGGACTTGCCCATCTGCTTGAGAGATCAATGTACTTGTTTAGCTCAAAATGCTAGTAAATTATTACAGAGACCACTTAATAGAAAAATCATCTCAGCCACCAGAGCATTGAAGTGAGTATTCTGAACCATAATAAATTTCAGTATATTCATTGTGTCAAGCACACTGACAAGGTCACCAAATGCAAAAGAGATGTTGCAAATATTTTTAGTATGTTCATCACGTCAAAGAGATGAAAATGTTCATTATATCTCAGGAAGGAATTAGGTGATAGCTGAAAATTCAGAAAAACATTTTAATACCTTAATTATTGTGCATCTTTTTGGTGGTAATAGTTAATGTGGAATTTCTCCTTTTGCAAATGTGTGTTTATATGTTTGTATTTTCTGGAGGTCATTTGTGTATTTCAATCACAAGAAATATGCTTAACATTACAAACTACCCTCGATTTTCTGAGCTTCTGTGAAACAATAGAATCTGATCTTGTTAGCATAAACTTAATAATAATGATATCAGTATTAAGCTGATTTTAGTGGAGTTTCCATTTATTTCTTTTGGGATCAATATCCAGTTCCTGTTGGTAAAAGAGGACTTTTTGTCTGTCCGTCTTATAAAATGGATATTTTAATTTTCTTCTGTTTGTTTGGGAGGGCTTTTGTCTTTGGAGTTTAGTATTGTTATTTGTGAATTTTTTTTTATTGCTTTCTCTTTCCTTCAAAACAAGCCCTTCTCTTTAGCTTGCCAACCACAAGAAAGGAAAATGCATCCTGGGCTGCATCAAAAGCAGTGTAGCCAGCAGGGAGGGAGGGGGGATTCTGCCCCTCTACTGGTGAGACCCCACCTGGAGCACTGCATCCAGCTGGGTCCCAGCACAGGAAGGACATGAACCTGTTGGAATGAGTTCAGAGAATGGACACCAAGATGATCAGAGGGATGGAGCACCTCTCTTATGAGGAAAGGCTGAGAGAGTTAGGGTGGTTGAGCCTGGAGAAGAGAAGGCTCTGGGGAGACCTTTTAGAATCCTTTAGCACCTAGAGGGAGCCTACGAGAAAGCTGGAGAGGATCTTTTTAAAAGGGCATGTGGTGAAAGAACGAGGGGCAAAGGCTTTAAGCTGAAAGACTTAGATAGGGTATTAGGAAATAGTTATTTCCTGTGACGCACTGGAACAGGATGCCCAAAGAAGCTGCGACTGTCCCATGCCTGGAAGTGCTCAAGAATAGACAGGGCATTGAACAATCTGGTCTAGCAGCATGTGTACCTCCCCAGTGCAGGGGGCTGGAATGATAAGGTCTTTAAGATCCCTTCTAACCCAAACCATTCTTTGACTCTATTGTTCTGTGATCTTTGGTCCTGCACTTTTGGAAGATGCAATATTCAGCGGTGGGACAGGTTTGAGGCCCTCCTACACACCAAATCTCTTTCTTGCTCCTGCCATATGGCACCAGTGTGCACCCTTGCTGGCACACCAGTTGTTCTGGATGACCATTCCTGTGACTTTGAACAGACAGGTGATACAAACACTTTTAAATACATACTTTACTCATTTATTTTTCAAAGGATAATTTCTTCAGTACAATTCTGCCTGGCACAGCCAGTGGGAGTGTGCCATAGCAAGAGGGTAGTATGCAGAGCTAGTACTGCTAGCAGAAGATATTTTGTGAAAATAGCCCTACTTTCTACTAAAATTTTATAAGAAGCAATGTATGAATGGCTAACATCTAAATTGTTTTTTTAATAAAAATCCCCCAAACTAATAGATATGGAACTTGGTATCAGGTAAATCTTGGGTGCAGGTAATCAAACAGAAATGTAATTTTAGCCTGCCCTGTTAGGAACCCAGGGACATCACACAGGCCTAAAATATGGGTCATATTTTAGCTATGTGTAGGATCTTGGAGGTTAAGAAAAGGATGGTAGAGATACAGAGTCTCTATTCCCGGGGCTCAGGTGCTGACATTGCTATGGAGAAAATGGTTAGCCACTGACTGTTTTTCTTCGTATGGATTTCTGATGAGTGTGGATACTTTGAGTGAGAGAAAAGGAAGTGAAAAAATGTCTCAAGTCTCAGGTATCTTAGATCCCTGGGATCCTTGCTGGTGGGTCTTAAGCCTACATTTTTGTGGTGGGGTGACTCTTTGGCTACCAGATGTCCAGCAAGTTCTTCTCCACAGGACAGAGGGAGCAAACACAATAAAAGAGATTGTGGGTTGAGATAAGGGCAGGGAGTGATCACTCACCAATCACCTCCAATGGCAAAAAAGACTCGGCTTGGGAAAAGTAACATGATTTATTACAAATTAATATAGAGGAAGATAGTAAGGGGTGAGAAAACCCTACACCCCCCACCCTTCCTCCCAGGCTCAAATTTACTCCCGATTGCTCTACCTACCCCAGCAGCACAAGGGAACGGGGAATGGGGATTTCAGCAGTTTTTTCAGCTTCCTAGGTATTATCACAGAAGCGCTACCAGTGTCATTGAGGGACTCACCTTTGTCTAGCAGCACATCTGTCTTGGAACTGGCTCTGCTGAACATGAAGTGTTCATGGGAAGCTTTTGGCGTCTTGCCACAGAAGACACCTCTGCAGGCCTGCCTCCCTCCTCTACCAAAACCTTGCTACCTAAGCCCAAGACAATGAGATAAAGGAGTAAACACATATTCTGTTATTTATTGTGTGCACTGCTTCAAGCAGAAAGGGTCAGTATGTGTTCTTAAACACTAAGAGAAACAAAGTACATAGCAGCATAATAAAAAGAGGGAAAAACGCTGTGGAAGTAAGGAAGTTCTGAAGTGTTACCTCCATTTTGTGTAGTTTGGAGGGTCCGGTTTGATTCGTTTTTTTAAGTAGGTGTAATCAAATTGAAGCCTACCAGAGAAACTGGAACAAATGGTATCAGTTTTGAAAGACTAAGGAGCTGTGATATGTGGATTTGAATCTGTGAATCCTAATTTACAGAAGGCCATTTGGACAAAACAGCATTAAGAATTGCAGGTTATCCTTTTCTAGTTAGAGTATATCTTTATCTATGTTTCAGTTATCAAAGACATCAGTAAACAGCAACCATCTTTTATATCGTCAGGGAAAGTGTTTTGAGATCTCTTTTTTTTAATGAGTGAATGAGACACTTGGAATATGCAGGATTACAAAGGTAAGAATAAGGAAATGTGCTTAGCTGGAAGGAAATATCAAGAGCTGGGAAGAAAGGAAAGCACTGGGAAGAAATCTATTGGCACTGAGGCATTTGGCTTTGTTACTCCTTCCAAAAACAACGCAGGCATTGAGGTACTAGGTTGAAATCCAGTTTGTAGCTGTGAGAATAAAGGATAGTATAACATACTTAGCAACCTTTTTTTTATTCCTTCCTCTCATAGGTTTGCCGGTTTTGAAAATATGCCAATCCACATGTGCAGCCTCTTGACCCAGCTGATTGCTTTTATGAATCCTTAGATAAAGGCTGGGAAAAGAGAATTAAAGTAAATTGCAGCTAAATCCTGGTAATATAGACTGGAAATGGTTATCACTTTTTAACTTTGTGAAGTTTGTCCAAGGTTGATAGTTTACAACAGTTCTACAAAGAAAACTGCAACTTCTTACAGTCCCCTCTTCTTTCAGAGGTTCTAGGTTCTCACTGAATTTGACTATTGTCAGGATAATAGCTGCTTGAGAGGTTTTGCAAACACTCTTAACTGCAAATGCAATGAATAAAATTAAAGAAAGCTCTCCCTGCTTGTAACTCAATGATTCCCTAATTACTTCCTAGTTTTACCTGAACTGCTGCACTGTCTTAATTTACTGTCAAGTAGTTCTGAATTTTGGAAATTTAACAAGATTGCAGGAAACTTAAGTTCATGACTCTTTTTGGTAAAATGTTGTGCAGTTACTTTGCTGAGACAGAGTTCCCTATGTATTGACAATGACTTCTTTTTCTCCCTCCCATGCACAAATGGCAAGAGTTATATGTAGGTGTGCCAAAATAAACAGTAAAAAACCATGGGAAAGAGGCAGCTTTCATTTTTCCTTAATTGCAGGCTTATTCCAATGGTGTCGACTCAAGCTAAATTATTGGAGGATCTCCTTTTTATTTCATTCCGTATGTTTTTTGTTGACATATATAGTTTATCTCAATTAGGGAAAATGGGTTTCTGTGTTCATCTTTAAACCATTTCAGCATTAGCTTTAAAATTGACAAATTGCTTCTATACTGATATAGAGTCAAGGGTAGTATGTAATAGGGCACATGATTTATATTGATCTGATGAACTGTGGTATTTAATATGCAAAATGTTTGTCTGGCCTTTTCAATGCAACTGTTTTCTAGGTGTGATCCAATATCGCATGTAAGTAAGGTTGTTCTGTAGTACCACAATCCAATTTATATAATTTCCAAATGACCCTTTTAAAATGTTTTAAAGTTATAAGCGAAAAAAGTTTGATTTCCTATTTTTTATCTTTACATTTCATCCTTTCTATGAAATCACAGATCTAGTATCGAGATAAAATACATACAGGGAAGACCTTACACAGGCTTAAGAAGATCTTCAAATAAGCAAGAATTATAAACACAATTTCCCATGTCTTTCTGGGGCATCTATCTGCATGAGCCTTCTGAGGTAAGACCAGTACCTTCTATTTTCAACATAATTTTTAAGATAGAGCATATCATGGTTTTATTTTAGAGCACCACTAACACATGCAGAATTGTTTCAGCACTGCAGACTCATTTTTACCATGTTGGAATGATTCAGTGTTAATCGCCTTTTTTTAAAGGAGAAAGAAAACCAAACGTGGTGTTTCCTGAGAATAGGTGAAAATTAAATTACTGGACACAAACTCAGGATTACATTGGCAGGTAACAATCAGTTTATTTTCACCTGACACTTTCAAGTAATGTAATTTGATACTGCAAACCTGACCAGTTTTAAACAAGAAAGAAAATCAGCATTTGATCAGCAGACTTTGAGCAGATGTAGAAGGGAGCTAAGTGTATTTATTTTACACTACTTCATAAAGTATCTGGCTCCATCAGATATGTTCAGATGTTTCTGTACTGTATGTCTGATCCATATGCATATCTAAGGACAGATAAATCAGCAAATTGATTAGCTTGTTAATCTAATCTAAAACCCTGTGGAGTAGACTTTGCTATTCCTATGCACAGTGTGAAGTGTATTTTCACACTTCTGGAGAATTATATTCTCTGTGCAGTCTTGTATTTTGGCAGGCTTTGTTTGAGATGAGGAGAAGCTTATGTGTGTTATGCATGTTTATGTATATGTAGTGTTAAGTGAGCAATTATGACTATGCCTGTAGAAGTCAGAGTGCACCTGAAAAAAAGCAGGGCTGAACATAAGTCGTGACCCTGCTGTTGACATGCCTTATCCTCACTTTCTCTTTTTTCCTCCTTTGCTTTTGCAAAGGAATGGGGTTTGGATCTGCACAATTACATGACAGCACTTGTTCCATGCTGCCACTTTCAGGGGCATGAAGTCACTCTGCACCTCCACTTCCACTCTCAGGTACTCAGAGTCTCTCTGCATTTCCTTCTATGGCCATCCTTTGAGCTGCTGCCTCTGCATGATGTGTTCACTCCTGCTCTTTTGTGTGCTTTGCAATATGGAAGGCTTGCCTCTCCACAGGTGCTCTCCCGGTGAGTGATGAAACACATTACTGCAATGATGCAATTCTTTGTAATTACGATGTAGCAAACAGCTGGTATAAGAAAAGTTTAAAAGGGCCATTCTTGAGGGGGAAAGAAAAAGCAATCTTACAAAAAGAAAAAAGCAAAACACTAATAAAGTGTTAATGCTTGACTGTACGCTTCTGCAAAATGCTAGAATTGCCCCCCAATGCCTCTTTGTGCTTCTGCAGCACAGGTGTAACTATGGCGACACTTTCTTTCTTAGTAATATTAGTCTAGTGCTCCCTAAACTCTGAGCAGAATATTAAATCAGATCTGATTAAACTGGGTTCCCTTGATAGAGCAGAAGATTGCTTAAACCTTTCTAATTTGTGACCTATGATTGTGCTCAGTTAAATGTGATATTAAGGTCAAGGTCTAACATAAAGTCACAGAGTACACTGCAAATTCATTACTACATTTTAATTCATGTAGTGACACATCTAAGAACATGCTTCTTTACCTTTGACCCTCAGTTGTAAAGAAAATCCATCTGTTCTTACTAGGTTATGCAAACCCCTGGAGACTAGATTGCCAGGACTGTTAAGGATAAAGAAGGTCATGATAAGGAGACATCTGTATAAATACTCTGTCATTAATATTCTCCTTCATAATGAATGTCAGCCAAAAAATAAGGACCACAATCAACACTGTCTCATGGCAACTTTCAGAGCAGAGGACACATTGAGGGGTATTTATAATGTCCATTCCACTTTGGTGTCTTGCTTAGGCACAATTAAGTGGACCAAATAAGGCACCTAAATTTCCTCCACAGTTAATAGCGACAGGTACTGTCAAGGCAGTGATTCACCACCAGTTAGATGCTGGGGAGGCAATACAAAAACTGTCTTTGTTCTGAAAAACAATGCATGCCAGCAAGATGGGATGGACACTGAGCAGCAAGAGAAAAACTGAAGGAGAAAAGAAAGTACTAAATTACAGTGACAATTAGAAAGTATTTTATGATAAGAAGTCCTGTCGACATTCTTTTTATGTACACCACGTTTATTTGGCTTATTCTCTACATGAGTATTTTCAAAGGCTAAGAAAGGAGCATTTATGCTTTCTTTGCAGTAGCTATTCAGCCAGTACAAATGTTATGTCTTTGGTCGTATCTTGTTCTTTAGCACTGTCAACCCCCTGTCAATCTTCATATTTGCAAAAAAGAAAATACACCAGCTACCCCACTGTGCTCAATATGACAGCATTGTAATGTCAGAGGACCAAGAGACAGGTGATGCTTTATGATAGAAATAAATCTTTTATGAGAGCAAACTTGGGAGAACTGCATGCTTTTGTAGGGGATATATCGCTGCATAGCTATCACTGACAATCTTCTCAAATGCATCAGTTTCATAAGGCAAGGTTTTTATTGTGTCTAATCATGTATTGAGTCACTGGGGAGAAAAAGGAGAAGATATATGCTCTTTGTATCTATATAACATGTATATATATGTGTATATAGATATGTTCATGCCTTCATAGATATTTGACTCATTTAATGATGCTGAAACTGACTTGCACCTTTACAGTACAATTCTGATTGTTACACAGCTGGCAATACTTCTTCTGCATATTGCATTCTGAAACAGGACGAAGCGCTTTCTGGCAAAAGACTTTAATTTGAATGGGAGGGCTTGGAGTTAAATTATATTTCCTGATATACAGTGGGATATTGCATTTTTGGGGTTCTTTTAATATGTTGCCTGTAACTAGGTCGCAGAATAATTTCAAATGTTTTTTTCTGAATATGTATAAAAAAGAGTCCTATCCTCCTGGAAAGCCACGCATCCTACAGCCAGGTAAAATCATTTGAAGGACTTTATTATGGGATATCATTTTCAAGGTTATGTTATTCCACAGTAAAAAATAATTGTTAAGAATCAGACAAAGCTCACGAACTTCTGATTTTTATTTGAGGAAAAAGCCTGGATGTGTGTGACAATTTCTGTTCCAGAAAGCCACAATGTCTTGACAAACCTAGAAAATAGAGTTGCAATTCTGGTCTCCCCTCAGCTGTTTATCTAAATATTGTATAGCACTTTTGTCATTCATTTGCTAGCCTGACTGCACATGAAATTATGATTACAAACCCCACCCAGTTTTGTTCTCTTTAAAATAGGAATTATGTAAGTTAAAATGAATGCTCAAGGCAATCAGTTCCACAAATGTACAGCCTTGATATGAAAAAACCCAAAATTTCTTTTTATCTCTTCTGAAGTTTTATGCAATTGTATGCTACACTTTCCCCTTCTTCTTATACTGATGATATTTTTCCTGTTTCATACTTCAGTTGCTTATTTGACCAGCACAACTGCTCTGTGCTATAGCTGGTTAGGCCTTTACCATGGATCTATGGCAAGGGCCAGCACAGCCATGCAACCCAAAGGGCAGACCGTGGGTGGCAGTGTCTTTGTTTGCAAGGTAATCATATGACAGGCAAATTGTTTAGCTTGATAGCCACTAAACAATACAGCAGTGGGTTTTGAGGTCCACATGCTGAAGTCTGGACGAAGAGGTGTGAAGTGGAGGGAATATTCATGTGTTTAGTTTTACACTGGAAAAAAAAAAGCCTCTTGCATGAAGATCTGTGCAAACATCCTGCAGAAATGCCTCACAATTCTGTCTAGCTGCATAAGGGCAGTGGTTAGGCTGCTTCAGTGAACCAAAAGACATGGCTGCCTTGCATGTGTCACCTGTTTTAGTCTCATGGCACTAAGCTGGAGTGCAGGTAAAAAAAGAACACACTGATAGGCAGATACACGGGAAGGATCCCAGTCTAGCCTGGTCACAGTCGAACTTAGTGTCCAGTGAATTCCATCTGTCAGTCCTGGAAACATGTTATTTCATACACTCTTTTGCCAAATAGTCCCCACTAATAAAACTATAGTCTCTGTAGCCTTCAGCTTGGGGGTGTTTCTTTTGTGAAGTGGCTGAGTTGTGTTTCCTGTCTATTGTGTTTGAGCTAAACATCAAATTGTGTCTTTTTGCACAAGCACATGTTTTCAGAGACTTCTTTCTGCCTCATTTTTTAATAAAAGGTATGATTATTAATTTAAAAAGTCAGAGCAAGGAGCAGGAAGAGGGGATTTCTCAACCCAAACAAATTCCCTCATTCACATATTTTTACCACTCTGTTTATTTGCATGTGGTTTTTCACGCTTTTTTTAAAACCCTCTGAGTCCCATCTGGCAAGCAGTACAAAGCGTCTCTTCCCAAAACTCCCACTCTAGGAATGCTGTGTGATGCCAAAGCACAGGATGTGTTAATGTGAAGGCCAGAGCTAGCCCGCTCTGCTGTCAGTTCATCCCCTGCCAAACCTTGCTCTCCACAGCACAGACACAGTCAGTAGACAAAAGTCAACAGACATAGCTCAGATCAGTAGTCAAAGGTTTGAGAGCTCTCCAAATGCTCATCCAAGTGACCAGGCATTTGAGCAGATCCACAGTATTGCTCATGAACCTACTCCAACAGCTTGCTGTGAGGTTTGTAGGCTTCAGAGCTTTCCCTTTCCACAATTTCCCTTCCTTCTTCCCTTTAGCTAGAGTTACTGCCTACTTCTGTTTGTTCACCTGTGCAGCCTGGGGTCTCCTCTGCCCCACCAGGGAGAGGCTGACCTCTCCCTGTGTGGCTTGGCTGTGCTGTGGCAGAAGCAGGGAGCTGGACTTCCCATCCTGTTGGCATTGGAGCTTCTTCCTACACTTATGCAGGCTGTGTGAACTTGAACAACTAATACATTCCTCTGGCATCAGACAGTGCTGTAGCCTATTGGTGTTTTCATACAAGCCTGAGAATTTGGTATGAGATCCCATAAAGGGACTGGCTGAAGAACAGTTCTCCTTTCTTCTAGGTTAATGGCTTGGCATCTCTTTTTTTTTTTCCATACACAAGCCCTGTCTAGCCTGTTGGACAGGCAGAAGGTCTGCCACTAGCAGGGTTTTAAACAGAATAATCTGAGCCATATTAATGGCTGTAAGACAAAGTCTGGATCACTACAGCTGTGTAGTAATTTTTTTTTCCACATTGAAACTGAAGTCTTTGTAAATGACCACCCTTCATCTGAGTAGCTTCAGACTGAGTGACAGAAGAGGATAAATTAGGCAAACAGAGTTAAATTGCTGTTTACTCACAGATTTATTGGTGAAAATGATCTATATTTCTCTCAGTATTTTAAGAAGTGGAGAAGATTATTGTGACTCTCACCACAGTTAAGAACAGTTTTAAAATAGCTGTGTGCTTGTAATTGATTTTATAAATATCTATGTCTATTTATATATTTATGTAGATATCAATTTTATCAAAAAGTGATATATGCAGATTACTCCTCTATTTTATCCATTTTCCTTTCTGGAAATGAAACTTAAAGTGAGGTTAAGAACCAGAATCCAAAATCCTAAATTTAACTAGCTAATTGCAATTTCACAAGGAAAATGAGAGCTAAAACTATTTCACTGAAAAGTAGTAGGTCTTAATTTCTAATATTAATTTTTTATTTGGTAATATGGAAACAAATTGTGCCGAAGTCTTTCAGCTGCACATTCCAGAGGGTCTGCACACTTAGAAGCTATGATAATAGGACAGAAACATATCTCTTGGTAGTAAACCTGTAGCAAATGTGTTATTCAAAGGCTGAGAAATTGAAGGACCCTTTCTGGAGAATAACATATAGCACAATCTCAAAATATTTGTACAGACTAAAAAAGGACTTAGAAACAGTCTTATTAAGAAATACAGGTTCCTTGGATATATGTGTGTATAAAACTCTGTAAAACCTCTTGAAGAAAGTAATATTTACACTTTTTAATATTTTTATTATTTAAATATTTTTCTCTTCTCACTCAATATTATACTTTTGAAATGACAATTTTGCTCTGAAAGGTGGTGGTGGAAATCTCTTTTTGGCCTTCCCTTTGGCCTTCAGTTCTTCCCCACTCCATGCTCCATCACTCAGGTTGCCACACTAGTTTGTTGCCCCTCCTGAAGGACTTCGTCCCATCTCCAGGGGCTGTTTTCAGAAGTCAAGGAACACTGGAGAACAAGGACAATCTGTCCAAATGACCTATCCTTTAATTGTGCCCCCTGCTCATACAAACTAGCACAGCTGTAGTGCCCCTAAAAATGAGTCAGTTCTAATCATATTAGAACACTCTCTGTTAAATCTACAGAATATATTAGTGCACAAATTATCATAAGCTTAGAACAGCTGAGATTTACTTACCAGAAAAATCTGCCAAGGATTGTTCACTTTTTCTATCCTAAAATAAGCAACATGGATAGAAATCAATATAGTGTACAGACTAGATGGAAAACCATACCAGTCCACTTAGTTGTGCTTTATATGTGAAGAGTAAAATTTTTAGGGGGAAGGGACGATATGCAACGTGTGTAAGTAGATGCACTGGAAGAGTGAATAAATATTGTGTTAGTTAGAAACATATGTGAAAACAAAAGGGAGGAGGGTACCATGAAAAGGAAAACAGTTAAGTGATTAAGTCATCCATGTGGTTTGCTATACCTCTTTTTTAAATTCCTCTGTCTTTACATTACTAGCAAAACCTATTGAAAATGAAATATTTCAGAGCAGAATATGTTATTGAATGATTTGAAAAGGAAGAGAGCTGGGGTATGAAACAAGCCTGAAGGAGGGAGGAATATGATGCTGAAGAATCTGGTTAAAGTACAAGGAAATGATGGAGACAAAGACCGGAAAAGCTGTGAAAATTGAGGGTCTCCATTTTGAAGGCAAAATTTAGATACTTAAATTAAAAGTAAGGAATTAAAAGTTGGTGAGAAGACTTGTAGGCAGGGTAGATATAGTCAGAAAGATAATTAAACCCTTACTGTCTTTTTTAGGGTTGGGCTATAAAAAAGGTCAGACTGAGAGAAAAAGACAACAATTTTTTCTATATATTGTAAGAGATTAAGGAATAGATTTAAGAGTATACATGTGGTCAGTGAAATAAAAAATGAAAAGCAAAGTGTGAACTCAGAGCATAAGACAAAAATAAAGCACAGAATGAGACATTCTGTTTATTTTTAGATTTTTTGGAAGTCATGTAAGTTTGAGTTGAGGAATGAGCATTCAAATGGAAGCTTCAGATGAAGAGAGAAAGACAGGAATTCTTACAAAAAAAGAGATTGCATAAGCCTTTGGCATCTTCTACAACTATTAGTAAATGATTAAGCCATTACTGATTTTCCCAGGCTTCTCTGAGCTTTGGGTGAAATGTTCTGTGAAACAGAAAGAGACTCAGACAAGAGTCCAAGGAATGGTCAGGAGAATGGCTGCTCTCCTTTATCAGGGAAGATGAGGACCATGAAGACAGGAATGTTGGTTGATGACTTGTTATTGTGAGGTTGAAATTAGCATGAAAGGGATGGATGAGTGATAAAAATTAGGAGCTGTGAGTGGATTGGAGGACCTACAATATCTTCCATGCAGACCACTGAAGGAGACAGCACCATTATCTGTGTAGTAAAAAGAAGACAAAGCTGAATATAAAACGTTCTGTGCACAATAACAAACATCAACCATTCTAAAAGCCAAAATTATGAAAAATAAATTACTTCTGGAGGGTTTGACCTTCTCTTCCTACTTTCTAAAGATGTCTCTGAAACAGGAAAATGGACTGTGCTGGTTTAGCATGTTGTACTGCCCACTTTTTCCATTTTTTTCCTCAACTTTCAAGTTTGAATTTCCCTGAATATTTTTCCCCCTTTATACAGATTGCCTTTAGCAGATTTCAAATGCTTTAACTTAAATATTTAAGTTAAAAAGCACTTGCAGTAGTTCTCACTTGTCACAATGGGGTTTATATATTTTCGCACAATCCAAACTGCCTATGTAGATGAAAGCCAAGAGTGGATACAGAGCACTGGAATAGAACTTCACACCTCATCTACTTTTAAAATGCTGTTTCCTTCACAGCAGTAGAAAGAAAAGTACTTTGCCATTTCTGTCTCTAAAATCCACATGCTAAAGAACTAGGCTATCTACAGCACAAAGAAGAAAATACTTATTAAAATTCATTATAAAGTCCACTAGCCACAAAAGAAGCTTTAATGGCCAAAAATCACTGGTCTCTCAGATGCCTGGCAGTTATTGGTACCTACATCTTCAGAGATGTTAAAAACTTGGTACACATCTTCATAAGACAAACACATAACAGAATTTGTTAAAGTACTTTTACAGATGTAATCACAATGAATGTCTGATCAAGCATAAAAACTAAGTGAAAATCCTCCTTTATCATGTTTAAAATATTTAGGAAAATGAGAAAGACTGTGATTCTTTCTGGTGAGGACCAAACAGGCTCTATCATGAGACATGAGAGACCATCTTGAGGGTTCTACCAGCAGTCCATGTGGGCAGTGACTGGAAAAACTTCATCTGTAGCTGCTGTCATGGTCAAATTAAAGTGGAATATTTCCATGCTGGCCAACATAATATCATTTATTGAGAAAAGAATGAAAAACATTTGTCAACTAACTAGAAAAGCTTCAAACAAAAGCTCCATATGTATCTTTGAATGAATGATTGAAAGATCATGTGCATTAATTTCTCTTTAGAAATTGTATATCAAAGATTTAGAGATAGCCATATATGTCTGTAAGGTGGGACACCATTGTAAAATGTTGAAAATGAAGAGGTTTTTATGATCTCTTGTAAAATTAACACATAAAGAATAGTTTAAATACTGCATTTAGAGAACAATTTCATTCTCATTACTGAGGATAAAGTGGGAAGTCTTTTAGGGTTAATTTGTCATTTACAGATTATATACTTTTGCTATGCAGTTTTTCTCCATGCTCTTCAAGTGGATATTTCCTTCTTGGAATCTATCACTGAAATTGTATCTATTTGACTATTGACAAACAGAAGGAAGTAATTGAGACTGAACAGGAAAAACGATGTATTGTGCTCTATGCAGTTCCTGGACCTGTAAATTTATCACCAAAAATCAAGAATATCTAGCAACATTGGCATTATTAATATTAATGTTAGATGTTGAATATGTCTTGGCTACAGAATTTTACTCTGAGCATTCTTATGTTTTCCTTCTAGTATTCCTAATGATGTTTTTGTCATGTATGCAAATGGCATCTTATGTTGTGTAGAACATTCAACTGGAATACCTTTTCTTCCACACTGAATCATGACTGCTTCTTCTTGGTTCATTTCTAAAGCATACATTTATTTTTAATAATTTTATTCAAAAGTCATGACAGTCCTCTCTCTTGCTATCTGTTCATTTCATTCGCTTTGCTCTGACGTGAGGCTTCAGAGATTATTCTTTGTCCTTGCATTCCTGAGACAGTGGAATTTGCCGGGGTCTGATAAACATGCATCTCCTGAAAACACTGGGAAGGAAGAGCTGGGTCAGCAGGGTAATCCCAGCTGCCAGCACATTTAACATACCGCAGAGAAGTAAGAGTCGACAGCAGTGGGATGGGAAGAGCAAAACAGACCTTCAGCTGAGATTTCCCATCTCTCATCTGTACCTTTAATATTATATCAGGGAGTTGCTTGCACTTAGATATATTTCCTACAACTGTCTACACCTGACCCTGTGTCACAGATGATGTGATCTTGGCATTATTGTATCTCCTCTGAGAACTGTGGTATACTTTTGAGTGACTAAAGTGCTTTAGGATCTAATGCTACCTGAAGCTGGATGAGAGTGGATTCAAAGAGGGCTGTGTACATACCCCCAGTGAGGGAAGAACTGGAGGTTTTCTATTAATGTATGTCTGGATATCTCCACTGCTATGCAGCTCCGGGAAATTTCATATGCAGAAAACACATTGCACTTTGTCCATATAAAAATTCAACTAAGAGACAAACTGTTTCTAACTAAAGAATAATAAAAATGAATGACACCTGACTGGGAGAAGGGACTGATATACCCCAGGGCAGTGCTGCTATCTGAGCAACCTTAACATGCTGAGAGGAGGGGCCAGCAGGAACCTTGTGAAGTTTAAAAAGGCTGAGTGCAAAGTCCTGCACCTAGAGAAGAGAAACCCTAGGAATGTTTGTATAGAAGCCCTAGGAATGTACGTATAGGGGGACACCCAGCTGAAAAGAAGCTTTGAAGAAAATGGCCCTGGGGGTCCAGGTGGCCACCAAACTGAACATGGGACAGCAGAGCGGACCTGTTGCAAAAGAGAAAGGTCTCCTGGGGTACATTCAGAAGAGCATTGCCAGGAGGTTGAGGGAGGTGATCTTGTTCCTCTGCTCAGCCCTGGTGAGGCGCACCTGGAATGCTGTGTCCAGTTCTGGGCTCGTCAATACAAGAGAGACATGGAGCTCCTGGAGAGAGCCAAGTGAAGGGCCACCAAGGTGATGGAAGGACAGAAGCACCTTTCCTGGGAGGAAAGGCTAGGAGGTCTGTGAATATTCAGCCTGAGAAAAGAAGGTTCAAGGGAATCTCATCAATGTATTTACATACTCAAAGGGAGGCTGCTGAGAGAACAGAGCCAGGCTCTTTCCAGTGGTGCTCAGTGGCAGAACCAGAGACAATGGGCACAAACTGAAACACAGGAAAGTTCAGCTGAACGTCAACACTTAATCACTGTAAAGATTGTGGAAGTCTGCCAGGCTCTGGAGCCGGAGCCCTCTGCCCTCCCATGGAGAAAAGGTGCCTAAGAGCTAAGCCTCCCGAGAGATAAAGGACCTTCTTCCAGCTTACTGCAACCAAAAAGAGATGACTGAGCACTGGCACAGGTTGCCCAAGGAAGTGGGGAAGGTGGAGTTTCCATCCTTGGCGATATTCAACAGCTGTCTGTGAGCAATCCTGAGCAACCAGCTCTGGGTGACCCATTTGAGCATAAGAATCAGACCTCCAGAGGTCCCTTCCAAACTCAGAATTTCTGCAGCTCTGTGATTCTGTGATTCTGTGAGTGTGAATTTTCTGAATTTATTCCAAAATCAATGAGTCAGAGAGCTCTTAGTATAGTCATTCTGTTATGAGCAGAATTAGTTTCCTGAGTTCTCTGGGAGAAATCATAACTTTAGCACTAATATTCACACAGTATGTTAGAGTGCCCTGGTGCTATAGGATCACCTATGAAAGGTTTAACTGTGTTCACAAGTATGTGTTTGATCACCACTATATTGCACCAGTTCCGTAAGAGTCTTTCACAGAATATCATAATACATTTTTCTTGATACCTGCTACCTTTACTTCCTGCCATTCTAAAAGCCCTTTCTCTCACTCCCTCTTCGTTTTCACTTCATTGAAATTAGATTCACAAGGGCAGAGATATTTTTTGCTGAATTTACATTTGCAGAAGTAATATATAGTGTTTATTTTTTTTTCATTATTTTGCATACCTGCTCACATACCATTTCATCCTAATGCTAATGTCAGTGGGGTTGGGAAACAACAAGATTTTTTGCGGTCTATCTTTCAAGTATTTAAAGCTGTGCAGACTAAAGATGTCTCTTGGCAATTAATAGACCTAAAGAGAGATTTCCTGGGTCATCCACTGTTCAGAGTCAGCTTCTTAGAACTCTCCCTCCACACTGGACAATGACTATAGGTTACAGTGCCATCTGCAAAATTAAAAGAATAATCTGTTATTGTTCCTCATTGGAAATTTGCAAAGCTTTCAGGATTTTATAGGAAGGGAGAAGAACCCATTAGGTGTCTTTACTGGGCTCCTCTTCAGAAAAGGGCATTTCTTTGTAATCATCAAATTTGCAAGTTTTCAGATATCCAGTGCAGTTCAGACTACTTCTCCAACATAGGACATAGGAATCACAGATAATACATTAATGTATGCCCTAATTTCTTGTACAGAAAGTACAAGGATGCAAGAAATTACAAGCTTTGCACACAACTACCATTATTTCACCAGTAAAAAGAGTAGAATCAAAAATATTGGGCCACAACCATCTGTGTTCTCTCAGGCGAATGACCTGACAGGCTAAGCCTCCTGCTCCTTTTTTTTTTTTTCTTTCTTGTCTTTTTAGTAGAGACAAAAGGCATAGTAGAGACAAGAGGCATATTTTCCTTGACTCATTCAAACAGTATTCATACTTCAGGGTAGGAAGAACATTCATATGCTGTTTTCCTGGTATATAACTTACATTGGTCTATGTGATGGTGTGACTGAAGACTTTTACAGCACACGTACAGAGGACAACAGTCTCGTAGTTGTGGACTTCTCCTTAGCTTTGGCATTTCTTGACATTTGAGTACTTCACCACATAAATTTAATACTGCTTGAACACAGGTTTTTTGGCATTTAATTTCTTGAAGCTTTTTCTTTTATTACAAGAAAAAATATATACAAGAGGGGGAGAAAATCATAAGGGATGCATAAGATATACATGGACTTTGAAGCTTTTCAATTTGCAAATAATGTCATTCGTTTCTTAGTTTCATTTTCAAGGTAGTTGTCAGCGCTGTCCATGAACTCAGTTGCTCTTGTTCAACACTGCCAGAACAAAACAATCTAGAACTTTTTAAATGAAAACAACAAGAAACCTCTTACATCTTCACTTCGTAACTTATTTATGAAAATATCAGCCATGTTAAAAGTACCACCGCAGCCAGCGTTAGCCTATTTATTGCTAGATAGATTTGTGGCAATGCTGTTTCAGTCAAACAATCTAATTATTGTTAGATTCAATTGGTGTGTTGGGAGACAGCATCTTCCATACAGCAGGTTCAAACACAATATTTAAGGCCTTTCTTTCCAAACATGCCAAATATACAAAGTGTGTAACTGCCAGTACTTCAATATAAAGGGCACAAATCAACTGCCTCAAAAATTTAACAGAAAGGACAAAATGTTTACCAGGTGCAGGTAGATTGATGCTCTTGAATCACCTGTTCCATAAATTGCATGTGTTCTGTTGTGTAATATATTGTGGAAAAATTGACAATAAATATTCTAAAATTGTCCTCAAGGCACAGAGAGAATAAAACTCAGGGTAAATTCATGTTTCAGTGGGAAGTGAACTCCCAGTAGAGAGTAAAGGTTTCAAATGCCAGTGAGCCATCCTCCTGAATAACTGCTACGTTTATGAAGAAGGGATAAGGTGTAGACAGCATCTTTCAGACCACCCATCACTTCTTCCTTTCCTCTGTTTCCTCAGCCTCAGCCAGCGCTGCGCACACTGGGCACAGAGGAAGGAAGCAAAACCTGGGACTGGTGGAAAACATCTCTCCCTGTACAGCTTGCTTTGTTCTTCCAAGCACAAGGTAACAAATACCTACTTAATCCTTTACATGTTTGCAAAGCATTACATTCAGGAAAGCTTTCATAAATAATACCTCCCCAATGAGTAATTATAAATGCTATTACACAAATGTGAGGAGCTAAATCTGTTTTCCAAGTTACAGAGACAGCATGTTTCTCTAACGTGAGTGCTTTGCTTCAAATCTGATGGATACTTTATGTCCTATAGAGAAAACAGTAATGATATGTGATTTTGTGCAGCACACACTAAACAAGCAAGACCTAGTTGTTCTCTGCTCATGTAACTTCAGAGCAACTGCAGGAAAGAGCTGGTGAAAGAAAGACACATACATCACATCCATTTTTGACT